>JBBBDQ010000154.1:5047500-5565000 GCA_037127315.1 Ascarosepion bandense
ATTAAGACAATACATGTCCTAGGTAGATAATCTCTTCCTACTTGAAAGATTTATATGTTCTTAATTCCATTTTATCTGTTTTGACTTTGGGATATATTGGACATTGCCAGTCCAAAGAATGATAGAGAGAGAATTTTCAAATGTGAACACATCTTCTACTCCATCAGCTTCTTTTCTCACACTTCCCACCTTTGGAATTCTCTTCCATATACTTGCTTCCCTGATAGCTACAATCTCCAAGAATTTAAATGCAATATCAATTGCTATCTCTTATCTCCTTGACTCTCATCATTTCCCTGACAACCCTTCTATCATGCTCTTCTTTCTTTTTGCTCTACACTCATGCAGCTCTCTTCACACCAGTGTTCTCATCCTTCTCTTACCAATTCTCTGGCACCCTTTGTAACATGTTCTTCTTTCTTATCACTCTCCTCTTATGTAAGCCCCTGTACACCAGTGACAGTACTGCCTTGCTTAGGGTTACAAGAGTATTAAAAAAATATATAGTACATAGTTAGAGATACAAATATATGATTATTATCGTTACTGCAGATTTTACAAAATTTTATACTGATTGCTTCTTTGACTACTGACATCAGGATTTGAATACTCGACTGTCTCACCCACCAAGCAGGCCTAAGGTAGACAAGCAAAATGAAGTTAATAGATCAGTTGAGAGAGCTGCTTTGTTTTGTGAGATAGATCGATAATGAAACAATCTGAATTCAAATCAAGAAAGAAAAAATATTACTCAATTGTAAAATTGGCAGTGATTGTCATATAGTTTTAGTCACACAGACACTGGACAATTAATGGCAGCTTCTACTGTTGTTAATGTCACTATAATAAATTAACCAAATCTCTGACATCATTCATCATTGCTTCACTAATTAAATACAGCAATAAATTGAAGGAAGGCAAGAGACAGGTTCAATAATTATTTCTAAATAAATTATGTAGCTCCCTGGTGGTTATCTGTGGATTTTTATTGGTGATGTAATGAATGGGATTATATTAGAATGAGAAGAAAAGAATTTGAACGACAAGAAAGAATGACGAATTTTGTACCACAAATGAGTACATACAATTGTCCATATACGCAGATAAAAACATATGAAGACAAATATGCTTCTGAATGTGTTTTTCTTTATGTACCATGTTCTTTCACGACATAAGCAATCATGAATGTTCACTTGCCACTATCTGTTGTCACCCTCAACATTTTTCCTCTTAGTATCTCTCCCAAACCCTGCTCTACCATCCACTTGCTCAAGCCCATCAGCTATGTCTTGCACTGCTTTCCGCTAACTCTTTTTCTCTCTATCTGTTCTGTGAGTTTCAGATTCTCCAAGCTCTCTTGCCTCATTACACATCCCAGAAACCTCAGCTGCCTCTTCTAGATGCTAAATATGATTTTTTTGTTTCCATTCTCTTCAAAACCTTCTCATTGCTCACATGTTTGGTCTATGATATCCTCAGTATCCTTCTGTATAACTACATTTCTGTTGCTTCGAGTCTCTCCTTCATCTTTGAGAAGATAATCCAGCATTCACTGCCATATAGGAGGACAGATATTACATAACATCTCAGTATATATTTTTGCTTCCAAGTAAATCTTCCTCTCGCTTAATACTCTGCTTAGCTTTTGAAATTTATCCTTGGCCATGCTAAAGTACTTTCAGATTTCAGTGTCACATTTTTGCATCCTTTATCAGAACACTTCTCAGTTATTTAAATTCCTGCACCTGCCTGATTATAGTATCTCTTACCTGGAGTTGGCATTTTGGGTCCTCTTTTTGCTAATGACCATGCATTCAGTTTTCTTGATGTTTATATTTAGTCCTTTCTTCTTGCTTTCCCTTGCTACCTTCTGTAGGAGGGCCTGTATTTCCTTTCCCATGTTTGCTATCAGCCCCGTGTTATCTGTGTATCTTATATTGTTGAGATTGTGGCTGTCAATGACAAATCCTGGCAGGACTCTAACTCTCTCAAAATTGTTTTGTTGTACAAGTTGAATAGATCTGGTTATGTCCTTCCTTTAGAAAATGATATCATATTGTCTAGATATACTCAGATAGAAATATTTCTAGATAGCTATAGATAGAAACATGCCTGGATAGCTATAAAGCAGTTATCTCTTTCCTTTAGCCATTGACATTATTATATATAAGATAATATATAACAATAAAAATAATTGACTGTATTTCTAAGATGATGTATCTATTTACATTATTTACAATGTTTGGACTGTTGTCCTTATCTTTGTTTCCATATTCATGATGATTTGGCCGTTGTATGCTCTGGCCTTCTCCAGATGATTAGAATTTTAAACTGAAGCCTTTATTTTGCCCACCAAGGTAGATTTTTCTAGTTGTACGTGACATGCTCATCCTGATGTCTCAGTTCAGTTATTTTCCTTTAACTCAACTGTACAAGGTTTTGTTCACCTCTACTGTTCAAGGGCACAGTGAATAAAAGTGTGGCATAAGTAATCCAGTGACTTGATTCAAGTTAAGTTATGAGTTCAATACCTGGTCACAGAAGAGGAGAACAAAAACTTGTAGAGTTGGGTTAAAGGGAAATAACTGAAAATGTAACTGAGATATACAGAAGAGACATTGTGTGCGGATTTCTGTAGGAGTTTTTGTAGTTTCCTTTCTGTGTCTGTTATCATTGCCATGTCATCTGAATATGTTACATTGTTAAGATTGTGGCCACCAACAATGAACCCTGGTAGGCCTTCTAATTCTCTTAGAATCATTTTTTAAAAAAAAACAAAATTGAAGCCTCCTTTAAAACTTTGTATCTAAAACTGTAATTAGATGCAACCCAGTCCCAAATTCTTTAACAAACATTAAAAAGAGAAAACTGAATCAAGGCCAGCAGAGAAAATCTTCACAAGTAATTCACATTCCTTCTTAGTTTTTTGAGCAGGAGTAGAGGTTTTTTCTTGTTTTCTGTTTAGGATTGGGTTTCCAGTTCTTCTAAAAGTTTTTTTTTTATTCTCTTTCACTCCCAGTAGCCTATTGAATCTTAGTGGCCTTATTGCCTTTCTTGAAATCAAATGATTAGAATAAAAAGAATTGCATATTTTAAAAGACAGTTAATAATGAATTAAAAATGCAGTCAATTAGATTTTATTTTTTAAAACGAGGGGTTTCATTGAAATGTCCGATATTTGGTAAGATCTATCAAATATCAATTTTTATGGACTGATAACCACAGCTGTTGCAATTCTTCAGGATTCCTAACCAAATTGTTGTCTTTCAATTTGATCATCTTTATTACTACTGATACTATTTTTGATTTCTGTGAAATTTAGAATTGTTCTACTATTTTTACTGTTTTTATGAAAGCTAAATATGAGTCAGTAAAGAAAGAATGTTAAAACTAAGTAAGAATTATGGCATCTAATAAAGTATAAACAATGTCTTAAAATCCTCTAAAGTCAAAGGATGGTTCTTATGGCCTTCATAATAAAAATGAAATAGAAAAACTTTGTGATAATCCTTTTAAAACAAAGGGGCTTTCCATACACCCTGACTTGACAAGCGGGCATTTTGAAACGCATTAGGATTTCTATATTGTTAGTTTTCTCTCCCACCACCATGGTATTTTCCCAGTAAGCCTTTTCTGATTTTGTAGACTTTTAAGAAGGTTTCCTTTTTTTTTGTAAGGTTTTTTTCTATTAGATGTTTTTATTATTATTATATAGTTTTTGTTTTCTAGAAAACTTTCAAAAATGTTTTAAAAGAATGAAAAATAATTTGTTAAAAAACACAGTATAAAGATACTCATTTTATATAGCTTCTATTGGAGTAATCATTTTACTATTTTTGTATTTATGTCTGCGTTTATTATCTGTAAAGTTAAGAAATTTCTCCATCTCATTTTTTATTAAATCTTTTAAATTTTGATGATATTTAAAAATATTTCCATGTCCTTTCATCACCCTAATCAGTTACCATCTTTTTTTTTATTTATGTTATTCTGAAATATATCTATATTGCATATTATATCATATTTTTCTTAAACGTTTTCTTGAATATTCAGGCTGGAAGATAAAAATGAATACTGTTTAATGAATAAATGCAGTGTCTACTCACTTATGAATATCAACTAAAATTTAAGTTTAAATCATAAAAATCTGTTGGATTAACATCAAAAAATTACCCATTCGATATATATATATATATATATATAATCATCCACATACAGGCCTGTTTCATTGTACCACAACTCATCAGTTTGACTAGATACACTATTTGCTTCAAACTGGGATAAAAATTTGACTGATTTCTCATTAAACAGAGATCTTACCCCTAAGCTTACCCCTAAGCTAAGTAGCTTAGGGGTAAGATCAGTAGCTGAGCCGAAATGCGAAATGCGTTCAACTTGGTTACTGAAGAACATTGTGTAACGCTGTAATTGGCTACTGTTTTATGAAATCTATCTTCCTCTACAGTACTCTATCAACTGGCGAGAGCATAAATTATATATATATATATATATATATATATTGTGTATTTGGGCAGCAATCTCTCTTTTATGCAGATTTCATTAAAAATGACAGAAAAGGCTTTATTATGAAATTTTTATATAATTTTTCATATGTTCTTATGATCGTTTTTTAAAAATTCAAATTATATAAGAATTGTACAAAGGTTTTGAACTTTTGAGTAATTTTGCCTATACTTTTAGCCATTATCAAGAATTAATTTTTATTTCATGTGATGTTCTCACTTGTCTGACTTTAAGAATGTTACAAAATGATATGTCAGCAAAATGAAAATGATAATAAAAATGAAAGCTGATTGACTAGAGGGAAAAATATTTGCAGAAGAGGAAAGATACAGAATATTAAGAACATTGATGACAAGTGTGAAATCAGCTAAACTATAACCTTTATGTAAGCATGACAAGAAAAATCACCTAAATTGGGTGAAGAAGTACATGAAAACTGATTTTTTGTCAGTAGGTTATGTGATTTTATTTAGTCTCTTTGGTCATGATGTAGGTGTAGGTAAAGCTGTAGACATGTGTTTTTGTGCCTGCATTTGAAAGAAGTAGTGACATATGGTCAAAAGACTGCTTAAAGTGAGAAGCTGACAATTACTATACACAATTGATTCCTATATCCACAATCCACACATATTCTATATTATTTATACACACATATAGTTTACATACATGTGTGTGTGTGTGTATGTGTGTGATTATGGACAAATATATACCTGCATATACATATATATATTTGTTTATAAATACACACACGCATGCAAACATGCACACATATATATGTATAAAAACTGTGTCTATATAAATAACTTGTTTAGTCATTGCTATATATAAAGTTGTATTTATATATATACTACCGACCATAAGTTTGGGACCATTTAAATTTATTCTCTAAGAGAAAAAAATAACAAATTTTATGTGTCAGAAGAATAAATATAGATATATTTCATTGTTGCTCACAATTGTACAATAATTAAAACCAAAATTAACAGAGTAATTTAAAATTTAATTAAAGTTAATTCATATTTTCTTTTCATCAAAGAAAAAATAATGAGCCTCTATTACTGCAGAGCAAATCCTTGGCATTCTTTCTAATAACTTATAAGTTGATGAAAGTGATTTCCAAGCATCCTGCAAGCATTTAAACAACATTTGTTCATTTTTAGAAGTTCATTTCGAACTGTAAGATCAATTTCATCCCTTATTCTCCTTCTTTAATAGTGGTTTCTTAACTGCTACACAGCCTTTAAGCCCAGCAGAATGAAGTAGTTTCTTAACAGTAGTAACAGGTACTGGATGTTGCCAAGAAAATTCATTTCAGTTGTTAATTTCTGAGTGTTTTTCTTCTATTCCTCTTGCTAGGTATGATCAAGTGCCTATCCTCTACAATAGATGTTACTCTTGGCCTACCAGATCTTTTTCTGTCAATATTTAACTCAGTTTCACGAAGTCATTGAAGGCAATAATGCACACCATTTTTTGATAGGTTTAATTTTTTAGCAATAACACATTCAGAATATCCTTCTTTTGAAAGAATTTCAACCTGAGCTCTTTCTTCAATGCTAATCTGTTTCTTCCTTGCCATTTATACCTACTGTGGGATAATCTTCTGCCCAGTCAGTCATGTCTCTTTGGAGACATGATCGCCCAAGCATGTATCACTTATGGCACTTAACTAACTGAATATGTTTTACAAAAATAAATTATACCATAATTATAATATCTGAATAAATCTGAATTTTCGGCAAGAACTTGATCACAATAAGAGGAGTCACGTAGCAAACTGAGTAAATGTTTACTTTATAGTTGAAAAGAATACTTTTTTTTTACTTGACATCTGCATAAGAATAACAAAAAATATATACTTGGCAAATTTCATTCTACTAAAAATGAAATTTTGTAAACTTTGTGAAAAAAATTTGTGTGGTCCCAAACTTATGGTCAGTAGTGTGCGTGTATATATATATATATATATATATATATATATATATATATATATATATATATATATGTGTGTGTGTGTGTGTGTGTGTGTGTGTGTGTGTGTGTGTGTGTGTGTATTTAAGACCTAATCAAGTTTGAGGCTATTAAAAAGAGATAAGGCAAAAGAAATAATTCTCCAAAGCAGCTAAAAAAATCATTAAAAATTGCTTCCAAGGAATTCTATAATCATACTGATATAATTCTATAATCATACTGATATAATTCTATAATCATACTGATATAATTCTATAATCATACTGATATAACTGATATAACTGATATAACTGTAAAAAACGCTGATAAAACAAATATCTTTGTAGCATTAAATAAATCTCACTATTATTCAAATATATAACAAATACTCGAATATCATGCCAAATTTAAAAAAAACCATAGGAATCATATTAACCAACTGACATAAAAAATCATCAAACACATCACACCCAACAACACAGAATAACTAACCAAAATCATTAACCAACTCATTACAGCATATCTATCTAGTAAATACAGCATCAAATTAACCTATAAACTAATCAAAATCTTAAAAACCCAATTATGAAACCATAGCCATAATATTGAATATTTATTCACTAATATACTTGTTAAAGAAATGATTGATATAATTATAAATAACATTTACAACAATCCATTTCTCCCTCCATTACAAATTAGACCAAACAGACTCCTAAAACCACTCTTAACTTGTACCACTAAGTTCCCTTTCTATGACCATCAAAACAATATATACATACAACCTGATGGTGCTTCAATGAGTTCACTTCTGCAGCCAACATTTAGTAACTTTTACATGGCTAATCTTGAAAATAGAATATGTAATACCTTTAAAAATCCCTTTATATACCTAAAATATGAAGATGATATAATCATCTTAGTCCAAAACATAAATGAACTACAAAACCACTTTAAAAAAACACTGTCCTTAACTTCTCACATGAACTTAATAATAATAATAAAATCACTTTTCTTGAATTACTAATAGACACTAATAATAATACCTCTCCATATAAAAAAAGCACAGACTCATGCAGTATATGTTCTAACTACTACAAAATAGTGATTATACAAAATTGAATAAGCCAAACAAAATTTTACTCCTCTACAAAATAAAAAAACATGAAACAAACCCACATATAAACAAATTAGACAAGCTATTAGAAATATTAACATAAACCAAAAAGAACATAATAATTACTCAAATAACACTAAACATATCAACCTTTTATATATTAATCAAATACATTCTAATTATAAACAATATGAAAAATCCTAAAAAAGCTCAAAAGTTCTAATATAACACCCACAGATCCCAGTAAAAATAAAACTAATTATATACTATACTAAATTTAATACAACCAACTTATTCATCTGAAGTAACTCTTCTCCACAAACTAGTTTCTGCAAAAAACCAACATTATATATTTATATATTTAAAAGTTCTTTGAGAGATTGTATTTCTGACAAAAAAATGTATATATATATATATATATATATATATATATATATATGTGTTGATCATGCAACAACAGCACCACTTACATATGTTCAGTTCCTTATCAATTCCACAACATTCAAGTAAATATTCCTGTCCACAGTCATGATTTAGGAAAATATATGCATACTCTGCCATGGAAACAATAAACAAAAACTTCAAATTCTCAAAGTCATCTTTATCAAAATATTATAACCAACACTAAACAAAATGGATTATGAGTATTGCAAAGATATTCTAAAATGTCTACAACTGTATGTCTTTAAAATATCTAAATTGTAATTTAAAATATCTAAGTTGAAAAATACAATAGTTTTTTCAAACATATAAGTTATCTCCCTTACACTTTATAATTTTCCAATTGGCATTTTGCATTCCTATGCATGCATAAGTGCTACACATTCTAGGAACCAATAGAATATAATTGAACTTGAAAAGAATTTATTCCTGTTGAAGGTGAAAAAGAACAGGCGATGATTTCAGTTGAAGCTGGGATGCAGAAACAATAAAAGTGTATTGTATAAAAAACACTGCTTTTGATTCTTTTAGATACTAAATCCAAGGTCATGAAATACAAACAATGAAATATAATTTAATTGAATTATTTGGTTAGAAGTGAAAAAATGCAGAAACAATGTACAAAGACAGAATATAATTTATAATAAATTATTTCAGAATAAAACAATGATTACAGGAATGAATTATATTTTAGTAAATTGGCAGAAATATGTTTTGTTTGTCAGAAATATTGAAATAAACAGGCATTGCATCAGTGTGCCTGTTGGAAAAAAATTGAACAATGAAATAAACAATAATGTGATCATGTCAAAATGCAATTGGCCAAAAGCAACAGTTGATAATTAGGACTGCCCGAAATGACGTAATTTAGTGTAGCTGGACATAGCATGAGCTTATACATAAAACTGGGTTTTCCCAGGTCAATGACAGAGGACAGAGTAGAGAGCAGACAAGCTCGGAACTCAAAGAGAACAACAACTCCAGCTCTCACTCCCTCGTATGTGCATGCTTCCTCTGACTACCCCTCTACACACAACTGTCACTGCAGATAATGAACTGAATAAGTGAATATATTTTTATACACACATTGTCCATCATTATATTTTGAGCCAATATTGGTTTGCAGGTTATACAGCATATGTCACTCTGGTATATGTCTCTGGCATACCATATATGCTCAAAATTTGTAATGGTCAAATCATAAAAATTTTTCATAATCTACAACTTTTCCTAACAAACACTATGTTAAATTTCATCTTAACAATCAATCCCCTGAAGATGATTATGAACAAGACTGAAAGTACTTTGTACTATAAAGATAAAAATAAAACTAATGAAAATGCATATAGCATCTTCCTTGGTATTTTATTTTTTAATCACCATAACAAGAAACTTATTTGTGACTATGAGAGAATAAAAATAAAAATAAATACATACAATATGTCTAAATTATTTCATCAAACATGCTTAAATGAAGATCTGCTAAATACACACGCACACACACACACACACACACATATATATGTATAGGCATATATTTGTCTATAAATACACACACACACATATATATATGTATATGCAAATATATTTATATGTACATGCATATATATATATATATATATATATATATATATATATATATATGTATTAATAAAGATAGGTAGAGATTAATTTATATAACAACTTTTAAATGCATACACCTTCATACATATATATTTATATGGATATGTGTGAGTGCAGGTGTGGATATGTATATACCTGCTTATTCTTACTTATATATGGGCATGCACATCTCTCTCAATGCATATGTATGAACATTAATATATTAAGTCAAAGCACTTTTATGCATTCAGTATTAATAGACAAAAAATTTTTCTCCGCTCTTCAAGATTTGGCCGCAAAAACATTTTACTGTGAGTGCCTGTGTTCCACTTACTATCATTCTATAATCATCTCGGAAGAATCTCCCATAGAGATTTTTTAGGGGTTTTATCCAAGGGAAAACTTCTCAAGCAAAATAAACCCCATCTATCAAGTCTGAAAAAAAAATGATTCTTTTAGATACTAAATCCAATCCATTTCTTTTCGACTACAGACTATTTTTGTTCTTTTGGGTTGGAGATTATAATTTTTCTTCTTTTGGGTTGGAGATTATAATTTTTTCACAAAATAATCTAATATTCTTATCATCATCATTATCATCAGCGTCATCACTGGCCTCATCACCATCATCAACATCATCAGCAGCAGTATTACTGGCATTATCAACTCCTTCATCATCATTCCCACCTCCATGATCATCATGACTACTACTACCATGATCATCATCACCATTATCATTAATGGCATCATTACTCTCTTCTTCATCACTACCATTACTAGCATCATCATCATTACCACCATCAACCATTGCCACCACCACCATCCTCTTCATCATCATCATCATCATCATCACTAAATCTATTATTATTATTGTTATTATTATGAATGCTGTCAACACCACTGCCACCACCCATCTGCACCATCACCCCCACCACCACCATCATCAACAACAACAGCAGATAGATGTGTACTGTCACTGTATTTAGTGTCATTTTAATTCCACTAATTCTGAGACTATTATTATTATTATTATTAACAAAATACAAGCAGAAGCAAATGCGATCAATCTTTAAACATTCTAATCACATCATTTTGAAGTCTGGAAATAACTATACAAACATACATAAATTTTCTAATCCTATACTTGTTACTGCATTTAGTACATTCCAGTCTTATATAAAATCTTCAAAGCCAAATACTGAATATCTTAAACTCATAAAATTAATTATAACAGATAATTAAAATCACATTTTACTACTTGCTCATAGAAATGTAGATTCCAAATCAGATTTTCTCATTCGCTTAGTAAAAATATTGATTCTAGATTCAGGCATAAGAATATATGTAAATAAATAATATCTTTTCATATATGCTCCATTTTTTCTATTAATTGTCAAAAAATATTTTGATTCAAATAAATAAACTTACAAATACTTCTGACTTGGAAATGGTAATACTGAAATTAGCCATTTCCATACAAGAAACATTCAGCATTCAGCAATTGGACAGTTAGTGTAACTGCCAGTTTAACTTTACAAAATCTTTTTCTTAAAACAGTTTTTCTGGAAATCAAACTTTTCAAAATAATTAACTATTACTAATATTTCTAATATTGATGGGAGTTTCCTTCCAAGTCTTTTGTTTTTGGTAGTGTGGAATGCTCACATCATCATTATATAATTATTTGCTCTTCTTGTCATACTTATTTTTGCTATTGCTATCATTAGAAATGTTCAAGTAATATGGTTTCTTTTATTTGGCAAATCTCTTTTGGATTTTGTAAAAAAAATGATTAAACATCAACTGCAAGAAGACAGACTGCATTGTTGTTAGCATAAGGATGAGCCCAAAATGCAAATTGCAAAGAGGAGGGATCAAAATCAAGCAAATGTGGAAATTTATATATCTTGGAGGTGTTTTAACAGAGGATAGAAAATGTGACAGTGAAATCCAAAGGTATATTGGGATAGCTAAGTAGCATTCCAAAAACTAAGCAGAGTACAAAGAAATAAAAAACTTCACTAAAAACAAGGAAAAGAGTATTAAACTGCTATGTGATATCTGTCATCCCATATGAAAGTGAATGATGAAGAATTTCCTTAGAGATGAAGCAACAGAAATGTGGTTTTACAGAACAATGCTGGGATACTTTGGATCATGAGTAACAACAAAGCTTTGGATAAAAAAAATGGAAACTAATACTTAACATCAGGAAGTAGCAGTTTTGTTTCTGGTGCACATAATGAGGATGGAGAGCTTAGAAAATCTGATACTCACAAGACAAATAGAGGATAAGAGGAACAGAGGAAAACAACACATAACATACTTAGTGAGATTGAGCAAATGAATGGTATCACTGAGCTTAAGAGAAATAACAGAAAGACAAAATTTATTAAGAGCTTCAAGTAACAGGAAGTTGTTGAGAGCCATGATCACTTATGTCCTGAGAGTACACGATACATAATGAAGAAGGTAAAATTTATAGGGTTTCATGAGAGATTGCCTTCTCTTAGGTATAAAGGATTCATTTGATTTAATCACTGATCAGAAACTGACTTAAAATGATGCATTTTTGACAAGTTGTTTCTGATCTTATTTATTTCTTTGTAATTACTATGTTTGTGTTGTTTTATTACAAACGTTAAACAAGCAACCTAAAAAAAATAAAATAAAATAAAGAATATGCTTCTAGTGAGATTTGAACTCACATGGGGACATGTCTACAAGAGACAAGGCATTACTAGTTAGGCAAAAAAGGCTACTCAGCAGACAGCACTTACATTTAGTTTTATAGCTACATTTTTCAACATTTGAATATTGTTTGTTTATCTTATGTGGTGTATCAAGACGTAGGTGACCATGGCCCTTCATATCTTCCTGTCTCTTGTAGCTCTTTGTAAATTTTTTTCTGTTATTTCTCTAAAACTCTGTTCTACCATCCACTTGCTCAAGCCCATCAAACATTTCCCATTCTTTCTCTCTATCCTGTGATTATCAGATTTTCAAAGCCCTTCTTCCTCCTTACATATGAAAAAATTCAACTTCCTCTGTCAGATGGTAAGATTAAGTTTCCTTTTTGTTTCCATTCTCTCTAAAACCTTGTCAATGCTCACATGTTTGGTCCATGATATCCTCAGCATCCTTCTGTAGAACCACATTTCTGTTGCTGCGAGTTTCTTCTTCATCTTTGAGGAATTAGTCCAACATTCAGTCATACAGGAGGACAAATATCATGTTCAGTCCTTTTTTCTTTGTTTTCAACGAAATTTTCCTGTCTCTTAATACTCTGCTTAACTTTTGGAATGTGTCTTTGGCCATCCCAATACATCCTCGGATCCCAGTGCCACACTTTCTGTCCTCTCGTAGAACACTTCCCAGGTATTTACATTTCTGTACCTGCTTGACTTTAGTATCCCTCATCTGTAATTGGTTTTTTGAGTTCCTCTTTTTGCTGATGACCATGCATTCGTTTTCTTCTAGTTATGTTTAGTCCTTTCTTCTTGCTTTCCTTTGATACCTTCTGTAGGAGGTCTTGTAGTTTCCTTTCTGTGTCTGCTATTAGCACTGTGTCATCTGCATATCCTATATTGTCAAGATTTTGACCGCTAATGATGAATCCTTGCAGGATTTCTAGTTCTCTTAGAAATGAAATAAATGAAAATAATAAATGAATAGATAATAAAAATACATAATTAAATAAAGAGTAATAAATAAAGCCAAGTGAATTAATTAAATACATTAATTAAGGAAATAATTATTAAACAAATAGATAAACCATATGAAGGCACATATAACTAAGTAAATTTAATAATAATAATCAATATTAAAGAATTAATGAATAAATACTAAATGCACTAAAGCAATTAATAATAAATAAAAGTGATCTAAAAATTAGCTAACAACCCCTACAATAACTATAAAATAATACTTTTTTGTTTTATTCTATAGCCACCAGAACAATTTAAAATAACTATTTCTGCTTATTCAATCCCTCTATGTGCTGGGTCCTTTCAGGACATAGGTGATCAGGGTTCTCCATAATTTCCTGTCCTTCATAGCTCTAAATAAATTTTGACATTTTGTTATTTCTCCTAAAACTTGCTCAGCTGTCAAATTATTCAAACTCACTAAGTAGGTTATTTGTTGTTTTATCTGTGCATCTTGCCTTCAATCTTTCCTGTGAGTATCAATTTTTCCAAATCCTTTTTTTCTCATAATGTACCCTAGAAATTTCAACTATCTCTTCCTGATGTTAAGTATAAGAGTTGTTTTTGTTTCCATTTTCTCTAAAACTTTGTTGTTGCTTTTATTTTTAGTCCATGTTATCCTCAGCATGCTTTTGCATATTTCTGTTGCTTCAAGTTTTTCTTCATCTCTGAGCTGATTATTTCACATTCACTACCAAATAGAAGCACTAACAGATCTTTGTAGTGTACTTTGTTGAACGCCTTTGCATCTATAAAATACAGGTACATGTTCTTCAAAGCCATAATAATGTTGCCTGAGAAATAAAACTTTGTTGAGATTTTATTCCAATGCTGCTTGCTTAATAGTTTACCACACAATTAAGTACCTAACTCCTCATGCTATCCTCTACCTTTATAAGACCAAAAATGAAGTACTGCTTTCCTATTTTGGGTGGAAGATGCCCAGTCCTCACTTTACAGTCTTGATAGAGTTCAAAAGTGTTTCTGAATCCTTGTTAGTGAAGAATTATTTTTCACAGTTCAAACTCTCTCTCATAGGTGGAATTTGGTGAGTCTCTCCCTGCTCTGTCACTACTTTTAAAGTGGTTCTGCTAGGTCTAATCTTCATGCTAAGACTTGCCATGCCATTTACATAGAAGCAAACCATCCACATTTCCTCCGTATTTTAACAGCAAGAAGTTCACTCAGATAGCTTCTTCCCATGAATCACTGCCCTGTGGAACAGACTCCCAAGAGTATGTTTCCCTGAATCTTAAGCTGTTCAAATTTAGAGTTAGTCATTACCTTCTTCTCCTGTCCATATAGACTTCTCCTTAATGTAACCCTCTATCTTGAGTGGCCCACGGGCATTGTACAGGGTGAACCTTACAGTAAAAACACACAGAACCTCCTTTGTTAAATACAAAATCAAATTTATTTAATTAAACCCAAAATAAAAATGTAACTAATGTTAAACTCAAAAAGAAATTAACTTCTTAGTTAAACAGAGAATTAAATTTATTTAGTTAAACGCAAAATAAAAATACAACTCTTTAGTTAAACACAAAATGAAATTAACTTCTTAGTTAAACAGAGAATTAAATTTATTTAGTTAAACACAAAATAGAAATGTAATTCTTTAGTTAAACACAAAATTAAATTGACTTCTAACCCTGTTGGATTTCTATCTTCAGTAAAAATTAAACAAAGACCATTTTCTTTCAAAATGGTTATTTCTAACACCATAAAAGCTACATAATGGAAACAGTAGAATCAATTTAAATATCTTGGATGTGTTTCAACAAAGAACAGAAAATGTGATACTGGAATAGTAAAAGATGCTGACAAAAAATAAACACAGTATTAAAAAAAAAAAGGAAAATTTCATTAGCATCAAAGAAAAAGTGTTCAACTGCTATGTAATATCAATCCTCCTATCTAGCCATGAATGCTGATCAGTTTTCTCAAAGATGAAGAAGAAATTTAATTCAAAGGAGATGTGCTTCTACAGAAAGATGTTGAGAATATCATGGATGGCGTCTGTGAGTAACGAGAACATTTCAAAAAAAGGGAATGAAACAGAACCTTGAACTTTGTATCAGAAAGAGAAAGTTGAAATTTCTTGGACACATGATAAGGAAAGTAGGCTTTGAGAATTTGACACTTACAGAACATAGTGAAGTGGATGAAAGAGAAACAGCGAATAACATACTTAAAATAATCTACTTGCATAAATGGACAGCAAAAAAAGAGAAAAAAATTGGAAAGATTAAAAAAACAAACATTGCTAAGAAAGAACAGGAAGCTGTTGGAAAGCATGATCATTCTCCTTCTAAAGGAACACAGTGCATAAAAGAAGAACGGAACATAATGGCATTTTCATTCTCTTTGAATACATTTTAATGAATGGCTCTCGGAAGCTACATTCTATTTACATTCTTCATCATTTTCAGACTGTATAAACTTTTATTGGCTTACAGTGATACTAGAACCATCAGATATTATATTAAACACCATTTTTGTATAGTAATAGGTTATCAATCAGGAAAGCTTGAAGTGCTCAGCAAAAATGTCCATTATAATTCAGTCAGTTAAATGCCATATGTGATACACGCTTGGGCGATCACGTCTCGAAAGAGACATGACTGACTGGGCAGAAGATTATCCTGCAGTAGGTTTCCATTGCTTTCTGTGGTAGACTGGTTGCCAACCAAGGCTATAGAACCCAATCTGTCCTGTTATTTAACCCATAACTGGAAGGAAGAGACAGATTAATACCTTTCCCAAGGGTATTTGCACGTAAGTGAATGCAATGAATTCAACTGGAATTTGAACTCGGCTCCCTGATTTCTCGTTCCAAGCCAATATCCACTGCACCACAATGCACATTATAATTACATTGTTTAAAATATACCATACTAATTTTTATTTTTATTTTATTTTTTTATTATCATACCACCCCAAGCAAGGCATTTTACTGCCACTGTTTTGCAGGGGGTAACATAGGAGGAAAGTTATGTGAAAGAGTGACAGGTTATAGGGGTGTCAGGAAGTGGGTAAGAGAAGGATGGGAATACTGATGAAAGTGGAGTGGATGAAGAAAGAAGCATGAGAGAGGGAATGCAGGTTAGTGAGATAGGAGATGACTATTGACTTTACATTTAAATTCTTAGAGATTGTAGCTGTCAGGGAAGCAAGTAACTGGAAGGAAATTCCACAGGCGGGAAGTGCGAGAAAAGAAGCTGATGGAGTAGAATTTGCGTTTACATTTTATTGGTTTCACAGTAAAAGGGTGGGACCTAGTTACTAATCTTGTTGTTCGAGTAAATTTATATATAGGGAGTACCAGTGAGCTAAGTTCACCGAAGTTCTTCAAAACAGGAACTACAGAAGGGAATTCCACAGGCGGGAAGTGCGAGAAAAGAAGCTGCTGCAGTAGAATTTGTGTTTACATCATATTGGTTTCACAGTAAATGGGTGGGACCTAGTTGATAATCTTGTGGCTTGAATAAATTCATATATAGAGGGCACAAATGAACTAAGTTCATCAGAGCAAAAGAAATTTTATTTTATTTCATTTTTTTTTATAACCATTTCATCCCAAGCAAGGCAGGAATGCTGCTAGTGCGCAGGGATTTACTGTGAGAAAAAAAAAACAAGGTACATGGGAGGTTGAAGAAAGGAAAAGAGATGGATGGAAATCAAGGCAGGCAAAAGAAGTTGGCAACTGACATTGCATTTAAACTTTTGGAGATTGTAGCTATCAGGGAAGCAAGCAAATGGAAAGGAGTTCCACAAATGGGAAGTGCAAGAAAAGAAACTGTTTGAGTAGAAGAGATGGTTAAAGTTAACTATTTTGAGTGCAAAAGGGTAAGAACTTGATGCCAATCTAACAGCACATATAAATACCTGTGGTATTGTCATGAAATACTTGTAGAAAAGACAGAGGGAAGCCATATCACGTTGGTCAGAAAGTGACTAAAGGTGGGCTACCAAGTCAGGATAGATTTTTACCAAGTCAGATTTTTACCAAGTCAGATTTTTACCAAGTCAGATTGTTACCAAGTCAGATTTTTACCAAGTCAGATTTTTACCAAGTCAGATTGTTACCAAGTCAGATTTTTACCAAGTCAGATTTTTACCAAGTCAGATTGTTACCAAGTCAGATTTTTACCAAGTCAGATTTTTACCAAGTCAAGTAGGCAAAGTTATTTGTAGATATAATCGGTGTGAATATAGAAATAACAATGCCTGATGACAGAAACATTCACACTGAAACAATGAAATTGAGAGATTGATGATTGCTTAAGGTGCAAAACTGATGATACTCTAAATTTGCTTTCTACAGCCACACTGTTTATATATACTATTTACATCATAGGGACTGTTCTCCTCATATTTATTGCCGTATTTGTGACATTTCAGCCGTTGTATGCTCCAACATTCTTCAGGTAATATGTAGAGTGCAATGAATAAATTGTCGTCTGAATCATGCAAACATGATTTGATCACTCTTCTGACCATTTTCAAGGGTGTTATATCTCCGTTATTGTTATTTTAACGTCAAGTTTTGACTGTAATATAGTCATTTACCTTGTGTGCGTGTGCGTGTGCGTGTGTGCGTTAGTGTATATTTGGGCAGCAACCTTTCTTTTAAATGTGTTTCATTGAATATGACAGACAAGGAAAAATTTGATTAATCTTTATTTACTTTTTCCAATATTTATACATTTTCCCTTTTGGTGGGAGTAAGGGAGTAATCCATTGTGCCAAGTAATTTTGGCTACTTATTTCACCATTTTCAAGGTGGTTTGTTTTTATGCGTCATTTGTTTTGTTATGTTTGACTGTAAGATATATATATATATATATATATATATATATATATATATATATATATATATATATATAAAAGCAATCG
Source organism: Ascarosepion bandense (assembly GCA_037127315.1). NCBI lineage: Eukaryota > Metazoa > Mollusca > Cephalopoda > Sepiida > Sepiidae > Ascarosepion > Ascarosepion bandense. The sequence goes on from JBBBDQ010000154.1 coordinate 5,065,741, forward strand.
GAGTCTAACCATACTGATGAGCTGTGATACAGCGAAACAGATCTGTCTGCAGATGACTATATATATATATATATATATATGTGTGTGTGTGTGTGTGTGTGTTTGTACGTATAAACAGAGTTATTAATTATATATTAAAATATACATATTATCCTACGCTTGTACACGTCCGGACTTTCATGTTCTATACAAATATCAGGTGCATATTACAAACTGAGCATTTAAGAGATTTGAATATAAGTTCACTCGATGTTTGTTGATGTTAAATCTTACGATGTTAGAGTATTACAAAGTGTATAACATAAATAAACAAAAATTACATGAAAATAAAAAATAAAATAGAAATTAAAAGAAAAATTGAAATTAAAATTGATAGGTCAAATTAGCAGAGCGCACCAGACACTACTGGCCCGGGAGATTTAGCAAAGTAAAGGTATTCCGGGAGTGACCACTTGATGTAATGTTAAAACAAAATGCAATTGCTTTCGTTTTCTATAAGAACACAACAAATAATAAATCGGGACTAAATTTCTCATACGTAAAAATAAAAGTATTGTTTATTCGGTTACAAACTTCATCAATTGGAGTAGATAGATCTATCACCCGGTTCCCATTCCACCCACGTCTATTGAACAGGTTAAGAGGCTCATCCCTTGTTCCCTGTTTAGGATGTGGTTTCCGGCTTTCTCTTTTCCAATTTTTTCACTATTACATAGCCCCCTGCACATCAGTGGCATTACCGCCTTGCTCGGGGTGATATGATTTTAAAAAAAAATTAATATCGGCGAGTGACTTGCGTTGGAGGCTTCCTCCTAATATGGATGATCATACGGTGATATTTATTGTAGTATGTTTTACCACAAGGCAAAGTACTTACAATGATATTAATCGTAATATGGTTTACTGCAAAGTAAGGCTGCAAATTTGGAGCTAAATCCACTAACTTGCAATGATCTGCAAAACCATTTTAATCACCATTACACCATGACGAAGTGGCTTTGGTATTTGCGTAATAACCATTCACTTGCATCGAATTTTATGTACAAGTATTTTTTCATGGCAGAACGAAGAAGTATTTTTATTTTACCCTTTTTTTAATCCACTGTATGACGATCCAGAAAGTGGATTATATGCATTCTCTTCTTTTTTTCCCTTTAAAGAATGAAAGAGAAATTCTTTTTTAAAAAAACAAAAAGAAATTCTTAAATTTTGTATTTTATGGGGGTTTGTGTAACCTAAGTGAAAGCCATATCTTATTTCCCAAAATACACTAGAATAGACCTGCATATTTTATAGAAAACGCGGATTTTCTGTACAAGAAAGAAAAACTTTAAAAGGTATGTTTAGGAAGGGAAAAAAATGGAAATGCAAGAAAAACAAAACAGACAGTGACAGGACAGTGGTAATATCTAATTGGTAATATTGCCTCTGAGAAGACAGTGGAAAGAAAGATGGCGGCACATGATTCATCGACGAGATGTTAAGAATGGGGATTATTTGTTTGTTTATTTATTTGCCCTTACGCCACCAAAAAAGCGATGGTTTTTCTTTACTGATTATGCCAAATCGCCCATAACCGTGTTATTTAACTTTTGTTTCTCGCTTCTCTCTGTATTAAATGTTATATCAATACGGGGGCGTCATGTTTATTATTCGTTAAAAATTAAGCGTGTTTTGTTATTTCATTTTCAGTGAATATTTCCCCAGATCCCCCCCAAAATACAGGAATTGCCTTAAACGTACTCTTGCTGGCGTTGGGGTGTGATAAAATAAAATGCGAGTGGGAGCCTCTTAATTCTCAAAATTTTAATAAGCCGTCTTCCTGTTTATTTGGAAGACAAGACCAATTTTTAAAATTCTGTACTTTACAGAGTTAGGGTTGGATTAACTACTTATGCCTCTCGAACAGACGAGAAGATACACTTATCAAAGTTTCGAAAATTAAGAGGCCCATTCTGACAATTCATTTAAACACCCCTCCATTTATTCAAGAGGCAAGTATAATTTTTCTCATTCTGTAGTGTAATCTTGCATCATAACTTCTCGATGTTAAAACAAGACGGGCTTGTTTGACACAGATTTTTTTTGTCTTTTTAGTTCAGGCCTATGACAAACAAGCAGATATACTGAAATTGTATGGTTTCTAAAATTTATTTCTCCCTTTTTTGATACTGAATAATATAAAAAAATAATCGGTAAAAGTAAAACCCACTGCTGCTTTCCACTAAAGTGAAGACATTTCCAACCAATGAGATATCAGGATGGCTTTTTTTTAGCCTAATTATGGCAGCACTATTCTAAATCAGAGTAATAAAAAATAATGCATTGGAGAAAAAAATAAATAAATAAATAAATAAACTTGATTAAAGAACTCCTTGGTTTTTTTTATTTTTACAACAAATCAGAAGGACAGAATTTGAAATCTGAGCCAAATTTAATATGTAGCTTAGTGGGGCCGACCAGACTCAGTATAAGGGAGGTCGTCGACCGGTTTCGGAAAATGGTGATTGACACTGCATTTAAATTTTTGAAGATCGGGGTTGACAGGAAAGCAGGAACCTGAAGAGAGTTCTACATGCACGAAATGCGGGTTAAAAAAAGTATTAGAATAGAACTTATGATTACAACCAGCAATTACATCAGAGAACTCATGAAAGCTAGATGCCAATCTATGCGATGTAATGATTAGTATGATTATCTCGCTAGAGTTCGATTCTCACTGGGCGTTCCATACCTTCAGACATGTGCTACATCTAAGCTACGCTTAGTATATCGCTTTTCATTACTGCTTGGCTTGTACGTGAGTAAGCAAGAGAGATGAAATCAACAGTGAGTTGAGAAAAAAGAGAACGTTTGGGTTATGAGATACCATGTGACCAACAAAGAAATCTGGGACAACACACAAAAACTTAAAGCCAGATAATTTTAAGCATGTTTATCTGAACTAAATGCTCTATTTCATTAATAATATGAAAACAAGTCATCCATTTCAATTATAATTCAACAATTCTATACCAACTTCTAAAAGTTTAGGACAAACGATATTCATTCAGAAACTTTCCATTTAACAAACGGTTGCTCTTGTTACTATATTAATATATCAATCCTTAAACACCTCCACAAGATGTGAAAGCACCTCGTGAACTTGGCTGACACTACACTCTCTACGAAGTACTTTAATAACTTCACTTACTATATTAGTAAAACTTCACTTTTCTACTTAGCACATTTTTAGAATCTCAAAAGATGAAGTGAATACGTTAATCAGCAAATTATTATTTATTATGAGCATAACTTAGAGCTTTTTACACACTCAATGGACTCTTCCAAGGTATACAAATGGACTCTTCCAAGGTATACAAATAATCCTGCCTAGAGCGAACGAGCGTGTCGGTAGTGTGTTAGAGAGTTGTTGTTGTTAGTAGTGTTGTAGTGCTTGTCAGAGCAGTTGAACCGCCGCTCGTTGGTCAGCAAGAATATAGACTTATTACCCGGACTTACTTCTTTGTATATATTTGATAATTTGACTCCTACTAACAAGTATTCTTGAATCTACTAATCGTGTACAGGTTGTATATCTTTTGTTCAATACACATACCTTTTTTTCTCTCATATCTGTTTTGTGTTATTAATATATTGTGTGATTTTCTAAACAAGAATCCACAACAGTATTCACACCCAGAAGGCCTACATTATGTTTTGACTCATTCAAGTCGACAGTCATTTCCAAAATATATAATAACGAGTGGATCGTGTCATAAAAAATGATGGAAACATGTTGGTGTACCTAATATTGTGTATCTTACATTAAGAAAAGAGGAAAAAACTCTGGGCGTAATAGAAGATATATATATATTAGTTATCCACATACAAGCCCGTTTCGCTCTATCACAGCTCATCAGTGTGGCTAGACATATCCACTTGCTTCTGGCCGGGATCGAAACTCGACCGATTTGGTGTCAGTCGGAGTCCGTACTCCCTAAGCTATCGGGGCGCATGGGGCCAGAGAAGGGAAATTTTAACGTATACACAACGGTTTTATTATAATAGAGAGTATATATATATATATATAATATATATATATATATTACTGCTCGACGACATTATTGCAAAAAAAATTAATTAAGGCACTGTTAAAGAGCAAATACGCGACAACTGCTTTCATAAGTGGTTGTAAAGAGAATGAACTGAGTCGACGCTGCCTCGCTATTATCTCTCTCCATGAGCATGACAGGAGGGATATATATATATATATATATAGGAAAGAATATTAATAAAAAGTTTTGAATTTAAAAATGTACTTTTTTTTAACAGTATTTGTTTATTTTTATTATATTTTATATTTCAGGCCGTCCTCGGTCCTTCATCAGAAACAAGTGATTTTTAAATTTGAATTAGAAACGTATTTCACGATAGCGTCCGAATATTTTTTGTGTTTACATCACGTGGTGTGTTTGTTCACAACATGCGGCACGTCCGTAGAGAAAGTCTGTTTGTTTTAGATAAAAATTTCTTGGAATATCTGAAAAAAAATTTTTTTTTTTACCTATTGAAATATTTGTAAAGATTCAACACACCTAAGTCCCTATTTAACCCTAGCTTGTGTGTATTTAATTTTAAAATCCAGTATTTTTCTTTCTTTCTGCGTGTGTGTGTAGAACTAAAATTGGAGTCTATTAGTAAACATTTGCAATTTTCTAAAGTATGATCAGGTTGATTAAAATGGGCTGCAATTGAGGAGTAACGGTTTATTTATTATAATTGAGAGGATACATAAATTAAATCCATTGTTTTGCAACTGGTGTTGCTGCTGAAAATCAAAATGTCACCACTAGCCAATTTTTAAGCCAAAGCGGGCGCCAAATTTCTCCTTGTTAATCCCACAATGCAGTAATCATTCTTACCTGGTTGACATCTATTGGAGGTTAAATATTTCAAATTCTTTGTTTTAAATGCCGCAGTGTGAATAGCATTGCGGCAGTTCCGGAGGAAGGGTGTGCCGTAGGGACGATACCCCCTTCCTCTGGAGGCCACTTGCGCCAGGGTAAATGCACTCTATTGCCATATTGAACTTGGTGTCTGTGGCGATGACTGAGATAATTTGGCAATTTTCGGATGACCCTTCTTACTGTGCTTTGTCCCCCAGGACGAAGGCGATAACAGCCCTCCGCAACTTCCGATCCCTTGTAATTCATAATAAAATGTGTCTTTCTGTTATTTCTCCTTAACCTTGTTCCGCCATCCATTTACTTAAGTTCACTAATTGTATGTTATTCGATGTTTTTCTTTGTCACTCTTCTCTATCTCCCCTACTTATTTAAATAAAATGCCATCTTGAATTCAGCACCGTTTTGGATTCGTATAAGGATTTCCTACACTATGTGTCAGTTTTTTTAGGGTCAGTCAGTTAAGTGCCCTTCGTGATACCATGTCTTTTTCGAGATTTGACTGACTAGGCAGAAGATTTTCACACAGTAAGTTGCCATTTCTTTCAGCGGTAGACTGGTCACCACCAAGGCTGTAAAACTCAATCTGTCATGCTATTCAACCCATAGCTGGAGAGATGGATTAATAACTTTTCCAAGGGTATTTGTGTGTAAATGAACGAAACAAATTCAACTGAAATTCGAACTCGGCTCTCCGGTTTCTCATTCCATTGCACCACACCGCACCCTTTTTCGGGTAGTGAATTTATAAGTGTTTGCGGGGAAAGCCAACTAACTCTTGTTTTATCAGACCATGAGTATAGTTTTGATTACTATGAAGGTTGCTCCATGAACAGTGTATATCAATCATTATAGTTTAAGTGGCAGAATCTGTGGTGATAACGAAAGTAATACGAAAATGTGTCTCTGACAAGACCACCGCACCGAAATATAAATCATGATTTGATGGAGCAAAAGTGGCCAACTGTGATGGATTTAGTGGAGATTAGGAAATGATTTCTGCTGTTGTTCTTGCCTGACATTTGAGTTTTATGGAGCTTTTGTTTGCGAACGGATAAAGTATAAGATTGTTTTCAAAAGTATTTTATTTATTATTTATTCAACCTCACTTCTTCTTCCCTAATATCAGGGTTGGACTGTCGCCATACACTGAGGACTTTTTTTAATTCTCAGGAAAAAAAAAAAGAAAAGAAAAGAGACCTATTATCATAAAGCGGAAACGCGAGAAAATAGGCTGTCGTAGCAATAAAAAACAACAACAACGGGAGATGCGATTTGGATGGCCTGTGTTGATAATGATTATATTGTGCTGTTGGGGTGGTAATGATGAAGCATCTCAGTTACTGTTATATAAAAAATATTCAAGTACATTTACTCTTTCACATTTTACCGTTTTCCCTTCATTCACATGATCAGAAGAAAATAATTTATAAAATCTGAACAGCATAGCGTAATGAGGAAAGTTTAAACAGTTTTGTTTTCTTGAATGAGTATGTTATTCCCATTGTCTGTGTGAAGGAAGGGTACCAGATGAAGGAAGGGTACCAGATGAAGGAAGGGTACCAGATGATGCAATATGAACTCTGGAGAAAGAAAATGAAGCATGAATCGACAGGAGTGTTGTGATTAAATAAAGATAAGAATTCGAGATATGCGGAAAACAAGAATATGTGTCGTTTGCATTGTTTAATACACGAGTAATTTTCTAAAAATTGTAAAAGCATCTGATTCTTATTGCTACCTTCAACATTTGAATCTTTACATAATGCCATCTATGTTACTTTTGTTTGATAATTCCTATATAAGTCTACTTCGACTTGAATTTTCAAAATTAAATTTATTATGCGATAAAAAGTGACGGTAATGTAACTTTTTCTCGCCCTATTGTCACGTGATACGTTGTACTATTATTTTGTTTTTATCAGTTTATTTTTTCAAAAACTCTACAAATTATTTTTTTTTAACTAAAAGCAGTCTATAAATGAATTTTTTTTCCAAGACTTTCCAAATCAAAGAAAAAAACACCTTTGTCCAGTCGCACACTTCCCTGAGGAGATCCGTTTACTGGGTACCATCAAATCCACCTTGCGTATCGACTTTTGTGGTGGGAATTCTTGTGCTTATGTATAAACATGTACACCCACGTATATTATCCCGTTACAGTTATTGTGGACTCGAATGTGAGTTCAAATAATAAATGAATGAATAACACAAAACAGTATATAAAACAAACAACAATGTATCTGTTAGCAAAAGTATCACGTGCTCTAGTGGGGGGGGGGCACTTTTTTTCCCACGTGCGATCTTAATAGTCAGAATTGCAAAAATCGGAAGAATGGGTGAGAAATATGTTTATAGGCTAAAGGAGCGTCTCCTAGTAACGGTTTTTTAGCAAATTCAAGTGGGATAACCCATGTTGTGGCCTTGTTGGGGCCAGAAATAAAGACACAAAGAAGAAATAGAGTTAAACAAAATATATTTATGAAAGACAGTAGTACAAACATATATCAATGAGAGATTATTAGCATGACTGTTAGTCCAGCTGTCAGAATTATTTGCTGGAATAGGTTCCACCTTCACTCAATGCTCCTTACAAAGCAGAAATATAGTTTGGAAGAGTTCCTGTGTCATATGGGTAAGTCACCATAACAACCCATAACTTCCAAACAACACAAAGGTTCCATTTTGTTCCATACCGGATATTTAGTTGTGACATACTTATGTGTAAAATATTCACGTTTATTGATACGAATTCTAGAAACTGGAAATTAGCCATTTATTTTCGTCTCCACGCAAAACCCTGTGATAAAGCTGTCACCTCTATAAATGAAAGAAAACCGAAGGAAAATGATTTGCCAAATTGTGAATCAAATCGAACTGTAAAGGAAAATCGGTCGGTAAAATGACGAAAACAAAATTGACAATGAACTATATAGCAGTCATAATTAGTTTCTCTTAACTTGTAATAGTTATACAAAGAGTTAAGTCCATTTTTTAATAGTATTTCATCTAATGGAGGAGGTTGTGGTGATACCGAGCAAAAGCGAGGGACCAGATGTTTGCTCTATAACGACCAGAAAGCAAATGAACAAAAGTCGTCTCTGCGCAGGTAGATTCGCACAGATGTTTCGGTTGATAAATAAAAATTAATCAAATATCAAATTTCCATTTCGCGAGCCTACGCGAATTTTATTTACCAGCCAATGGGAACCCCAGAATCAAATACAAGTGTGAAATCCCAAAATGAGCTGCTTTTGATCCAAAAGCAGATATAAAAAGCGGATACAGACAAGACCCCAGACAGAACAGGCAGAGACCAAGGAGAAGAGTATAAATAGTATCCCCTTGACTTAAGTCGAGCGGTTACTATGCTTGCCTCTTTCCTTCTCCCCTGTTTCAAAAGTACTTACTGACCTAAGGAACGACTACTTCAAAGTTATTCCTCACATACCTCCGCTCCCCACATTCCTAAGCCTTTAATCTCTTTCAGCTTATTATTCGCCATGAACATTTTAACCTCCGTTGGACCTATATTCAAGTATTATTTTAATTGTAAAAAACATTAATTGATATGTGTATATATAAATGTTATTTTTTACTCAAATTGCCTTTCTTGGTTTTATAATAATTTTATGACTTATAGTGGGCTATCTAGCACAAGGCCAAATTCCGTTAACCTGCAACAGTATACAATTACCCTTCACTAGAACGGAATCCTATTACAACTAGAAAAAGAATAGATAAGATAACTCCATATAAGGTTCTCGACTTACGCCAGAACTTCGTTCTTACGATTCATTGTAACGCGATCTTCCACATAGGTCGGAACGTACCAGCGAGTTACCGAGAATTAGCACTCACGCCACTCACCTTTGCTAACGCAAAAGTAAAAACTAGGTCATAGCAACACACTTCTATAAAACATATGTTAACATAATCAGGACTCATGAATGACATAAAATATTATATAATGAAATGAAATTAAAATAATACATATATATACGAAACAAGGTTGATGACGATTGCGTCGTAACAACGAATCGTTTTTTTTTATTTGCGTGTATTTTACATTAAATTTTCTTCGTTGCAAACATTGTTCAGTCTAACTGTTACGACAAATTACGAATCAATAATCATCTCTTGTCACAGACGAAATAATAAATAATATACAGGGATGGTCCAAAAGTAGAAGGATATTAAGTGTTAAATTTACTACTTTGAGATTACATATAAAATTATAATACAATTAATATAGGTAATTCAACTGATTCGCGGATAGCCCCAAACTTAATAAAAACGAACTTTTTCCATCAAAATGCTTATGTTATTATTAAGAGGAAAGATCAAAGTATTTTTAATTATTTAAAAAAAATTATCTCTTCTAACACGTTCCAAAATTTTGTTTGGATTTGAGTTAGCGGGTTACCAAATCGTTACGAGAGTTAACAATGGAAAATTTAATATTACATAACTCATGAAACACATTAAATTGAAAATTATTGTAAAAAATCAAATAATTGTTGGATTTTAATGAAACTTTTAGGACTTATTCACAAATAAATTAAATTATTTCTTAAATTATTATTTTTGAAAAATCTTGGTAAAATACTTTTTTTACATCTGTTACCCCCACCCGCCACGTAAATTCAGGAAATTTTAAGAAATTAAATTTTGTTGTGAAACTTGATTTTATTAGTTAAACGCGGGACTCTTTGGGGAATGTAAATCGTCAATTATTTTTTAAAACATTTTGCCTCTATTTCAGAAAATCTGCTCCTAGTAGTAAAATAAAAGACGCAATAAAACTATGACATTATTTAATTTTATAAGCTTTTAATTGCTTTAATAAATAATATATATTAAGGACATTATAGTCTGAAGAAAAAAAGTTTCGATTACTTGAAATTTTAAAAGAATTGTTTTCATGTTTTTTTCTTTTATTATAACAATTTAAAGTTTGAAAAGTATTTTTGAAATATTCAAAGATTTGCTGGGGTTAGTTTATAAACTTATTAAGCGAAGAGTTTATTTAGTAATGGAAAATTAAAAACTTTAATACGAATCGTCATGCCTTCCTGTCTAAACTTATTTTATAAATGGAACTTTGTCTCAGTGTGTGTGTGTGTGTGTGTGTGTGTGTGTGTGTGTGTGTGTGTGTGTGTATTTATGTCCATTACCTAAAGAATCCGAAACGGCTGAACCGATTTTCTTGAAAATTTACACAGTTTTACTATAAGCGTCTGCGAGTGTTCTTAGCTAGGTTTTGTGTCGAAGTACCCCTGATAAATATCGAAAATCAGGTTATAGAAGGAGTGGTCCAATTTTAATCAAATTTGATGCACTCATAGACAAAGACAGAAGAAACGATATTCAGAAGTTTCAAGGTTGCAGTTCTTACAATAGTGCAGAAAATCGATAATATATATATATATATATATATATATATATATATATATATATATATATATATATATATATATATATATATATATATAAGGCAAGATATTTGTATGTGTGTTTGTTTATCTGCCCGTATGTCCTTTATACAAATTCACAATTTTTATCCGATTCTCACCAAAATTCACATAAATATTCTTTAGGTTGAGTCTGAGCTCCAGGACCATGGATTAGTTTTAAAGCTTTCATTACACCCGATCAACGCCGGTCTATAGTGCTAGTTAAAACATAATTCTGAATTTTTTTTCTGGTTTTATAAGAAGAATTTGTGTACTTTGGCTATTTGTTCTTGGTGAGTGTTAGAACTTTTTAAACAACTCTTGTATGGTTTACGTGTTTCAAATATTAGATTTGTTGTAATTAAAATAAAACAGACAGTTCAATACTATACTGCTAGTTTTTAAAATATTTTTTTTTATATTTGAAGTTCTTTTTTGTATGGTAATTTCTATGTGTAAATTAAAATGTCATGTATATCAGAACTTCTTCCCCTTACAGGAAAAAATTATACAATTATGCCACTTGTCATCGTCATACTTATAATGGATATGTCAATTTTGTCAATACTTACAGTGGAAAGGTTAGAAAGTTCAACTCTGCGTTTAAGAAATAGTCTTATTCTAAATTTCATGCTATAAATAATTAATACTTGCGTAAATCAGATTAATTTAACATTAAATTTTCTAATTTTCCCCAAATAATATATTACAGATGTATATTTTTTTTATTTTTGCAAGATTTTTAAAACCAAGAATTAAATTTTGTTTACAAATGTGTCGATCACGTAAAAATGGCTGACAAAAGGAAAGACTTTAAAAAATTGAAAAATTTTAGATTCCAGTCAGTAAAATTGAAATTACACCAGGGTATTTTGCTTACCGGAAATAGTAAATTTAATCATTAGATTTCAATTAAAACTAAAATAAAAGTTTCAAAAAATGTTTTTATTTTTAAAAATTCAAGTAAAAGATAGTTATCGGAAATGAGTGGAGGTACCTAAATTAATGCATTTACAATTAAATGTTATTGTGTACAATAATATAAAAGCTCTTAAATTTTATCAACTCAAACTGCTGTCCATCACAATTTACACAGCTTTGAAATCTACCTTAGACAAACATTTTTGCACACATCCCATTGTGCATTAATTCCTTGAAATGAATCTCTTTAATTTTCAAATCACTAACACTTCTTGGTTTTTGACTATAAATTTTGTCCTTGAGTACTTCCCAAAAGAATAAATCTAACATGGTCAAGTCAGGTTAATGTTCTGGCCAATCAATTGGACCTCTTCGGCCCATCCATTTCTCAGGAAATGTTTCATCAAGATACTCACGTAAGACTCATGAATAATGTTAAATAATATGGCACAGCTACTATAATTATAATGAACACTATTGTAATAATATAACCGATACACAGACCTATTCCACCCACTTTTCGCCTACTTTTAGACTACCCTGCATTTATATTATAAAATATATAAATGTAAATAAATTTTGATATAAGAATTATTTATCAGGAAGAGACAACTAAAGTTCCTGGGATATGAAGAACCTGATACTAACAGGCCAGATAGAGGGAAGGGGAGACTGGAGAAAACTGGCATGAGCGGGTGGATGGCAGAACGAGGGTTGAGTGCTGTAACAGGAGAAAGCGTACTAAGAGCCACCAGGGATAGGAAGACGTGGAAGGCTATGATCACCTACAACCTGAAATGACAAGACATATAGCAGAAGAAAACCTATTGTCTAAGACGAATAAATCAGGCCCATAGTCTCATGAAATATCCGCACTGGTATCCATATAAACGTATTTTTATCGTTGTTGTGGCTGTTGTTTTAGATGTTCACACAAATGCTCAAGGTCAACTCCAAGTGGAAGTTGTTTTTTATTTTTTACTAATGTTCACCCAAAACAAGGCCAAAGTGCCACTCAAGGTAGAAAGTTACTGTGTGGAGTTGCATTAGCGTGAGAAAGAGCAAGATAACGAATCAAAACTTGAATCCTGAAGAATGCGGAAGGTTATTAAATGAAGTGTGTGGAATGATTGTAAAATGAGATAGAAATAAGTGGAGATTATGAAGATAAAGAGGTAAATAATAATTAAACCTTGAATTAAATAGAGTGAATGTGTTTAAAGAAGTATCTACACAGGAACCTGTCCCACAAAGTAACATTTCTTGGAATAACGTGGAACGTCCTCCTTAGATAGTAGGAGTCGGTTATGCTTGTAAATGGCCTTGTGTCTGACATAACCGAGCCAACCGACATTGGAAGAAATTCTGTTGAAGATGCATAATAAAAAAGGATAAGAAAGATTTCATTTGTAATAATGTAATATTTATTTAACGGGAGAAAATGAACATATTATTTTGTTGATTTAAAATATTGAAAGTCTGCATAGCCCCTCTTCCGGATGAGTGTGTTCTTAGAGTTCATTTTTTAAGTCGATTGTATGATGCGAAATGAATTTGTGAAAGGAAAGACATGTCTCTGTCTCGCTGTGTGTGATAGGGGGGTAGTAATAAGCGAATAGTTATTTTCTTTAGTGAGAAAAAGTGATGTCTTTCATCTTTTTTTCTCTACAGTTAGTAAAGAAAAGTAATGAATGTAGTGTGAAAGAGTAAGAGAATAAGTAAATTGGACATGGAGTTCAGTAAACAGCTGGGTTCTCCCTGTCAAGAAAGCAAAACTTCGCGTTATTGATGTGTTTCAGACAAATGGAACAGGCTCCGATTGCAGATTTTTCTTTAAATCCCGATTAGTTAATAAGTGAGAAATTGTATCCAACTTGCTTACGAAGTTCTAGCGCTATAAAGCGATGAAGTAGCAAAAGACTTGCGAGGTTGCGTCTGTTAGAAAGATGATGCAGAATGGAAAATAAGTCAACCTTCAAATGACGGCGTTAACGAGTTTGAACTGAAAAGAGAGGATTGTCCAGAAATGGCAGTAATACATGGCTGATGCAAGTCTACTTGGGAGCAATACACTGCGCCTTCCTGGCCTCACTTTTTCAACCGAGCTGAAGTGGGAACGAATATCTCGGATCTATAGTTGCATTTACTACTACGAAGGTTGGGTTTATGTGCCGGACCAGAGCGTTTTTCTCGTCAGAATCCATCTTGCAGATTTTTAAATCTATACCGTTCGTCCTTGCATTGAATACTGTTTCCATATTTGGTCTAGTGCTCCTGCTATTCATCTCGAGGTTCTTGACAAAATCCAAAGAAGGATCTTCAATGTAATCGATCCTGACTGGATATCTCGATCTCAGTTCCTTTCTTTCTCTCTGTCTTTTCTACAAATATTTTCATGACAACTACGCTGACAAGATTTTCCCTGGTGTTCTGTCCACATGAATTTAAGCGTGCTAGATTGGCATCTAGGTCCCACTCTTTTACCGTTGAAATAGTTAAATATAACCGCTACTTCTACCCCAACAGTTTATTTTCTAGCACTTTCCACCTGTGGAATTCCCTTCCCTTTACTTGCTTCCATGATAGCTACAATCTCCAAAAGTTTAAATGGAACGTCAATTGCCATCTTCTATGTTCTTGAATCCCGTTCATCTTTTAACCTTTCAATAATCCCTGGACCCAGTCTTTTCTTCCACTGTAACTACGCACTAGTGGTGGTCTCGTCTTGCTTGGTGTGAAATGATTAAAAATACTATATTTTAGATCTAATCTGACTTTTGTAAAGATAAAGCATGACAGGAAATGTCAGGTACTCTCTGGAGCGGGAGAATGAGCCAATCATTTTTGTTAGCATTTTTAGCAATTAACTGTATATATGAGTTTCACTTGAGGTCTGGGGTAAACTTGAAACTCAAGATGCGTTCAAAGCATGGGGCCTCGTTAAGACTACAACTGTTCATCGTAACAACTTAGGGTTTGATCGGAGATAATGAAATGATACTATCTTGGTTTTTGAGAAATTGTAAGATACAAGCCAGTTTTTTCCTATTGAGCGCTTAGAGTTATGTCAGAAGAAAGATCACCCTAAAAAGCTCCGAACATCTTGATTTTAGGAAGTGCTCCCATAAACTACGTTATCATCTGTATTGATGTTTGCTAATGATCTCAGAATGTATCTAGGTAGAGCGTTAATAAAAACACAGAATGAAGGTACGACCGAGAAGAGAATTGTTTCGAAATCTTTGTTCGTTTTATCATTTCGTTCTCATTTTGGTTGTGTTGTGACTTTAAGTTATTTTGCGAATCATGTAAATAAATGATGGATTCATTTATTATGAGTTTGTTTAAATTTTCTACCAAATCCTGTGAAGAGATTTATGGTTAATTCAAATGGGCCTCCGAAAAAATATTAACTTTCGGTTATTTACACTTTCGAGCTAACTCACTTCTAATGTACATAAATGTGCTTTGTCCGTTCAAGCCGTGGGAGATCATGGCTCTCTACAACTTCCTGTTACTTGTCACTCTAAGTAAGAAAGTGAATTTTCATTCGGACAAATTTGTGATAGAAAAGAACTGAACATTGCAGTGAGCCACGTAATATCTAGTTTAAATACAATTGGCATGCAAAAAATACATCTAGTTTAAATACAATTGCCATGCAAAAAATAATCGCACACACACACACACACACACACACACACACATATATATATATAATGATATATACACTATTGACATCGATTGTTCGAATTGTTGTTTTCATCTTTATTGTCAAATTCACGACATTTCGGCTGTCGTGTGCTCTAGCCATCTTCAGGTGATATACCTTATAATTTCGAACCGAAATCTTTATTTAGCCCACGAGGGTAGTTTGTTCTTATTCTATGTGCCATGACTTTTTAATGTCTGTCTCAGTTTTTACAATAGTTACAATAACTCATCTCAGAAATACAGATAGATATAATTTTATATATCTATTATATAAAACAAAACAAAATAAATAAAAACACTTTCTGACAGCTCTCTAATATGTGTGTGTGTGTGAGAGAGAGAGAGAGAGAGAGAGAGAGAGAGAGAACAATATTAAAGAAAATGTATGATAAAGTGTAAAAAATTTTCTTGTGACGCGTTTCGTCAGTTAGAACTTAATCAGACTAATATAACATCGCTTTAACATAACAAATGTCCACTGAAGTCCCAAAAGACGAAACGTTCCACAAGAAAACATTTAATCGTACACACACACACACACACACACACACACACACACACACACACACACACACACACACACATATATATAGCGGCCCCGACTGACACCAAATCGGTCGAGTTTCGATCCTGGCCAGAAGCAAGTGGATGTGTCTATCCACACTGATGAGCTGTGATACAGCGAAATAGGCTTGTCTGTAAATGACTAATAATTTATGCTCCCATTACGATTGAGCTCTCTAAAGAAGAAAATTTCAAAAACAGTTTCGACTTCTGCGATATACGCATTACTCTTCAGAAATGAATTGAGTTTTTTCAATGACTGGCGTGAGTATACAGTGTTTATAAACAAGTCCTTAAAATTTCCCTTCTCTGACCCCATGCGCCTATGGTTTAGTGGCTAGCGACTCCGACTGAAACCAAATCGGTCGAGTTTCGATCCCGGCCAGAAGCAAGTGGATGTGTCTGATGAGCTAGACACATCCTAGCTAGCGGATGAGGCTTGTATGTGGATGACTAATATATATAACACAAACACATTTTCTGGTTTATAGTGGTCGTATCTGATAAGGTAATTTAATTTATGGTCTCTTATTCTAAAAATGCCAACGCAATTTCTTTACCCGCAGTTTTGTCTTACATTTACAGAGGCTGAGACCAATAAAAATCAGTGAAACGCGTCGTTTTAGCTTTTCCATTTTGTCTTTACTTTTGTTTCGGATACCATTATACATCCTATAAACATATCTGAAAAAACACAAGTCAAAAATGAAGAAAAGCTTACAATACTTCACCTGATAATAATAAAAAAAATTCAAAGTGATAAAACCTTTTGTTGTTGTTTCATTCAACGCCTTGTTCATCATCTTTGCAAGCAGCGAAGTTCATGTCATTTGATATCTATTGTCTCAACACATTTCACTATTTCATTGGCATAAGCCCTAGAGCACGCTCTTCTTCTTTCTATAAAACATTTTTCTTTTTTTTTTTTTTGGTTTTCCTACTTTCTGTTATTCTTCTTCAGCCTTTTTGTTATCCGGATCATTATCTTCCTCATAGCTTTTCCATTGTTTTTATTATTACTGTCATCATTCTCTTGTTTTTTCTCATTTCACCTTTCTTTTAACACATATTCTCCGCCTCCTTCTCACGACAATTGCATGACGTTTCAGTTGACAACCTCTCCTTTAATATCCGAATCAATGTTTCGATGTCATTAGAAAATATTAAACGAAGTGGACAATTTCGATAAGTGAAGAAACTCGAAACTTCTCTTTTAACAAATTCATTGGACACCGGCATCACTTTATCCAATTTACACCTCTATCGACACTATTTTTGTTTTCCTACTACGTCCGTCTAACTTCTCGACCAAAACGTACAAAGAAAAGGACAACTTTGAAAAATGTCGACATAACGTTAAATTATGGGTGCAATTTTCTCAATCAGAAAATGTAGACAAAAGGTGTGAAAAAAATAGTTAATAAGTGGAATATTTTTATATGGTTGGCGCGTGTTGAGTAGGGTATTTTTGAAAAAAAAATAACAAAAAAACTTTGTTTGAAGATTTATTCCGATTGTGCAACTGGGGATCTACTGATTGACAAGTGATATAGTTTCTATTTATACTAATTTATTTTTAATTAATACAACACTTTTGAATAATTAAGGAACAAGATTATTATTATTATTATACTGTCATTTATATCACAATTCGAAGAAGTTTTTCTTAGTTTGTGGGCTGTACTTATCAAGACAATTTTTTTGTATATCTCTTAAGCTGGGATGTCCAGGGATTCTTTCAGTGCGTTGTTTTGTTCTTATTTTATCATTTCAAGCGCACCTACTATCACAGGGATTTTTCTTGTTTTTCATTTCCAGATTTTTTCCATTTCAATTTCCAGGTCTTTATACTTTGATATTTCGTTAAATTCATTGGTTTCTATGTTACAATCCGCTGGACATGCAATATTAATTAGTACGTAAATTTTTCTTTTTGTTTTTTGAGAATAATTTCCGGTCTATTTGCCTGCCTGTGTAGATGATGTAATCCCATATAATGGTGACATCTTCTATTTCTGTAACCGCTGCTAGATGTTCATACCAGTGCTTGTTTACATATTTTCCAAAGTGTTTGCACATTGTCTAGTGTAAATATTGCCCCACTCTTTGTAACGGTTATTATTAATATTAATGATCATTACATTTTTCTCTTAAAACTTTGTAAAATAATAAAATAAAATAAAACAACCTTAGATCACATTCCACATCGATAAAACCCTTCCAAAATTGTACTTATGAGAGCAATTTTTTGTATTTCTTTAAGGCATAGACTACCAGGGATCCTTTCAATGAGGCTATTAGAACCCTTTCGAATCAAACCGAGGGCTCCAACTACAACTAGAATTAATGACGGTTTCACGTGCTACATTTTTTAGATTTTCATTTCATATCATCGTTTTTTGATAGATTCTTTTAAAGATCTTCAAAGATACATTACAGGTCGTAGGAAACGTCTATGTTAAAGGAAAAGCCAACTATATGAAGCAACCTTCATGCACCCGTACAGCGCAGAGTTCCACTCTGTCATGGCATATTGATTGACCGGACAGTCATTCATGGAAAATGAATACTTTTTTATCTTCTTTTTAATACTTCGTATAGTTAAATAAGAAAATAGTCAATAAATTGATTTAAATAATTTCATATCGACTATCAAAGCATTGCTATAATATTTTTGTCAACTAATTGCAACTTTTAATTTCATTCTAACTCTGCTAATTGTACACGACACATATAATTGGATATGGGCGAATCGGTGTCTGAAACCGACTATAAGTTGTATAATCAAATAAATACACCCGCGCATAGCAAGCTAAAAAGATAGATTTATTTGGTATACGTGCACTACTGACAAGGATCTGATGGTAATTTTGCTTATCACTAATTGCAAGATAAGTTTTCAGTCCATAAATAACAATCAATAAAAAAGATAACATGTCGTCGGTATTTTTGTTTGTCTTTGCTATTAATCTTCTTTTTTCACTTGAAACCCTCGTTTTCTCTTCTTCCTGGGATGCTTCGTAAATGAAGCTTCGTGCTTGGCAAAACGGAAATTAATATCAATTTATCACTTATTAAATATCTCTGGCTGTCATATATATGAAAACTCTTTAAGCACTTATTGAGTAACCACGCAAAGATAAACAAAAAGTACCTTGGCTATTCTAATGTATGACCATTTAATAGATATTGTTCTTCTATGTACCGTGTCTATTTCATTCAGGACGTTAGCGATTATGGCTCTCCATAATTTCCTGTCCTATGTAGGTCTTAATAATTTTTTTCTTTTTGTTATCACTCCGAAACGTTGAACTCACCATCCATTTATTCAATATTGCTAGGTAGGGTACGCACCGTTTCCTCTGTCCCTCTTGCTTTCACTCTATCTGGCTGAGGGCCACATCACGGTGAAAAATCGCTTCGCATACGATCACCGAAGGTGAGAAGCGTCGAGCCTGATCAATACCTAGACCGTTTGGGAATACCAGGTGCTGTAAGACTGAGTGTACGAATGGTGTAATGCGTAATTACTCGGAATTTTTTAAGATGAGTTCCGATTCCACTTGGGTTCGTTATATTCACTTACAAATACCCTTAGGAAAGGTATCAATCCACC
The DNA here is from genome assembly GCA_037127315.1 of Ascarosepion bandense. NCBI lineage: Eukaryota > Metazoa > Mollusca > Cephalopoda > Sepiida > Sepiidae > Ascarosepion > Ascarosepion bandense. Next base: position 5,084,958 of record JBBBDQ010000154.1, read on the forward strand.
TCTTTATCCCCAACTGTGGGTTAATTAGTATGACTTGTATCTCCAAAACTAAAGACTAAAATTGCATAAAAAATATTTAGATTTCGGCATTAAATAACTCAAAAGCTTGATATGCTGCTAAACAAAAACAACCAACCATCTAACATTCAATTTGTCATGTGCGTATCAAATTTCAAGACCCGCTTTCCTCATTGGGTACCTTAAAAATTTCAACTCTCTTTGCCTGATATTAAGTATAAGTGTCTTTGTTGTTTCCATTTTCTCTAAAATTTTTACGTTGATCACATGTTCAATCCATGGTATCCTCAGCATCCTTCTCTAGAACGACGGTTGTGTTACTTCAGATCACTTATTCATCTGTGAGGAGATTGTGCAGTATTCACTGCCATATAGGAGTGTTGATATTACATAACAGTTCAGTACATTTTTCTTTGTTGCAAACGAATATTTTCTTGTTCCTCCATACATTGCTTAAATTTTGGAAGGCAACTTTTGCTATCCCAGTGCACCTTCAGATTTCAGTGTCACACTTTCTGTCCTCTGTTAAACCATTTCCCAGATATAACATCTCTATTGTTTAACGTATTTAGTTGTAACCTTGTGTCAGAAGTATAAGGGATTTAAAACAGTTAAAATTAAATATAATTCAATAATCTTTTATTAAAAATCTCATATATTTGGACTTAAATAAACATGAATTTTGTAAAAGAATCATTGAAAAATAAAATACAGCTTTATTCGGGAAGTATAATTCGTACTTTCAGTTGTACTAACTAATTTGATCATCTATGTTTGTGTTATCAAGCTTAAAGTTTAAACTCTTCATTGACTCAATGATGGTGAACTAGTTTTAGATCTTATAATAAACCCAACAACAGATTGGTACTGTTCATCATTGTCCTTAACATACCAGAAAATAGTGTAGGTCCATGGATGTTCGTTGTGGTGCATTGGATATCGGCTCGGAACGAGAAATCGGGGAGCCGAGTTCGAATTCCAGCTGAATTCATTGCATTCACTTAGGCGCAAATACCCTTGGGAAAGGTATTAATCCGTCTATTCCTTCCAGTTATGGGCTAAATAACAGGACAGATTGGGTTCTATAGCCTTGGACGGCAACCAGTCTACCGCAGAAAGCAATGGCAACCTACTGCAGGATAATCTTCTGCCAAGTCATGACTCTTTCGAGACATGATCGCCCAAGCGTGTATCACGTATGGCACTTAACTGACTGACAAAAAGGTATGTTTCACCAACAGTAGATATGTCTAAAATTTAATCTACTTAGAATGGTATAAATGATGTCAGTTGTTCTATGTATTCAAAATGTTGACCGCGATGGTAACTTACATTTCAAGTTCCCAGGTTGAGAGGTTTATGTTTCCTGTACATGTTTTGGACGCAATATTGAATGATTAGCCAACCACGGTTAACTGACATGCTTCTAGATTATGTAAGCAATTTTAATTTTTTTTTATGCTCTCCTCCATTTGGAGTAAGTAGTGCTAAACTTTATCAGCTACGCTTTATCACTATCAGAGGGCACATAATCACAATTGTTCAGCGTTTGTGCGTGAGTCGCTATCAACTGAAGCTCACCAATTCTGTAAGGCACCAGCTGGGGACACCCAGCAATATCCTTTGACTGTCTTGTCACCTTTACCTTCCCGACACTAGACTCTGAGGAAGAACGGATATAAAAAAGCAAAAAACTACTTACTTAACTCGAGAAGTATAATTCGTATTTTAAGATTTACTTTTTCTTACTTACTAATTTAATAATTCATATTCATTTTTGTTGCTTAAACTTTAAAGTCTGGATTAACTCTCCTGTCGTTTTCGACGTTTGAAAGTTCAACAGGGTGAACCTTGATGCCCCATCCTGTGTTTGTGCTTCTGATGACTTGAGACCGAAACTTATATTCCACATGTAAGACAAATAACAACACGCACCCTTTGAGAAAGCTATTAGAGTGGTGTTCAATTTTTTCTGCCTTGTAATACGCGTTCAATGCGTGACCTATCAAAAACTTTTATGCACATGCTCCTTCACTTAACAAAATCACGCTGCTTCCCCTAAGGACGACAGAATTATGCCAGTAGAATTTAGGTTTTGCTTAAATTTATCCTTGATAACGCAACTGGGATTTTCCCATTTACCGAGTACTACCATGCCGTTGGTTGTACATTTCCAGTCTCCTTCCATCACTCATCTGTACCACATGACCAGCCCAACGAAGTTGCAAACGCATTAGAAATGTCTCTATGCCTCCAGCTTCCCACTTTGAAAATAGATTAACGTAAGATATTTTGTTTTTCAGATCAGTCAGAGGCTGTATGAAGCCAATACCAGTTCCAAAAAATCATGTAAAATTCATAATTCTTTTTACGCACTTTTTCAGCAACTAACTGGGGAAAAATTATATCTATGGTACCTCAACCGGAATAAAATCCATATTGATTTTCTGGATAGAGTTATCTACGAGTTTAGATGTCATTCCACTCGAGACTACATCAGTAAGAATTTCGGCGGGTGTGCAAAGAATTGAAATTTCTCGAGAGTTATCAAAAAAATTTTTATTCTTATTTTTGTAAAGATGCACAATGGAATGAAATCCATATTGATTTTCAGGATAGACTTTGTCTACCAGTTTAGACGTGATTCCACTCGAAACTACACCAGCGAGAATTTCGCTGAGAGTGCAAAGAAGTGAAATTTCTCGAGAGTTAACACAAACCTCCTTTTTATGCTTAATTTTGCAAAGATGTACAATGGGCGCATTTCTGAAATATGGTTGAACTTTCCTCGTTTGGCAAATGAAAAAGAAGGGAACGTTAAATTTTCTTACATGAGGGCGTATCCCTGAATTTGAAGATCTTAGGTTCTTTACAATCTTGATCAGAAGCTTTGGAATATTATATTCGCTCTATTGTATAATTCACCTCCTTGATATTTGGGTCAACATCGAGTTTAATAATCCCAGGTCTTCGAAATATTAATGCAATAATACCTTCGCCAACCAACGCTTCAATGTTTAAGATATTTTCGAAAGGTGCTTTCCCTCAAAAGGGGATATCACGCTTTTCTGTGAGTAAGGTTTACCTGTCAGAAGATAGAAGAGGATAAGGGCTATTTTATTTAAAACCAAATACCGCCTTCAGACCATCGTAGAACGCTTTAGAATCCTTTCCTTTCTTTCAGTAGACTTTTTGTCATTCATCTTCATTTTCTAACTACCACACTTCCTTTATATTCCTTAACGCGCTGTTTTAATTCCATGTAATTCTACTTTTTTGCAACATATTTCCTGCTCTCTAGTCAGGTTTGATGCCTTTTGTCTATAAGCAGTTGGTCCTCAACATTAATCTCATTAAACCAGTCTTTGTGCTTTCGTAGAAACTACAAGAATTTCGAAAAATCTTCAAAAGATGCCGAAAAGTTTTCCAAAATGTCTCTATGGCAGTGGTAACCCAAACTGGCGCGTCTCATAGTTGCAGCAGAAGAGGATATCAGTGGAAGCGGAATGATTAAAAGACAATCAAATGTTTACAAACATTTTTAAAAATCATATGCCAAAGTCAAATAAAATTTTAAAGTTTAAAATATTATTATGGATTACATGTAATTTCCTGCACGAATCCTGGTATAGTTTTAAATAATTATTGACCGATTTTTTTATCATTGTGATATTTTTGTATTATATAAAGTTTTAAGACTAGGATCTGCATATTGAATGAGAGAGTTATCAAGGATAATGTTCTGACAGCGAATCCAGAGAAAAAAATGTTTAGGAACCGCTGCTCTGTGGAGAGCATAATCAACCTTAAAGGAGACTTCGTCAACTTTCGTAAACAGATTTTAAAGATAAAATATTTAATTTCATTGAAATAGAAGGGTTGCAATGGATGACGGAAAGATGTCAATTTTACTATGTGACAGAGCCTGGTCAGATAAGTAGCAAGACAGTGAAAGGTGCGGCAAATAGAGTTTGCCTGTTATCACAAAATCGATCATATGGCAGTTCTTCGACCTGGGATGCACCGAAGTCGTTTTACGGTTCCTGTATCTGTTCCTCAAACTCTTCACAGAAGCTGAAGATTGTTTGCATTTACTGAAACAACACCACCCCAGGCTAAATTAATTGCATTCAACTCAAAAATTCAAATTTCCCTGATGATCATTATTTTAAAATGACAGTGAATATTTGAAATGACATTTCTTAGCTGATCAAACAATATCTCAATTTCAGCTTAGCTGGGAATACAATGGTGGGACATAGCAACTCACAAAAACGACACACGTACTATTGGAAAAGCCATTGGTCAGCATTATAATACGATCAGTGATGGCCTTTGGAAGAGACGATAAGAATCTAACAATTTTAGATCTTATAATGAACCCAACAAAGTTGGGTTTATTATTTGTAGTGTTCATAATTGTCTTTAATATACCAGAAAATAGTGTAATTCCAAATTCTTCACTTCGAGAGGAAGGTAGATATGTCGATATTATACCTACTTAGAATGTTACAAATGATGTCAGTTCTTTTTTATGGATTCGAAATTTCGCCCGCGATGATAACTTACATTTCAAGATCCTAGGTTGAGAGACTAAAATGTTTTATGAGAGACTTATGTTTTATGAGAGACTTATGTTTTATGAGAGACTTATGTTTTATGAGAGACTTATGTTTTCTGTACATGTTTCGAACACAATATTGAATACTCAATCAGACACGGTTAATTGACATGCTTGTAGATTATGTAAGCAATTTTAAGGGTTTGTTTTCTTGTCGCCCTCCGCTATCTGGGGAAAGTAGGGGTACACTTTATCAGCCCTGCTTAGTCACCATAATAGAGCACATAAACACAATTGCATGAGTAGCTATCACCTCACTAATTTTGTAAGGCTCCATCTAGGGACGTGCGGCAATATCCTCTGCTTGTCTTGTCACATTTATTTTCCCATTGACTCTGAAGAGCGGACAGAAAAGGGAAAAAAATACTGAACTCCATACACATCTAATTAAAATAGTGAAGCTTTGTGCAAGACCATATATACTTTTTGGAAATGATCATAGCAAATGGTGCAAATATTTGCCATTAACCATGAACAGCACACCTCAGACTTTTATTATAATGTTTTCTATCTTCAAAACTGGCGATATCCATAGCTACAGAGCCCAGTCAACTCTAGTAGGCTTAACGCACTTTGGGCACTAAACCATGTCTTCCTATGCTGTCGTACATATATATATATATATTTCTATGTCACTGCACATTGATTGCTTGATGTTTGTTGACCCTAGCTTCCACACCAGAAAAGCCTGGTGAGTGTGTGTGTGTGGTGGGGGGTTAACTGCCGAAGACCACACCATGCGGCCATGAAAGAATTTACATAAAAATATGCTCTCTATCTTTCACACACCCATGCAAGCAGGCACGTCACATGTATATTAAGTGGATATATGTGTCTGAGTACCGTATATACTCGAATATAGAGCGAGTTTTAACGATAATGTTAAAAACATTAAAAAGTAGCATAAGAGGTCGCACTATACATAGGTAATTTTTTGAAGAGCTTAAAAAATCACGCATTTTCACTGACCGCATTATACACAGTAATTATTTTTCTAGTCGGGTTAAAATTCATGCAAAAACATCAAGGATCGCGCATTATACATGGAGTCGGATTATACGGTAGACATTTTTAGATACTATAATTTTCGTGCACTGGCCTTTTTTGTAGAGTTTTTAATAAAAGAATGTGCCCTTCAGCAAGGTTAGAACCCACGCTGCTCTTATGTAAAGGAAACCTCCACATTGCCTGATATGTTTTTTAATCATTCAGCTTCGAATTCCAAATTGATATCATTCTGAAGTGATTATTGCTGCTTAGAGAAAATCAGGGAAATGTTAATATTTAAAACTTTAATTGGGGAGACCTGTGTTGAGTTCATCAGTCTTGAAATCTCGAAAAAGTAATTGTCAAAAAAGCAGGAGTCACCATAAAAGTTATAATACTTAGATACATATTATGTATTAGGTATCTAATACTTAGATACATATTATGTATTATGTATTATGTATCTAATACTTAGATACATATTATGTATTATGTATTAGGTATCTAATACTTAGATACATATTATGTATTATGTATTAGGTATCTAATACTTAGATACATATTATGTATTATGTATCTAATACTTAGATACATATTATGTATTATGTATTAGGTATCTAATACTTAGATACATATTATGTATTATGTATCTAATACTTAGATACATATTATGTATTATGTATCTAATACTTAGATACATATTATGTATTATGTATTAGGTATCTAATACTTAGATACATATTATGTATTATGTATTATGTATCTAATACTTAGATACATATTATGTATTATGTATTATGTATCTAATACTTAGATACATAATACATATTTAGATCTGAGATTATACATTCGACACTATATTCTCATGTCAATTGCCTCGCCAACAGATTATTTTAACCAACAAGAAGAATTATATCTGTGCTTAAGTGGGTAAAAAGTCCTAGTAAACTGCTTTATTACTTCCTCAGTAAGCAGTTCTTAAAACGTCGGTCTGTTTACCTCGATGGACAAGTAGGGGTGAGGCTGAAAACAGCAATTAATGGACATGTTACTTTTGCTTTTGGTAGAAGGGTTTCTGATTATTAACTAGATAATCCAAAATCTTGCCCTAATCCACACGGCTTTCTCTACTCAATATTGGTATATAAACAAATATAAGGACAGGATCCCAACATGCAAAACGAGTTAAAGAAGCAGGTAAAAACTTGTCAATATACAGGGTGTCCCTAAAGTCTGAACACATACGCATATTTTCAATAAATGAAATTTTCAGTAACAATTGAATGAATTGGAATACTAACAAATGTCTTCAGTATGATTTCCATCATTTGCTATGTAAAGGTTGATTCACGTGAACTCGATACAATAATTCCACATTGCAGTCAATTTTAGCACATTTACTCTTTATGCGTTAAATCGTGTTGCATTTGTGATTTTCATTGAATACACTTTCTCCTTTAGTAAACCTAAGAAAAGGAAGTCAATTGTTTCTTTTTTCAAGAAAACCATGTTTTATCTGTGAAGATGAAAAAATAAAGCTAATGAGATTTCGTATGTATCCAGATTTTAGGGACACACTGTATTGTAAATATTTTGCATATCATAAAATTATTGCTATTTGTTTTTATGTTTAAATAATCAGGTAATATTTAATCAATTTATTTTATGCTTGAAATAACTTAAATTTCTAAGCTTACATATTATTCATAAATTAAGGTAATCTAAAAAAGAAGACCTTATAGCCCTTTAAACCCACTCTGCATAGGATAAAGGAAAAATGCAACTCTAGCTTTGTATCATCCCAGCTTGGTCGTTCATGACAGGTTCACTCTTGCGTTTAAATTTAGTTTTGAAGTTTGAGATAAACGTGTGGGTTTGAGCACAAATTGATAAATACACTTTTAATTAAAGTAGAAAACTAGTCAGAAATGGCAAATCTGTGTTCTTTCAATGGCTGACAGATTTCAATCAAAACTATTTTGACACTCATGAAGGGTGAAAATCCCTAATTCTTTTGGTGAGAAATTAAAATATGTTTTTGATACAGTAAGGATTCATTTCTCATATCGGTAACCAGTGAAAACCCAGTGAGTTATAATATAACCGTCCGCCATTTTCTCTCACTATTGTTTTGAACACATCTGTTAAGAGTGTTGAAAAATATTTTAGCTTTGGTTGCTACTAATCTGAGGCTTCTGTTTTTATGCGACATTTCATTCTCTGCTCTTGTTGAGTATGATCATAAGATATTTCCTTTTATAGTTTTGAACTATATTGAAATGGTCTGAAAAAAATGTAACTTAATGCGCCAGTTCTGAATTAGTTCCCTACTATTACAAATGTGGCTATTAAATATATACCTTAACTTTGAATTTTCTGGCTTAAAATTGAAAAAAAATCTATCTATACGTCAAGAGCTCTGTATGTTTTCTATGGATAAAAATTAATTCAAATATACTTTTATAATTGAGTGTAAATTTTCTAAAATGGATTGAATAGGAAGTTAGTGTTAATACTGAGTAATGGATCAATAGATACCAATTGCATTTCAGCGCTGATTTTATGATCTGCAAAGCTATTTTGCCAATGCAAATGCTGTTAATCTGAACGAGAAAATATTTGCTTTCATTTAATTTCCTATATGCACTAAACATTAAAATAATATCAAAGCCATGATTATTTGAATATCTAAAACATTTTGCAAGTGTTAGAAAGTAACGTTTTGTCTGAAATCATCGATGTTTGATTGGTACCCATAAAATTTTCACTTAATACCTAACTTTTATATTAATATGAAGACCAATGTATTCGCTTTCAAAATAAGAAACATTTGCCACATTCTAGTCAATGATATAAGGACGAAATCTGCTAAACCACCATTAGTTCTAGAAATACAAAAAATACTTTCAAAATGATGACATGAAGTGGAAAGAATCATTTAGTATGTCTGCTGCTAGGAAAGTTTCTTCACTGCGTTGTGTTAGACACTTTTCCCTCCAGAATCTATCTTACATAATTATAAGTCGACCATTCGTCCATACTTCAAATATTGCTGACATATATGGTCTGCTGCTATTGCTATATATTTAGAAATTCCTGATAACATTCAAAGAAAAATCTACAATGCTACTTGTCCTGACTTGTTACCTCGGCTTCAGTCACTTTCTTAAAGTCGTAATGCAGCTTCTCTGTAACTTTTCTATAAATACTTACATAGTTGTTGTTCTGATGAACATTCCTCTATGATATCTAGACTTTATTGATTTAAGCGCGGTACTAGATTGGCAGCAAGGTCTCATCATTTTACAATGAAATGTCTAGATGTAACCATAAGTTCTAAGTTAACAGTTTCTTTTCTCGGACTTCTTTTTTGTAGAGCTCTCTTACGGCGTCTTGCTGTCCAGGCAACTTTGGTCTTCAAAAATTTAAATGCAATGTCAATCGTTATCTATTGTCTTCTTGATTTCACTTCGTTGATTATTCTCGCTCCTTAATAATGTTTCCCTTTTTTCTTATTCTCTCACACTAAAACTATTTTAGTGGCTTTATCGCCTTGTTTAAGTAAAACAATTAAAAAAAATTATGTAAATTATGTTTGTACACAGTTCTTGTTATTTTTTTTATGTGATAGTTGGTACAGTCAATGAGATTGGTTGACGGAAAATACAACACTGATATTCGAAGGCGTATTGGAATGGCCAAAAATGCATTCCAAAAGCTAAGCAGAATATAAAGAGACAGGAAAATTTCGTCGAAAACAAAAAAACAGTATTGAACTTTTAAGTGATATCTGTCTTTCTGTATGGCAGCGAACACTGGATAGTCTTTTCAAAGATAAAGAAGAGAATCGAAACAACAGAAATGCGGTTCTGCAGAAGGATGCTGAGGATACCATGAGCCGAACATCTGAGCAACGACAAGGTTTTAGAGAGAATGGAAACAAGAAGAAAACTTAACATCAAGAAGAGGCAGTTGGAATTTCTGGGACTCGTAATGAGGAAGGATGGCTTGGAAAATTTGATACTCACAGAGCAGGTAGAGAGAAAGGTGGTGCAGGGGAAAGTAGTGCGTAAGATATTTGATGTGCTTAAGCAAGTGGATGGTAGAATAGGGTTTGGGAGAAATAATAAGACATAACTTATTAAGAGCTATAAGAGACAGAAAGATGTGGAGGGCCGTGATCACCAAAGTTCTGAAAAGACTAGGTACATAAGAGAATAAAGAAGGAGGTGAAGATAAGAATAATGGATAACGATTGATCCTTGACTTAAAGTAGTTCTTGGTAAATGGATCTTTCTTCTCATATCTTGAGAAATGATAGTCATTCAACTCCATGAGAGTAACAAGGCGTGTCCTAGTTGCAAAGGTCTGATCTGTTGGCACTAATGAATAGAGTCAATATTGGTATTTGCCATGGAAATAGCAAAAGAATCGTGAAAAGTTTGCACCATCGTATCTGCGGGAAATAAGGGGGTGGCGAAGAATATGTAATCGCCCACAAACTCACGTAAACAATGTTGTACTCTATGAAAGATGAATACAGAAGATTGTACAACTCCAGTTCAGATATGATAGCAATACGCCATTTTGTTCTTGTACCACTGGGCTTAGAGGGGAAAAATAAATTATATGAGATCTTTTATTTGCCGTGTCCCTTCAGGGCGTAGGCGATCATGAACCTTTACTTACCCTTGTCGCTCTTAACCCTTTTTCTCTTGGTATCTCTCCCAAACCCTGCTCCGCCATCCACTTGCTCAAGCTCATCAAATATATCTCGAGTTACTTTTCCTCTGTCTCTCTTTTACTCTATCCTTCCTGTGAGTATTAGATTATCCAAGCTCTCCTTCCTCATTAATGTGTCTCAGAAAATTCAGCTGTTCCTTTTCGTTTGCATCTTTTCCAAAACCTTGTCGTCGCTCACATGTTTTTTTTTTTTTATAAGCGTTTCACCCCGAGCAAGGCATGTCACTGCCACTACTGTGCAGGGGGCTACGTAGAGTGGAGAAAGGCTGGTTAAATATAGGAAATAACAGAGGGTGGGTGATAGGCGGGTGAGGATACCGAGAATGAGGGTTGGGTAGATGAGAGTGTTGTGAGAATAGTTGGGAGTTAGTGTGATAGGAGGTGTCTATTGACCCTACATTTAAACACCTGGAGATTGTAACTGTCGGGAAAGCAGACTTGATTCGAGTCTCTCTTATCTTTAAGGAGATTGTTCAGCATTCACTGCAATATAGGAGGACGGTTATCACATAACAGTCCAGCTGAAAAGAGAAGCTACACAAAGACTGAACAAATTTATTCAAAATCCCCGCTGGATCCGTTTTGTTCCCAACATTCTTTAGTAGGACTGAAAGTAATTACAATCATCCTAATAATCAACATTTAACGGGTCTAATCTGACTCTAGTGGAGATCGACAGCAAGGCATCTGATTGGGAGGTTGTATGAAGCATGGAAGCAATTCTTAATTGCTGTTATTCCCAGGTCCACCCTAACCCTGAGTGGTAGCACTTGTTAGGGTCCTAACTATGGGCAAATAGTTAACTCCCAAACTGTGGTCAAAACACTATGAAAGTATAAAAATACACTTTTATAGAAAAATATACATTTTTGAAGGAAAAATATTATCAACAATACATTTTTGAAGGAAAAAAATATTACCAGTAATACATTTTTGAATAAAAAAGAAATCTTCAGTTTTCTAAAATAAAATAAAATAAAATATTTTCATCGAAATCTGACTAAATCAACCTTCTCACTATAACCGAACATTAAAAAAATACCTTAAAACCCCACCGTTTTGGCATTAAATAACCTACAGACGTTGATATGTCGCTAAATTCTAGTGGAGATATTACATGACAGGAGTCAGATACTTCTAGAAGTGATAGAATGGACTGATCATTTTGCCAGTACACTAAGTAGCCTGATCTGTCAATGTACTAACCAACCCAAAGATATTTTGTTTTTATATATTCCAAAAAAAGTTATGAGAAGCTGAATTAAATATAGTATCCGCAATATTTATTGTTACTTCTCGTAAAAATAAAGGCGTACAGCTATATCCCATTGAAGCATCAAAGTTAAGCAACGTGTAACCTGGTCAGTATCTAGAGATGGGTGAACGCTTAGGAATACCAGATTCCGTAAGCTTGGTCGTGCAAATGGATAACGAACGACTCGGAATTGGAAATCGTATAGCCGACTTTCAATTCCAGTCAGGTTTTATATTTATAGTCACTTGGGAAACGTATGGCAGACCTCTTCTCACTGCAGCTATGAGTTAGGACTTGTATCAGTAAGTAATTCACCCCCACCCACCAAAAATGCTACATTTTTATTTACTAGCTTAAAAAATTGCCAAATCTTTATAACCCGTAAAATATCAAATCGATCAAAATTAAATGACATTAAAAAAGTCAATTCCCGAGGTGAAAAAAAAATTTTCGTGCACATCTCTTTAATGCTTGCAACACAGGTGACCCAAACGTAGAAGAAAAATATCGGAAACTTTTTATTTCAAAATGAGGCTAACAGTGGCGCCATCCAGAATACGTGTATGACGCCACTCTTAGCCTCGAAAATGAAAATGATTCAACCACGCGTCGCGTATGGTACTAACCATCCGGGTCTCTTCTAATTGTCAAAATTTTAAAGGAATCTTAAGTTTTAACTTGAAATTCTTTTCCTAAATTTAGTTTAGATAATTTTTTACGTTCTTTCTTCGTAAATATTTAGTATTTTTTACGTACACCATTTACATTGTTGGGACAGTTAGTTGCTCTAATCTCTGTTGTCAAATTCATATGGCAACAAAGATGTGAACAACAGTCTGAACAATGTAAATAGTGTAAATGATTACAATACCTTAGCTTTTTTTTACTTTCTTTCATTCGTATCGTTTCGCTCTCTCTCTTTTTTGTATGTCGTTTACTTTTTCTTTTTCGCTTCCTGTCGTTTTCTTTCACAGATTTTTTTTACCAATTGTATGTTTTCTTTTCTTTGATTTGTAACGCTTTCTTCTTTTTTGTACTATTACTTTTTTTATGTATTCGTTATTTATTTGGTTACTTATTTTACACCCTTTCTCTTTTTCTCTTTTTTCTTTCTTTCATATCTTTTTCCTTAAATTTCAGTTTCTGTTTTTCATTTCTTTCTTTCGTTTTTCTTCTTTTCTCCTTTTCCTTTATAATATTTTTTCTATTTTTATCTGTTTATCGTTCATCTTTTCTTTTTCTTTTGCAATTGTTTTTTTCAAAGCGTTTTAAATTGTTTTTTAATTTTTGTTTTTTTGCGAGGTCTACTTTTCTCATTTTTTATTTTATTTAATTTTTTTATAATAATCTACTAGTTACTTATTTTTCTTATTCATTCACTCTCTTCCCCATCCTCTTTCTTTCATTGTTCTTTTTTTCTTTAGTTTTCTCTTTATAATTTCTTACTTCCATTCTTTCTTTTTTTTATTCCACCCACCCTCATACTTTCTACTTTCACTTTCGGTTTTAATTTTTTTTCCTCAATCTAGTACTTGACCCAAATCAACCCGTTAGGCAAAACCCAAACGTCTAACCCTCACACCCATTACACGCCCACCATCAACCCTCTCCTCCACACATCCACACTTTCTTTATCTACCCACTTCATCTTCATTTCCATCATTTTAGACACATGCTTTCTTCCTTCACCACGGAGAACAGCCCTGATCCAGACAATCCCTGACCAGCTTCTCATTGGCTCCAAAACCCCAATCACATGACACCATTACTGCTCTAATTTCCTCCATCTATTCTTTTTTTTTCCTTTTTACTGCTGAAGCTAATTTACTGCCACCATATTATTTAAGCATGAACACCATCACTAGAACCACTACCACTCCTACCACTATCTCAACCACGACTATTAACATTGCCATCACTGTTACCCACATGATCACAAGCCCTATTGCAAAATAGACATGGCATATTCTAAAACTCTGTGCAAAACTTACTAACACTATGACCACTGCCATTATTACAATTTCCATGCCTCAAGCACTACCTGTACCATTTTGACCATTCCTCTATCTTCCATATTTCTCTTCTACTTATGCGACATTATGGCCTCTTTCCACTCATTACCCCCACCCAACATCAATATTATTCACACTTGGCAAAACAATTATTTCCAATCAAGGTGGAACAGGAGAGGATCTAGTATTAATGGACACCAGAATAACCAATAAAGTTTACTGGTTGGCTTCTACTTAGAGAAGTGGGCCAGTGACATCCAGGTTACTTGTCTTATTTGAAAACCCGGGAAGGAAAAGAGAGGGGATGAAACTTGAGTGGGAAGAACAAGAGAGACAGCTTTACAGCCTCACAGACACCCCCCAACCTCACCCCACGCCACAGACGTTGTGTCTTGTCATCGCTGCCTACTGAACAAAACCAAAACAGAGCAGACAAATCAATAAATCAGTCAATCAATCAAGCAAGATTTTATTGATAAAATATTGATAACAATGGCAATGATGGCCTTGACCTGAATGAAATGGGATCAGAAATATAAATCTAAGAACTTGATCATACGCTATGCTTGTCAGTGATTTCCTTTACAGCTATTATAAGTCATTCAATGCAAGTTCAACTCTTTCAGGACATTCAGTAAATATGGCCTTGTGCTAGATTTGATAGTGTCTAAATATAACAATGTATTGGTACTTTTTAGTCCATTCCAATCAAACTGAGAAGCTCTGAAATAAAGTATATATTCAATTATGAGAGGGAAATTGAATATTACATTTTTAGATGCTGAAATGAGTTTATCATTTATATATATTGTTTATTAGATAAAGGGCTTGTAACCAGAGGTCATGTCAAAACTGTTTAATAACAGTTTAAATGAAACATTGTTGATTTTGATTTGATCAGAAACAAAAAATGTATGTTGAGATTCTATGTCATATATATATATATATATATATATATATATATATATATATATTTTAATTCAGATACTTCAATCCAAGGGAAAAAAGCAGGAAGGTAAATTCCAAAAAACCGGCCCTAATTAATATTAAAAATTTATTTTAATATTAAAAAATGATACAGGAAGAGAGCTCCATGTAATAAAATATTACAGAGCAAATATATATTAAAAAAGGATTAATTCAAAGATGTTGAATGGCCATTTCGATATTTATTTTATTTTATTATTTATTTTTTAATTTCTTTGCAATCTATTTAAAAAGGAAAAGTAGACTAATTTTTTTCCAGTTTCTGAAAGGTTTTTTCTGTTGCTGAGGTGATGTGTCGTCCCCCGTGGGGATCTTCATATCGAAATGGCCATTCAACATCTTTGAATTAATCCTTTTTTAATATATATATATATATATATATATATATATATATATATATATTATATGTATATTCAAACTTTACATTTGGAGAATAGCTATCTCAAGTGGTTACTGCATTATTCGCTCCCCCATTCAGATGTAAAAAAATAAATTACATCCAACTGGGGTAACAATGCAGGTTCTAGTAACCTGTTGAAATAGCTATTCTCCAAATGTAAAATTTCAATGAATAAAATGAATATCTGGTCTTTAAATTAAATTTACAAAATTTGCATGAAGCTCTCTGTTGGAACAGTTTTAATATTTGACTTAATATTACTAGGATCCATTGGGATTATTTACCAATCTTCTCCTGGGTTTATTACTGATATATATATATATATATATATATATATATATATATATATATATATATATCAGCAATCCCTTTTTTATGCAAGTTTCAATAAAAATGGTAGACAAGGTACTATGGTTAAGTTGTTTATATAATTTTTCATTGGATTTTTTTTCTCTTTTTTCTTTTCAGTAAATAAATTATATAAAAATTGTCCAAATATTTTATCGATCTGAGTGATTTTGGTTATACTTTTAGCCATTATCAAGGATTAATTTTATTTTACTTTTAACAGAATATATGGATTGTTTCATGTATGTATATAGTTATAGAAATGTTTCATCAGAGATGGAGTTAAAATGAAAGAAGCTTTTTTAAAAAAAGGTATTATGGTAAAGTTTTTATGTAATTTTTCATGTGATCATATGATTTTTTTTTGAGGACATAAATTATATAAAAATTGTTCAATTGTTTGATTTATCCAAGCAGCTATATTTTCGAGGATGGATTTTATTTTGCATGTAACAGAATGTATGTAGTGTTATGTATGTTTGTAGAGTAGTGTGTATTTTTTTATGTTCTGAACATGGTAAGCATGTTGTTAGCATGTTTATAGTTGATATTGTTGAGTGTTGGGATTTTTTAAAATTAGTGATGGTTTCATTATTTTTAACCTTTTGTGCGTGTAGATGATGTTATGATATTCATACTGTCAACAAGTATGTTACAGATAGGGTTTCCATGTGTGTTTAAATGAGATTGAGTTGAGCTCTGTTCTAAGAGATGCAACGTGAGTCTTCATGTCTATGTTGTAATCGTGTGTCTGATATATTATTTACAAAATTTAGTGGATCAAGAACGCAGTTCTTCAAATGACATGTAAAATTGTTAATAATATTGCTTCTTTATAGTTTATATCTTGCATGTGAATTGTTATTTTTGCCTATGAGGTTAGTAGTTTTAAATTTTGTATAATAGGTAATTTTTTTTTTTTGTTTAAGTCAACAGTAGTTGCATATTTTTGGATGATGTTTATGATTGTTATGCATTTGGTATTTGTAGAAAATATTAATGTTATTGTTATTATCCATGTTTTTTTTTTACTGGTCAAATTTAAAAGAAAAAGTCTCCTCAACTAAATAATTTGAAAATCTGTTGTTCACAAGTGTTTGTTTCAAGCTATGAATTTCATTGAACAAAAGTGAGCGAGAAGATGAATTCTTATATGCTCTTGTAAGGACATTTTAAATAATACCAATTTTATATCTAAGAGGACATTGACTAGTAAAATTAAGGTGATTTTTACTGGTGGGTTTTTCATATAGTGAAATAATGAAAGTATTATTATGACACTCCATGAGGACATCTAAAAATGGGAGGGTTTTTTTTATAATAAGCTCATATGTCAAGTTGAAGACGTAATTTTTTTCAAATGTACTTTTAAGGCTATCAATTTCGTTTTAGTTTTTAGCTAAAATGAAAATGTCATCGATGTAGCGGACATAAATTTTTGGTCTGGTATTTTAAAAAGTATCTGTTATCTACGTAGGACATGTAAAAGAGGTTCATGGATCAAATCAGAAAAAAATATTACCATCATAATCAGTATAATTATGATTATTACCATACCATTATCATTACCAAAATTACTACAACTACCACTGTCATTACCAAAAGTACCATTATCATCACTACTTTTTATGATAATGATCATCATCATTGTAGTTTTCTAGTATGCTTTCTTTTTTTGGTATAATTAAGGTAGTGTTGATATTATTTTCATCATCTCTATCATTATCAATGAGAAGTGCATTAAGTCTATTTTACTTATAATATTATTTATTGTATTACTTTCAACTTTCTTTTGGCTAGAGAAAGAGTTCTCACTATTTGTACTGATAAATATTGAGCATTTGTTCTTATGGGGGTTAGAGTTGTCTAGTGAGCAGTGTGACCAGAAATAATCATTTTTGTCGATATCTTATTCAAATAATTATGGATTAAGGACTTCAAATCATGAATATTAAAACAAATGATAATTTTTCCTTAGATTATTTTAAAAGTTAATACTGGTATCCACTTATCCACTTTGTGATGTAAATTAATTGAGAATAGAGTCCTACAAAATTCAAAACAAAATATTCTTATATCACATAATTTCTTAAAATATAAGAAAATAGAGTTCTTTTTTCATATAATAGCACTCCAGATTACAACTTTCAAAAAACATTTCACTTTTATAAATTTTAAAAAATTCATGTCATATAAGCATATTTTGTTTTGGCTTCCATAAGTGAATAAACAAGCATTCCAAAAGTTAAGTAAGTTGCTGAGAAACGGGAAAAATCATTATAAACAAAGAAAAGTGTGCTGGATTGCTATGTGATATCCATCCTCTGATGTGGTAGAGAAAGCTGGACAGATTTCCCCATGGATAAGGGAAAAACTAGAGGTAGCAGAAATGTGGTTCCATGGAGAATACTGAAAATTACATGGGCAGAGCGAGTAAGCAGCAAGGAAGTCTTAAAAGATAATAGCAATGGAAAGAACACTTATACCCATTACCAGGAAAAACAGCTGAAGTTTCTTGGACACATAACGAGGAAGAAAGGCTTAGAAAACTTAACCCTCTCAGGGCACATTAAGGAAAGAAAGGTAGTCAGTGAGCCACTTATATGATGAGTGTGTGTAAATCAAAGGGTGAATGGGGGGAAGGAGCCTTAACAAAATAAAAAGATAGGAAGTTGTGGATAGCCATGATCAACTATGTTCTGAAGGGATGTAGCACATAGACAAAGAAAAAAGGAGTTTACTTAGCAAACTGAACTCCTATTTGATTTTATGAAATTTAATAATTAAAAATAAAATGTATTTTCATCTGGAGAGTAATATAAAAAAATTGCGAAAATGTATTTTTTTCTGGTCACAATGCCTCACAGGATTATTCAACATCTTTGGAATGATTTTTAGTACATTCTCAAGGAAAATATATAAGTGACTTGTTCTTGCTCACCATTGTTCATTTAACTATTTTTCAAATTTAACTTAGTCCAATGCAGGGCTAATGTAGTAGGGTGCACAACACTTGTTCATATAACAGGGGTGCTGGAAAGATTTTGACCTGACCAAAAAGAGATTGCTAAAAAAGCTGTTGTTTTAGTCAGATTTGGGAAAGTGAGCTAAGTAATTTTCACTACCTCTTCATATTTCAAAGAAAGCATTTCAGAATACATTGTTTTATTATGTTTTTAATGTTTTATTTGTGTTTTTATTATTTTTCCATGTTCTTTACATACTTACAAAGTTTAGCTTAGTCTGGTACAAGGGTAACTGAAAACAGATAGAATAATTTCAACAGAGGTTAGCCTCTTCACCTTGAAAATCAACAGCGGATATTCCGATTTTTATTTAGGATTGAACAATTTTTTTTTGTTTTACATCAGCTGGAAACATATAACTATTTTTTCCATAAGGTAATATTTTTTCATGTGCCAAATCTTTCTTTATCAGATATCTACAATTTATTTTTAAATTTTGTGTAAATTTGGTTAAAGACCATTGAAAGTTCTTTGTTAAGAATTTTTTGTTTATTCTTCAATAAACTGTAGAATGACTTCAGATACAAGAAGCATTAAACATAAAAAACAGACAACCAAGCATCAATAAAATTTTATTAAATTTAGAAAAAAAAAAATGTATTTTATAACTACATAATCAAACAGCATGAAAAATTCATGCAGAATGAATCAATATTTTAAAAGCAAAACCTGATATATAAAAAGATGCAATATTTGAAAAAGGAAATTGACATAGCTCAAAAAAGACAATATATAACAGTCGAAAAATATCCATATGTTCAATATAGGAACTGCATACCTAAAATAATTTTTGCATAATAAAAAGTTAATTATTGATAATTTTATCTGTCATTTTTCCATTCCTTCAATTCTTAGAATAAATTGTGAAATGTTCATGTACTAGAGTAGTGCAAGCAGAGAAGGCCTCTGCTTCCATATATTTTTCTCTCACCTGTTCTATGCACAATCCCAAAACTAAGAAAAAGAAGGCTATGGGTATTAAAGCTGAATAAGCAAGAAAATAAGTAAGCAAAAAAAATCAATAAAGTTAGTTGTTTCTTTTTTTTTGAAGAAGATGGCAGTAGATCATAGTACTGATACATTTTACAAAAAGTGATCAATAAATTTGCCAAAATACATAACCAAATTCATTTAAAAAATAAATATGTTTTAAATATATCATTATTTGTAGATTATATTATTTTCTTGAATTTCTCATGTAATTATTATTATGGACGGGATGTTTCAGTTTCAAACTCACATTTCACCACTGATATATACATATATTCCCAACGAAAATTCTTTGATAATGGTTTATAACAGCCTAAAGTAATCAGACATCAGGCAGTTTACATTCAGATTTTCAGATCAATGAATCATGAAAATGTTTAAGTAAATATAGAAAATATTAGCAGAAAAAATTTCTCATTGTTTTTTATTGAGACTTGTATAAATGAAAAACTGTTAACTATTATACACTTATGTTCTTTTCATGTTTTATAACATTTATCATTTCATTACTTATAGGTGGATTCATTTTCATCTGATCAACTACAACTTCTTGAAGCAAATGCTTCAAAATTCTTGCCATTTATTTTTTACTTTCTGATAAGTTTGTTATCATACATCTTTACTCCTCTTTTGTGTTTTGAACATGAGTACAGATTTATCTCTCATTTCCTGTTTAGGATTGTGGGTCTGGTTCCTTCTAAAGTCTGCTTCAACTGTATACTTCAGATGTCTCTGCCTAAACTCTAAAATCTTATTTACTATTTATTTTTATATTTTTTATTCATTTTTGCCTAAGTAGGAATAGATCGATTTAACTCCTCCTTTGATTACTGTTTAAGACTGAGCTTCTGGTCATTCTCTTTCAATCACACTAGCACTTTGCATCTTAACAACATTATAATCATGCTTGTGGTAAATTGATTAATATATATATAATATATTCACCATTTCAGATTTTATTGCAAGTCAATGATTTAAAAATGAAATTAATATCAACAAGCTGCTATTGAAAAAGTTTACAGGATATATTTTATGAACAACATATCATGTGTCTTTTTGGTTATAATATAATGATGTATAAAAAATGACAATAACTAGTTTGGAAAATATGTGATTTTATTATGTAAAGGGCAACATGAATTTTTATTTGTAAATAAGTCCAAAAGATGTAGGCAATAAAAATGTAGTGTGTTCTATTAAGACAAATTGAAGTTAGCAGTAAATAAAACAGTGTTATTTTATTGATTTCACTATTGAATCATGTTGAGTTATAGAAACTATGTGTAAAAAATAATATTGCCCAAATGTCCACCAAGGCTTTGGTGGTTCAACACTACTCGATGGTCAAATTTTTTTATGACTTCTCTGCTCCTCAATCTCACCAATATACCTTATTATCTCACCCTTTAGCTGTTGGATAGTTGTTGGCTTGTTTACATAAAGCTTACTTTTGAGATGATCCCAAAGAAAGAAATCTAAAAGTGTCAAGTCTCACCATCATGGTGGCCAATTCATATCACTGTTTCAAGAGATGATGCGACCTGGTATCTTCTCATTCAATAAAGCCATTGTTGTATCGGGTGCATGGCATGTGCCACTGTCCTGTTGAAACTACTAATTTTTGACATCCATAGCATTCAATTCAGAACATAATTAGCATGACTCAAATAACATTATCCAATAGTGAAATCCATAAAATTTTACTAATAACACTGTTTTATTTACTGCTAACTTTGATTCATCTTAAAAGAACACCCTAGCAAAAAATAGTATTAATAATTTAATAATTTTTCTGTTGCCTTGTTTAAAATATTTTGTGAATTTTCTTATTTATGTTCATTATGTTTTGCTTATTCAACTAAACAAATCCTCAAAGACACATTTCCCAGTGGATAAAAGTGTTGGTTGCATCCTGTGACTTGACCCAAAGAGTTGTGAGTTCAATACCTAGCTACAGCAGTGGGGAGCAAATAACTTAGAGAGTTGAATTACAAGGGAGATAACTAATACATCCAGAATGAGAACAATATATTCCAGTGATTGAAATAAAGAATTCAGTTTGAAATTTAATTACCTGAAGAAGGCTGAAGAGTACAACAACTGAGAAATCATGAATATGACAATAAAAATTAAGATAACAGTTCAAAGTAAGTAATATAAATGCTACCTCATCTTAGAAGTATAGACAAATATTAAATAAACAAATTAACATTCTGTTCACCAGGGAATCAGTAGGATTTTCACCATTGCAATAAAAATTGATAAAATAGTAAATATAATTCACTGAAAAATATACACATTACATTTTACATTTATCTTAAGGATATAATCATTCCTATTGCCTTTCTGCGTCTATCATCAATATGGTGTCATGTGTATATCTTTTTGTTAAGATTGTGCTCGCTAATAATAATTCCTTGCAGAACTTCTTATTGTCTTAGGATTGCTTTCATACTGCTAATAATTTTTCATATGTTACTGATATTTTTTTGGAGTAATCATGGAGTAGTAATTGTGCTGGAGTTGGGCTGCTTCTGATGGGGCGTGGTGGCACTGGAATCCAAGTGATCAGGCACCTAAAAAAGAATGTAATGGTCATAATGAACAAGGAGAAGATGCACAGACCAGTGATTATGGGTAACTGGTTAATTTGGTTGGAATTACATTAGAACTGGATCTTGATATGTTATGCATACCCGAAGAAGAACATTAACATGATATCGAAGGCAAGATGTTTCTTTTACAAATTAGATGAAGCATTGCTAACACTTGAGCTGTTTCACAATTACTGAAAAATGAACAAATTTTTCAGGCGCATTCTCACATCAGCTAACAAATTCATGAAACCAGAAAATATTTTGAACAGTGAAATTAATTTCTACCAACATATTCATTTAAAGTAATGAGATTTTTAATGCCTAGGCCAATAGAAAATGTGTCTCCCAATTGAAATCAAGCATAATTTTCATTTTAATCTGAGAAACTGCTTTCAAGCTAAGCATGCTATGAGAAATGTGGCCAGTAATATAGTCACAGGGAAAAAGTCACAGAAAAAAGTCACAATTTGTCTAGAAAAAAATGCCACAATCGATTTACAGTGGTCATCTATTTCTGTCAGGTACTTCACAAATTAATGGTTTCAATCTGTTTGCAACAAAAATTTATTGCAAATTGATTTAATCCATTGACAAACATTTCCTAACAATGCTACAGTCATGTTTTACAGTATGGTTCCCCTGTACAAGGCCTGAGGGCCACTTGATATAGTGAGCTACATTAATGGGTAGTTCATTACTGTGGCCTGTTAGAGTAAAGGAAGAAAGACATCATAAGAAGAAGGTAGGCTGAACCAGTGTATTGAAATAACAGAACATATATACAAAATAAGAGTGTTATCAGTTAGCAGATAGGTCAATCCAAAATGTCAAGTTAAACTGCATCTCAACTGCCTCCCCAGGAAGTCTCTCAGGTTAGTATTTTTGAAGGAAGAAGAGTTCATTCCAATGTAGATAGGGCACCACAAAATTTATATGGATAGGAGGGGAAGGTAATAGTTAACTCTGGACTTGAACAAGTTAAGATTGAGTGAATCAAGGAAACATTCTCTTTGAAGTCTGTTCCACAGAGCAGGGTTTTTGTGGGATGGAGCTGTTTGAGTAGAACTGCTTGCCAATGAAATACTGAGGGAATATGAGTGGTTTGCTACTATAAGTCACATGGTGGATCTTATCCATGAAGATTAGACCTGGTACAACCAAGCAATCACATATTTGATATATTTTTATAGTTACAGAATCCATTAATTATTTAAAACTTACTTTGATTACATTTCAAGTACAAAAACAAAGTTACCGGATATAGGCTTTAAAAGGTCTCAATGAGAGAGATGTATATTTCTTAAGTTGTAGGATAATTGGGTTGTGTTTTTCTGTAATGATTTCTTATGAATTCAGATTTTAAAAAGTCATAGCAAAAATGTCACAAAAATAGAAACAGAAAACTGTGGGCAAAAACCCAGCAAAAAATCCGAGCCTCCCATCACAAAAGTGGACAAAATCTCAGTGTCACAAAAATTAAATAAAATGAAAATTTAAAGGAAATCTTTTATAAAATTTAAAAATTTAAAGGAAATTTAAAGAAAATTTAAAGGAAATCTTTTATTTGGTAAAAATCCCCTACAAAAAATGGCTTGAACAAATGTTTAACCCTCTAGGGCCATTCGTATCTTATTTGATACAGTATTTCCCTATAAGGAAACATTTGGTATTTCCCTATAAGGAAACATTTGGTATTCATTGACTGAGCAGTCAGTACTGCTTTCATTTGAAATTTATAAAATATTTCTCTTAAAAAATTTTTCAGGAAAATATTTCTTTCAAGGCTTGTTTTCATACTGTATCAAATATGATACGAATGGCCCTAGAGGGTTAAGGCAACATTTAATTTATATGGGCACATAATAGACACAGACAACTCAAGCCGAGTTTAAAAACCGATGATAAATTTATTGTTAACACACAAAATAACGAATGCATTATACGAATTAAATTAATTGTGTATCAAATGACGGTCAATAAATGAATGTAAAAATAATCAATGCAAATGAAATATACCCTTTTATGATAAAAATAATAATGCTGCATATGGTCCTCAGAAAAGAAAACTATATACAAAATGTAGAAAAAAAGAAAATACTTCTCTGAATAGTTTGCAAAGAATTGGTACAATTTTTGAAGCAAAGTCTATGATAACAGCAAAGAATAGAACAATCACACTAGCCAAAGACATTTTCTTTGATGTGAGAGTGACTTTGAGGTTTCTTTCTGGTGGTTGTCAATTTTTTTTCTGTATTGTTTTGCCTTCTGAACGTGGGTTTTCTAGCAGCAGATGTTTGTTGACTCCTTGAATTAAATTTAAGGCTCCCTTTTATAACCTCCAGGTAGGCTCCAAATTCACTTCTCGGAATTTGGAGGGAAACATTTAGATTGGCTCTGGATGAAAAACAAACACAACTGTTTTGTCACAAATCAAAAAGTAATAAAACTATTTTTGAAACCCAAAAATTGTGCAAGAGTCAATCACAGCATCTACTTTCTCTCAGAAAAATAGACGATAGATACCCAAACATCTTAAATTTCTTATAAATTCAAGGAATTTTAAATTCAAATTTTAATGTTAAATTGAGACTTTCTTCACATTAGGTCAGACCTTATGGGATACTAGGACTCACTAACTATGAAATATATTGAATATGTGACTTTAACATTGTTAGAAAATGTTTCTTAGGAGTTGAGTCAGTTTTCAATGAATGTTTGCTGGAAACAGAGTAGATTCATAAACTCATAAAATACCCAACAGAAATTAATGACTTTATTACTGGCCACCATAAATGGATTGTGACTTTTACCAGCGAGCTTTTCTCTGTGACTTTATTACCACGATAAAATCTATGCTATTGCCATGATAAAATCTGTGTTCCCTTTAACATGAAAAAACAACCTTAATCTGTATGTGCTTTAACAACTCAGCCATGAGAAACATCACATCGAAGCAAGGCTCAGTTAAATCAGTCAGCTAAGTGCCATACATTAAACACACTTGGGTGATCATGTCTTGAAAGAGACATGACTGACTGAGTAGAAGATTTCCCGCAGTAAGTTGTCATTAATTTCTGTGGTAGACTGGTTGCCAACTAAGGTATAGAACCAAATCTGTCCTCTTATTTGACCCATAGCTGGGTGGAAGAGACAGATTAATACCTTTCCCAAGGGTATTTGTGCACAAGTGAATGCAATAAATTTGACTGGAATTTGAACTTGGCTCTCCAATTTCTTATTCTGAGCTGATATAAACTTCCCCACAATACATATCTGCAGTTAAGTAATAAAGCTAAAAGCTTAGCCTGAAGAACTTAAAAAATGACCAGCAAAAACAGTTAAAATTTTTGCAGAAAAAAGAATAGTGTATGTTTACCATCATAATGATTATTATGATACTTTTGTATTTGTATAGCAATATTCTTGGCACTGTGTCCCTTCAGAACATTATTGATTGGTCCTGTCTCTTGTTGCTCTCAATATTTTTCCTCTTGGTATCTTTATAAAAACCTGCTCTGCCATTCATTTACTCAGGCCTACCAAATAGGTCTTGTGCTGCTTTCCTCTGTCTCTTTTTCCTTCTATCAATCTTGTGAGTATTAAATTCTCCAGACGCTCCTTCCTCATTATGTGTCCCATGAACTTCAGCTGTCTCTTCCTGATGTTAAGTATTAGTTTTCTTCTCACTTGCATCCTTATACCTCATCATTGCTCATGTGTTCAGTCCATGAAATCCTCAGCATTCTTCTGTAGAACCACATTTCTGCTGCCTTGAGCCTCTCCTTCATCCTTGAAGAAATCATTCAACATTCACTGCCATACAGAAGGACAAATATCACATAACAGTTCAGCAATCTTTTCTTTGTTTACAATGAGACTTTCCTGTCTCTCTGGTTAGCTTTTGAAATGCATCCTTGTCCATGCCAATGCGTCTTCAGATCTGAAAATCACACTTCTCTGTTGAATCTACTCTGTCAGAATTTTAAATAATAAAAAAAATTAACTCAATGTCAATGACTCAAAATGTAATCATGACAACTATAAATTATAACTGGATAAAGCATTTTAAAATTATTTTAATTATGTTTTTACAATATTTTTTTACTATATTGATATATATATATAGTTTTATGAGTCTCAAGCAAATTCATGGCTTACAAAAAAAAATTAAATTAAAATTGATAAATACAAAAACAAAGATTTTCTTTTTCTTGTCTAATTTAAAAAAAAATTCGTAATATATTATATATATTTTTTTATTTGTAAAAATGAAAAGTGATATTTAGATTAAATATATTTGCAAAGTGTTTAAACTTTAGCAATCGTTTTAGAAAAATTTCCCTTCATCTCTCAGATGTCTTTGATTATATTTTCCTATAAAATTGATGGGTGAAAGATTTCTTTTAATTGATCTTCAGATAATTGTAGCATTTCTTTTTATCAAAAGAGAAGATGGCACGCATCACCATCATTCATTAATGGTATGTCATTTTGTTGGTATTTTGACTAATTATTTGCACCTTCATTTAAATAGACAAATGAAGCAATTTTAGACATTTATTTTACCTTTTGATAAGTCACTTGAACATTCATTAATATATATATATGATAAGTTTTTTTAAATGTATTTTGGAAATACAAAAGACAATAGATAACGATAATACACATTGTTTAATAAATAGAAATGGGATGTATCTTTCAAATATGAAGTGTCTACTATAATAACTTTGAAGCAATATATATATATATATATTATAAGGAAGCAAAAGAACAGGTAGATTAAAACCGGCTGTTCTTGAATTTACTTTCATAAAGAGTGCTCAATACAAAGCACAGCTTAATATTGTAATCTTGTTATTACAATGGTTTATAAAAGTATTATAAAACCATTGTAACAAAAAAATTACAATATATATACACATATATAATTAGTTAATTTTTTGTCATAATTAGATTAAACTAGTACACAGTTGTATTAAAAGTGTTCAGTATATATTGTAGAACTTTTTAATATTTTTCATTTGAAAATGAGTTATTTCCACAACCTAGGTGTCAATCTTTTGTTAAAATAACAAGTTATTGTAAATTGCCTAAAGATATCGAAAGACTGAAACCTGGAAATGAAATATATATATATATATCTATATATATATATATATAAAGCACTCCCTTTGTTTACAAAGACAGGTTTGCCTAGACCTGATAAACAGCACTTCCAATACAACGAGTGTGATTTGGCTAAAACAAAACCAGTCCACACTAAAATTCGCAGCACAACTTGGATTATTTATCAAATGATCCACAATGGAAGAGCTGTATGTATTTCAAATGGTATCACCAGTTTGAAAGATTCTTATTGAGTATTTTAGCAAGCACATGTTGTTTATTCCTAACATCCAAACACTGCATTGTTTTACTTATATAGTTGACACCAAAACTACATTTAAAATGATAGAATTAATTTGCTTGAACTTGCTCTGCTAAGTTTCTAGCATCTTTCTAGCATCTTCAGATGTAATAACTTTAAGTAAAACTAAAACGCTTTCCCCTTCTGTTCATTCATGTTGTCGATAACAGATTTGCTTTACATAATTTATTCCCGTTTACAGTTCTGATAAGAGAGGACAAAACCAGTCAACTAATGTTTTTATTTTAAAATTTGGCATGGCCAATCATGTAAAAATTTGTCTTTAATGCCATAATATATATATATTAGGAAAATTAATGACAAAGTGGAAAAGAAAATTGTGTGATGCAGTTTGTTTTGTCCTTTAGAATTTAATTGGTGATATTTTTGTTGATGTAACTACATACACATATACATGAAATGAAGATGCACTGAAACATTTAAATTTAGTTTTTAGATTTTATTAATTTAGATTTTAAATTTATTTTTTAGATAACCTTTTTTTAGATATTTTTGGGTATATCATCTAACCAACTTCATTTGTTTCTTTTTGTTTATGTTTTTATTACTTTTTATGCAGCCAGTTGTACTGGGTTATATTTTCCCAGTAGCCTAAGTCTGACCTGTTCATATGATATTGAGGGGTTTGAAATTAGCAGGTACATTCTGCCAGAAAATAAAAAAATGAGAAAATCATGTTTAAAGTTTGTTGACTTTTGAAATGCCATTTGAGATATGCCATTCAATTTTTTTAAAAGGAATATCTAAAAGCATTTAATTTCACATACAAAATTTTACACTCATAATGGTTTGATTTACACATATATGGCAGAAAGTACTTTCTTGTACTGAAGGCTTCAATTAATTATATATTTTATATAATATCCTTATTTGTAAAAATGAATATTATAATTTGATGGTTCACCAGAATTCGATCCTTGTTGTAAACATTTGTACCTGAAAACTTCAGTCACATTCTCACAACTGTAACACAGCTTTCCTGTGCCTTTCCTACAAATATTTTCATGGCAGGTGTTCTGATGAACTTTCCTTTATGGTACATAGACTTTATGAATTTAAATGCAGTACTAGATTGGCAGTAAGGTGTTATAATTTCACAGTTGAAATTAATAGTTGAAACTCTTTTTCTATGCTAACAATTTTTCACCAGCAGAAATCCCTTCCTGCTTCTTGTGTTTATGCCACCAGTTTTCCTAAGGAGAAATTATGTTTTATGCAATTGTAAGTAGTAATTTTTCCTGACCAATCATGTCTACTTCAAAATTCTTTCTAAGCTAATCTCTTCACTAAGTTCTGTATAAGAAGATCTTGTTTTCAGTAATGGACTATTGATATATTTTATTAATATAGAACTTCTTGTTCATGGAAAGTTCTTCCCGTTTCTGACTTTCCAGTTAACTTTGATCTTTATAAGATTAAATGCAATGCCAATTGTTATCTTCTACCTTTTTAATTCATGTTCTTTTATTGTTCCTACTACTTAATTATATTTTCTTTTTCTCATATTTTCTTACACTCAGTAATGCACTTGCATCTTAGTGGCCTTATTGCCTTGTTTGAAGTTAAATGATTAAAAAATATACAATAATATTTAAATCTTTTCTGTTGTGAGCCAGTGGTCTGCTGCTCTAACCATTGAGCTGCTGTTTAAGGACAATAAAATGATGGAGGGGGAACCTATTGAATGAATAAATTGCAAATAATTACAGAAAATTACATTTCCTCTTAATATTCTTTTCTCCCTATTTTTTGTCTCTTTTTCACTGCACCTAAAATGTTAAGGGCTTTCTCTTGTCCATGCCCACACTTTTGAGAGTGTTCTCTTGCTTTTTCAGTTGCTAGGTCACAATGGCTGGGATGGTTGAATTGTGAAGTGGAGGAAAGCAAAGGAGTTAGCCAGGCAGGGGATATAAGAGTCAGAGCAGGAGCACACAGTATACAACAAAACAATCATAATCATGTTGGAGCCAAATGACCAAAAATCTCTATTACAATGTCCATTTCCAGACAATATCAAGGCCCCACTGTTAAAAGAAAAAAAGATATTTTAGATAAATACACTGTGGTTGTGAGGATGGGGAGAAATAAGTTGCCTATTAAACCAAATGCTGGAGGCATTGAAGATAAGGTATGGGGTGGGACTGAGCTTGGTATTGAGGGTGGGAGCTTCAAGAGGAAGATAACCCTACTGGAATACAACTCTACCTCTTCCCCAACCACTTTTATTTTCCCTCAAAGAAACAACAAAATAAACAAAAAAAAACAATTGAATTGGATTGAAAAAAAAAATGAATGAATGAAAGCTGTAAAGAAAAGAAGAGAGAACAGAAAGAAAGAAATCATGACAAAATAATAACACAATAATATTGGGGAAAGTGATAATGGAAAATATGCTGATAACATGAACAGGAAGAGTAAAATTAATGACAAATATTAGGTGTGTGCAAAAGTTCCCAAGATACTTTTTTTTTTTAAATAAATAAAGCAAGAAGATTGAGTGTTGTTGCTCCTTTTCAAGTTGGGAAAGATAGCAACAGAAGTAAAGAATATAAATCATGTCTTTGGAAATGGTTTGGTTGAAAGTAACATATGCCAAGAATTGCTTATAAAGTTCCCAAGATCCTTTTTTTAAATAAATGAAGTAAGAAGATTGAGTGTTGCTCCTTTTCAAGTTGGAAAAGATAGCAACAGAAGTAAAGAATATAAATCATGTCTTTGGAAATGGTTTGGTTAAAAGTAGCATTGCTTATAAAGTTTCCAAAACTTTTTTTTTAAAAATAAATAAAGTAAGAAGACTGAGTGTTACATTTTTCAAGTTGAGAAGGATAGCAACAGAAGTAAAGAATATAAATCATGTCTTTGGAAATGGTTTGGTTGAAGTAGTTTATGCCAAGGATTGCTTATAAAATTCAAGGATTGTAATTTACCATAAATTATGAACTGCACAGTGTAACAGAATACGTATTTGAAAATTATAACTTGCTCTTTTGAGGATGAATAATGCAGTTATCATTGGAACTAAGAAAAAAAAGTTTGGAGTGAGCATTCCACAGTTATATATTTGTTGAATATGGGAACATTCAAGAAGCAAGGAAATGGCTTCCACTTAAATTATCAAAACAAAACACTGAACAGTGTCTCACCTTGTATTTCACTTCTTACTAAAAATAATAAGACAAATCTTTAGTGTGTAGAATTGTCACTCGAGTTGAAAATTAAGCCACCATGACAATTTGAAGTATTAAAAATTTTGAAATGATGCAGATCAACTTGTAAGATTAACAGTAAAATCCAATTTAGGGGAGAAGGTTATTGCTCTATATTTGTTGGAATAGGAAAGCTATTATGATTTTTTTATAATTGTTTTACCCCAAGCAAGGCAGGACTGCCACTGGTGTGTATGCGGTTACAGAGAGAGAAACACTGAGTACAGGGGATACCAAAAAAGGATAAGATTTACAGAGGTAGGAGATGGCAATTGACATTGCATTTTAACTTTTGAAGATTGTAACTATCAGTGAAGCAAGTAGATGGAAGGGAGTTTCACAGATGGGATGTGTGAGAAAAGAAACCGATAGAGTAGAAGTGATGGTTACATTTGACTAATTTGATGGTAAAAGAGTGATGCCAATCAAGTAGAATGAGTAAATTCATGTTGTTGGGTTACCAGGGTAATAATCTCGTCAAAGCAGTGTTGAACACTACAAAGGAAAAAAAGAAGTTATTTACAAAATAGGGAAGTCATACTAATACGTCATACTAAGAAGTATGAAGTCATACTAATACGTCAAACATATCTTTGTGAAACAAATGCAGCATTTCTTCATCAGTCAAAAGTGTAATGATTTTGTTTTGATATTCAAAATTTCAGGGAAAATTAAAATTTTTTCCAGACTCATTTAGCTAAGCTGATTATTATTGTAACAATAATAATTGCCATGTATATATATATATATATATATATATATATATATATAGGTATATGAATTAATAAATATGCATATGGTTAGATACACATATATAAGAATATTATTCAGGTGTTAATGAAACAGTACTGAATGTAGTATAAATAGAACTATTAAAGACCACATGCTAGCATAGAAAAATATCCTTACGCTAATCTTAAACCCAGATTAACACAGATTGTCTTATGCATTTGTTTCTTTCTCACTTCCTCGATTTCTTCCTTTCTGTTCTTTCTTTCTTTCTTTCTTTTCCCCACAAATAGTTATCATTAATAATGATTATGAATTTCCCCATTTTGAATTCATCTCCCAGAGTTTAATGATTCTTTAAAAATTTTAATTTTAAAAATATTTTTATCTTCATTTAATTTTTGTTTATTTATATTATACTTTTTATAAAGTAAAAAATATTACCCTAACAATGTAAGATTTAAAATTCCATGAGCATCAAGTGAACTTAAATTAAAATCTCTGAAATGATAAGTTTGTAGGATGTACCCGATGACTGTGTCATGCACAAAACTCCAAGCTGTGCCACCAATGTAGAATAATATGTATATTCATTAAAATGCATATATATATATATATATATATATAAAATGCATATATACATATATATATATATATATATATATATATATTCATTAAAATGCATATATATATATATATATATATATATATATATATTGTGTATTTGGCCAACAATCTCTCTTTTATAGAGGTTTCATTAAAAATGACAGAAAAGGTATTATCATTCAGTTTTTATACAATTTTTCATGTGTTTATATAATTTTTTAACATGCAACCAGATAAATTTTTAAACTGATTCAATCTTTTTTATCAAAACATGAAATTAAAGTTATCATCAATGGTCACTCTTCCAGATTCTTTTACAGTTGGTCCTACTTTGTTTTTAATTTTCATTAACCTTCCTGATGGCATCAGCTCTCACCTTGGTATCTATGCTGATAACACAACCATTTACTTCTGTCTAGATCAAATCAAAGTTCAAATTGGTGGCTGATGTCAAAAACAACCTATAGTCTGTTGTTAACTGAGGCAAAGGATGGCTTGTTAATTTTACTTCCTTTGAAACTAAACTACTCCCTATTTCTCATCTGAGAAAGTCCTTTCTGTCTTCCACCAGGAGAGTGACTAGTTACTCCTTCATGGGCTAACATTCAAAGCTCCATGCTTTCCAGCCAACTTTGATTTTCAAAAACTTAAATGTAATTAAAAAGTCTGCCTCCTTCTACTAAGCGCACATAGCTCAGAGGGAGAATCACTGACTGACGCCAATTTGGTCAGGTTTCAATCCTGAGTAAAAGGCAATTGGCTGTCTAACCATATTGATGAGCTGTGATACAACAAAACAGATCTGTCTGTGGATGACTATATATATATATATATATATATATATATATATATAACATATTTTTAAAAATCACTATTACAGTAATATGTAAATCTTATTGCAGTTACAATAAATTGTCTTTGTAATTTACCCCTTGAGATCATCTTAGAAAAGGTCGAAAGTACTTGGAATAAAAATAACTACATCATTTTTCATGAATTTCATCTTAACATTAAGAAACTGATTAGGCAACTGGAAAGGATCAGTATAAAAATAAGTAGACACAATATGTCATTAAAGATGACTAAAAAGGTACTGTGATTATGCTTTTTATTTAATTTTTCTTGTGTTCATACAAGTGTTTTCTTTTCATCAATGTATCTCTCAACTAGACAGAATGTAGAAATGTGAACTCCTACATCCCCATTGCTGAGAGAATATAAATGACTGCAGATGGAATTCAAATTAAGTTTGTAGGTATCCTGTTTTTTCATACTGAGATTTAAATAACATTTCTGCTTTGAGAAATGTTTACAGTTATTAGATAAAAAACATTACTGTCTGCACATTGCTTTAATTCAAAAGTGTAAAATTGGCTGAAACTATTGCGATAAAAAGTGAAAATTAAAAAAATATACAGAATAATGGAAATACTTCATCTCAAAACTTCAAAAACTTCAAGAATTATTATTTTTACTAAATCTATAAAAGACAGTATTTCTTATTAATATTTCTCTGTTTTGTAGATTTGACACATGAGTTCAATCCCTGGGCTGGGTAGTACAGACTCAGACTTTGTAGAAATGAGCAATAATTGGACAGTACTAAAATGGATGATATATTCTTAGACAAAGTGAATGGTACAAGAACTACGTACACCTCCAAGATGTTAAATAAAGGATCTGGTTCAAACTTTCTTGAAGATTACATGAATCAACAGGTAACATAAAAAAGATCAGAGAGCACAATAGCCAAAATGTTCTGATAATAACAACAAAGATGAGGACATTAGTTTGACTGTAAATAATGTAAATAAGGATAACTCCTCACCCCAGAAAAACTAGGATTGTCAACCATCCTGCAATATGTGAACTTGACACACATTTTGATGCTGAAGGCCATGCTCCATATCAATTAATGCAGGAGACGATTTTCTCCTACATTTTGAAAACTGATGACTCTTTTTAAAGATTGCACATAAATTTTAACCTTCTATTCATAATTCCAGCACAAGTGTATATTAGAATTAAATTTGAATTTATCTAATAGAAAATTCAATTTATTTGCATGTTAATTTAACACATTTTTATAGAAGTATATTTTTTGAATTAGTTTTTTTATGGATTATCAACCCTTTGCATGTTGTTTAAAGCCAGAAAATATTTTTAGATTGTAAAGATTTTTTAGAGATAATAATGATTTACTGATACAAATTCCATAACTGGGGATGGTGAGGTGAATTCATATTTTTCCAAAGAGCATTTTCAATTTAAATAAAAAACAAACCAGACTGGAAGTGAAACTTCCAATTCTGAGCCATTATTCATTTCACCAGCTACACATCAAAGTTTACTGCACCATGTTTTCCTAAGTGGTTACCCATCTAATTACTGACCAAGCTTGATATTGCTTAACTTTGGTGAGTGTATGTGAATCAATGTTTCAATATAATATGACCATAAAGTTTTTGGAGCTTGAGTTTTGAACTGTAAATCTTAAACATTTAATGATTGGCTTTCTATCCACAATATCACTCCATTAGACAAAGTGTCACCTCAGGAGTTTTATATTTTATTTTTTAAAACTCTGTCTCAAAGACTGTCAAATGTGGCACCTGAAATAATCCAATAAGCCAAACTGTAGAGAGTTATAAATCAATTTTGCTATCTTGCGAAAGGACTGTAAACTTGTCCAGTCTCTATCAGATAATAGAACTATTATTTGTTATTTTAAATTAAGAAATCTATTTTGTTATCATTGGGAATTGGATGCCACATTAGTCATTCACAGGTGGATATCACTCTTGTCATCAGATATTTTTCCCCAAAAAGAAGAGGAAATCAAAAATTCAAACATACAAATTTATTAAAAAAAAAGTCCAACAGATTTGGTCAGTACTTAAATATAGACAAACTGGTAATTAATATTTGTTAATCATTTAGGAAAAAATAGTTCCATTTTAACCCAGTTTATTACATAAATCTGAATGAAAACAGCTACTCAAAATAAATGATATAAAAGATTAATGCTTAATTTTACCATACAGCAAAAAGAATTTACATAATATTGAAAAACAAATGCATCTTAAAACTTAATAGTTTGACTACTCAATAGTAATTGTAATATTAGCTGTTTCCTTATAAGGAAACATTTGACATCTAGTAACTGAATAGCTAGTGTTATTTTTGGTTAGAATTTATAAAAACCTTCTTTCAAAATAATTTTTCTGGAAAATAGGTTTCTCAAGTCCAGTAGCTGTTATTACTCTTTCCAGTATTGATGGGGGTTTCCTTACTAACCTTTTAGTTGAAATACTGTGGAACGTCAACATCTAGATTATGGCATTATTTTCATATTGCATGTGCAATATTTTGTGCATTTTAGTTGTTACTGATGCTGAAAGTCCTCAAGTGATCTGGTTTTGGTTATTTAGCACAGTCCTTTGTGATTCTGCAATGCCAGGTTTGAATAAAAACAGTTCTCACTAAGACCTACAGGCTTCATTTGCTCAAAGCCATTTTCAGTAAATTGAAAAGTATAAGCTCTAAAGTGAAATTTCAAGTGTCTGTTTGATGACTGGTATTGCCAGAAAAAATGTGAAGAATTTTGATTTTGAAATAACCACAAAAATACTTTTCTTTTATAAAATCTATATTGTTGATATGAGACCCAGGTTTGCAAGGCTGATTTCTGTGATTATGAAAAACTGTTATCTGTCTGCCAAACTGCATATTATCTTTACTGCCTGACCAATGTCAAGATTGATCCAAAATGGTCGTAACATATCCGTAATTTACCAATTCGAATGTCAGTATGACACTGATAATGTAAATAGAATGAGTCAGAGGTCAGGAGCCAAGATTAATCAGCACATACTGGCTAATATTTGAAAAGGAATTTTAGAAAATTTGCATAGGTTTGGTGATATCTGAATAGTTAATAAATAACCATCAGCTTTCCCAGTATTATAATCAAGACCTCAGGATTGAGGAAGACTTACTTGGATTTTCAACTGATTTTTATTTGGATTTTCAACTGATTTTTATTTGGATTTTCAACTGATTTTTATTTGGATTTTCAATTGATTTTCAGTTAATATCTATTAAATTCTGCCAACCATCACACTACAATAGAAACATTGTCAGGCTTAATATAATTAGTTTGTAATTATTATATATTTGTGTATCATGTTGGCACTCACACATTTTTTAAAAACAACCAGAAGTAACTTTGCCTTTCAGGACCAGCAACTGTTGTATAACTGATTAAGCATATAAAAAAGCTGCAAAGACTAACAAAAAACAACAATTTGTGACCAATGGTGTGGACAACAAGACAGAAGGAATTTTATGGAGGTGAGAAGTTCTTCTTTTCTCAAGTGGTCTCTTTCTTTAAGCATCAGCTTAAAATTAAGTCTGGAGTAAAAAGGGGTGAGAGTTTTGTGCTTGGTGCAAGTAAGAAGTGCTTGTTGGATGCTACTTGGGAAAGAGGATTTCAAGCCTCTAACCAAATCATCAGTTATCTCAGCCTGTGTTTAAGGTAATTTAGGACATTTGTTTTTCAGTTTTTGGCCTCTTTTGAGAATTTTTCCTTTTTAAACTTAGCTAGTGTGTGCAAGTGAATAGGCCTACCCATTTTTTATTCGCTGTTTTCTTTTCTCGTTTCTGTTCACCCACCATTTTTTTAAGTCCTTGTTCTCTAGAAAGATCAGATATTCTTTTTCACCCAGTTAACCAAAATCTCTTACATATTGCTTTCTGTGAGGGGTCCTAATACTAATATTGTTTTGTTTATTTTCTTGTACATATATATTTCTCACTGTACATAATCATTGGGTTCTGATTTTTACCCATCCACCATGAATTGTATAAATAAAGTTTCATGCTCAGACTTTTATTGAGTAAATGAGGTATTTTGGTGATTGTGGTATGACAGATAAGAGTAAATGTGTTATTATAGTGAAAGAAAATTCAAATTATGAATGGGTCAATAAGTAATACTCGTGAGGTTTAAGTTAAAACTAAAGAAGACTAGTCCTTCACTATCCCCACATTTTAGCGTTTGTGACACATTTTGTGCTTTTTGTGCAAATAAATATTAAGATGCCTAGAGTGTCGTATTTGTTTCAGCAGCAGACAGCTGGCTCAAGGTTTCAATCATCATCATCTGCAGCAGCAGGAGCAGCAGCATCAGCCGCAGTTCCAGATAGCCATTATCATCATCATCATCAACTTGTCATCAGTCATCGCTCCAGCCAACCAGCCAGTTCTAGCCAGCCATCATCACCAACAGCAGTGATATGTGATAAACTCCTTTTCAGGAAAACACTTTTCAATGACTACAAAACTGTCCTTCTCATGACAATGTTCTTCTTGCCCTCTACATGAACATGCAGTGATATATTTTGGCTAGTGCACTGTAACCTTATTTTTGTCATTATATTTTCCTTAATGAAAATAAACTTGGTAATATATTTTTTTTTTCACTTAAGTTTGTTTTGTTTGTTGTTGTCTTTCATCATTCAGTATGTTTTAAGGCCAATATACCACCCGCAATATATTTATTATATAACATTTGGTCTCTGTTGCTCATGTTTGTCACTGCGTACATTTCTCATCCTTGACTGAAATTTGATGAGAGAGGATTGATAAAAAGATTAAGCTGCCTTTTTATTAACTGCATTTGGTATCTACTGATATTACCATTCAATTCAAGTCACAAGAAATTATAATCATCATGGGAGACCTGAATGCCAAAGTAGGCAACGAGAAGGACAGTTGGCAAGTTCAGAACCCATAATGAATGTGGAGAAAAATGGGTCCAATGGTGTACAGTGTATGGCCAGGTAGTAACCAACACCTGTTTAATCAGTATATATTGCCTACCTCTTACTGCTCATAAACTGCTCTTACCTAGAAGGTAAGAGCAGTTTATGCCTGATATGATGGCAGAGAATCGTGTATTCTGGTTAAAGTGCTTCAATTTACTCTAGTAGACTAAAAAGCTTGGTATGCTCTGGTTTACCTCTGATGAGAACTTCAACTAAGACTAAAAATGAAATAGTAGCAATAAAAGGTGGCTCTACACAGCCTCCATTGAGGTAACCACACCTAGTCCAAATTGTCTCAGATTGTCCTGGAGTTCATAAGAACCCTTATTTCTTCCTGCAGAAATACAGGGTCAATGCCACATTCTGCATCAAGTTATTGGATATATCAAATCCTAGATCAAATGGGTGATCCATACATGTTTAAGCCCACATAACCAAAGATGATATTGTTGAGAAATTTTTTCACTTTCCTAATTTGAATTGAGACTCAGAGCCAGATCACATTGAAACACCGGTTTCAATAAAATCATCAAGTTAAGCAATTTCAAGCTTGGTCAGTATGTATATGGGTGATTATTTATGAATATTAGGTGCTGTAAGTTTGGATGTCTGAGTGATATAATGGATAATAACTTGAAAATGTTAATTGGAGAGCTGAGTTCCAATTCCAGTTGGTTTGTTATATTCACATATATGCAAATACTCTTTTGAAAGATACAAATTCACCTCTTTCTCCCCCAGCTATGAGTTAATTAGTAATAATTTTATCATTAAATCATTATTATCTCTAAAAATTCTTTCAATCTAAAAATATTTTCTGGCTTTAAATAGATAAGCCATGAAAAATAAATCAATCAATCATTAGAAATGCTTTGACTAAATCATCTGATATGTCATCAAGAAAAAACCCAACCAGCAATCACATAATACAAAAGAATTGTTGAAGGTGGCCATCATGAACATATGATGGTCAACAAGAATTAGAACTATTTGAACTGGGCATACAATTGATTCTAAGGTCAAATTAAGGACATCCTCAAAAATAAGGACAAACTATTTTTTGCAAATATACTGACTTTTTATTGAATATCTTCGTCTTTCTTAATGCTATTATTTGTTCTGAGTTATCTTGAATAACCTTTTTGTGCGTTAATTTATATATATATATATATATATCCAGTCTGTTCATAATTGAGCTTTTGGCCAGCATTTATTAGATAATCCAAGTGTGTGGCAGGATATAGAAATGATTTGTTCACTGTCTTGTGCAGAGCTCAGTCCACTCATCATTTATGTCTATTAGAAGTGGTCGATATTAAGTGACATCAACCATCTCTGTGCAGACAGAACTTTTTGTTTGCTCTCTGTCTTTTCAAAGTATGTAAGCGAATTTTTCCATTTTATACTCACTTACAACCATTTACATTAGCTTTTTTGCTTGTATTATTCCCCTTTTTCCTCCACTTATTTTTATTCATAAATTTGTATTTTAGTTGTGGTTACTGTTTTTTTTTTTTTTTTTAATCATATCACCCCGAGCAAGGCGGTAATGCCACTGATGTGCAGGGGGCTACGTAGGTGTGAAAAGATTGGAAAAGAGAAAACCGGAAACCGCATCCTAAACAGGGAACAAGGGATGAGCCTCTTCACCTGTTCAATAGACGTGGGTGGAGTGTGAACCGGGCGATAGTTTAGTCTATCTGTTTCTCCATCATATATTTTCTTGGAGTGTGAATTTTTTTTTCTTGGTCAATTAATATTTACCAACATATTTTTTTAATGATGTCTTGGTCAAAAGGTTTCTCCGAAGAACAAAGACAGTTTTCCTGCATTTTTATCTATCTATCTATCTATCTATCTATCTATGTGTGTGTGTGTGTGTATCTATATATGCATATATATATATATATATAATTCCTAAAACAAACTTGTTTATGTGTGTGTGTATGTATATATATATATATACATGCATGTTTTAGGAATTAACCTAAAATTATATTGCTTTTTCATTTAAAATTTAAATTTAAATTTAAATTTTTTGAATTTGAATATTTTATCTTCATGTAAACTTTGCCTCTTCATATTATACTCTTGATAAATTAAAAAATAGGAACCTAACATTGTTAAATTAAACTCCCATGAACATTGTGTGAAAATCTCTTCAACGTTCTGTTTGTAATATGCATCTGATGATTGTGTAGTGCATGAAACTTTGAGTTATGCAATCAACAGATGATATGTCTATTTATCAATTTTTTCAATTGGAGTAGATAGATCTATCTATCACCCGGTTCACACTCCACCCACATCTATTGAACAGGTTAAGAGGCTCATCCCTTGTTCCCTGTTTAGGATGTGGTTTCCAGCTTTCTCTTTTCCAATCTTCTCACTTTGGTTTCTTTTTTTTTTTTTCAATTGGAGTAGATAGATCTATCTATCGCCCAGTTCACACTCCACCCACGTCTATTGAACAGGTTAAGAGGCTCATCCCTTGTTCCCTGTTTAGGATGTGGTTTCCAGCTTTTCTCTTTTCCAATCTTCTCAGTTTTGTTTCTTTTTTTTTTTTTTCAATTGGAGTAGATAGATCTATCACCCGGTTCACACTCCACCCTTGTCTATTGAACAGGTTAAGAGGCTCATCCCTTATTCCCTGTTTAGGATGTGGTTTCCAGCTTTCTCTTTTCTAATCTTTTCACTATTACGTAGCCCCCTGCACATCACTGGCATTACTGCCTTGCTCGGGGTGATACGATTAAAAAAAAAATATATATATATATATATATATGCAGCTTCTTTTCTCGCATTTCCTGCCTGTGGAACTCGCTTCCATATTCTTGCTTTCTTGATGGCTACAACTGCCAGGAATTTAAATGCAATGTCAGTACTTATCTCTTAACCACTTGACTCTAGTTCTTTCTACACCACTCTGTATATCCTTTCCTTTCTCTCCACCTTTGCAACTGTCATCACACCTGTACTCCCATCCTTCTCTTGCTCCTTTCTAACTGGTTTGTCTTTCTCTTCACTCTCTTCTACTTAATCTTTTTTACTTTTATGTAGCCCCCTGCACATCAGTGGTGTTACCGCCTTGCTTGGGGTGATACAATAAAAAAAAATATATATATATATATATATATATATACACAAATATAGGGAAAAAATGTGAGAAGTTGTAAACGTTTTGTTTGTTTTGTTTAAAGTGTAGATGTATTGTTATTATTATTATTAATATTATTTATCTTTTGCATAATACATTAAGTGCCCATAATTATATTTGTATCACTGCACGTGTTTTGAGTCCAAAATTGACTTTTTTCAGGTGAATAAACTGACTTTACATATTGAGATCCATTTGTCTTTCTGATGGACAAAAACACTGTGTATAAGATAAGTGGTTGCTGAACAGGTCAGAAGGTTCATATTCATGTAAGTTCATTTGCTGGATATTTTCACACTGGCTTGTTAAATTTTTCTCAATTTTGAGAATCTTTTGATTGGCCAAACAATTTTTTCACACACATTTCTATATATATATATACATTTTAATCTACATGTTCTTTCACTTTCTTATGCTATATATATACTAAACAATTATAGATTTGATTTAAATTAGATTTAAATTAGACCAGTGAACAGTTGTATTAGAAAGTGCTCAATACTTCTTTGAAGAAAAATTAAGCTTTAACATGTAGAGATTTTAGGTATTTAAAACTTAAATTCCATGATAACACTACCATGGTTTTAATCTTTTTAGTTTCATCAGGCGATCTGTATTTTTGGTTGTGTCAAGCGATTGTATCTATCTATCTATCTATCTATCTATTTGCATATTGAAAATTTCATCCTTAATAAAAATGTTCACAGCAGTAAAAATGTTTAATTGGAAGAAATTTGAGAAAGATGGGAAAATATCACCAACATTATAGAATTATATGCGACAGTGA
Source organism: Ascarosepion bandense (assembly GCA_037127315.1). Taxonomy (NCBI): domain Eukaryota; kingdom Metazoa; phylum Mollusca; class Cephalopoda; order Sepiida; family Sepiidae; genus Ascarosepion; species Ascarosepion bandense. The sequence goes on from JBBBDQ010000154.1 coordinate 5,126,683, forward strand.
GAAGTCATTTCAAAGTCAGTCAGTTAAGTGCCATACGTGATGCACGCTTGGGCGATCATGTCTCGAAAGAGACATGACTGACTGGGTAGAAGATTATCCCGCAGTAGGTTGCCATTACTTTCTGCGGTAGACTGGTTGCCAGCCAAGACTATAGAACCCAATCTGTCCTGTTATTTAACCCATAACTGGAGGGAAGAGACGGATTAATACCTTTCCCAAGGGTATTTGCGGGTAAGTGAAAGCAATGAATTCAGCTGGAATTCGAACTCGGCTACCCGACTTCTCATTCCGAGCCGATATCCACTGCACCACAACGCACATATTTCTATAATGAGAAAGTCCAAGCAATATCTAGTTTAATGGTCAAGAAACTTGTTAAACCTATTAGAGATGAAGAAGTAAGAAAAATTCAACAAAAATAACAGAACAACAGACCCTGGTAAAGTATTAGCAAAGTCATTGGTATATACAGCCATACAAGAAATTTTAAATAATGTCTTCAAAAATCAGTATCATCTAGACCTTGGCAATGGAATATTTGTAATATTACAGAAACAAAAGGGCCTGTGATAAACTTAAGACCTATTAACCTGTTGTTAACCATTCAAAAAATATTATATGACATCACCCTTGATAGACTTAAATCTAGGTATGAAAGATATCTGTCACCATCATAGGGTGCATAAAATGCAAACTGAAGCACAAGTGATATTGTCTGGGCTCATAGATGAATTGCAGCAAAAGTACAGGAGGAAAACGTCAAGTTATTTATAACAAGACTTGGTATATCATCATCCTTCCAATATTATTCATGAAGATCTCATCAAAATTCTTAAAATCTTTCTATGTAAAGATGAAGTGAGAATGACATTACAAATTTACAGGTGTTAAAATAGAAAAGTTCAAGATCAACGTAGGATCCACACAAGGTGTTGGAATAAGTGTTATTCTCTTCCATATTTAATTGGGGACAGTCTCAGAAAAATAAGAAATTAACAAGAAAATTCCATAAATTGAACATTCATGCTGCCAAATTGCTAAAGCAAATATATCTGAAAAAAATGGTCTCTGTAGATGATATAGACTTTCTGTTAAACAATAAAAGGAGGAAGCAGGTAGTTTTGGATGCAACTAATACAGTATTTTGTATTAGAAACCTAGAAATAAACCAGGATAAAACCCAGAATGCAATGCTGGAGAGAGGAAATAGAAAGACAGAATGTTAGGAACATTGTGAAAAGTTGCCAATTGGTAGTACAAATAATTTAAAGAAGATTTTGATTAGCCAAGTTTTATTAATAAAAAGCATCAATTGAAACTGTACAAAGAGATTATAAAACTAATCTTGACGTGTATTGGTGTTATTGTGAATGCGGTGCCATGTGGTGCAATGTGTATCCAGTCAGAATGAGAAATCAGAGAGCTGAGTTCAAAACCCAGTTGAATTCATTGCATTCACTTATGTGCAAATATCCTTAGGAAAAGTATTAAGTCATTTCTTCTTCCTCTAGCTATGGGTTGAATAGTAGATTGATTTCTGTAGCCTTGGTTGACAACCAGTCTACTACAGATACAAATGGCAACTTGCTGTGGGGTCATTGATCAAAAGAGACTTGATCGCCTAAGTGTGTATCATGTATGGCACTTAACTTACTGACTGACATACAATTGTGTTACATGGAGTCAGACAAAGATGGATGAAGAAAAACTTGATTAAAACTTTATATATTGTACCGAACTGGCTAGACAAGTGTGGAAATTAAAACTGAAAAATGGAAAAGACCCTGATATAACATGGAGGATAGTAAAAAAAAAATCCAAAGCTTAGGTGGTGATTTTTACAGATTGTGCCAAGAAGAAAAGTTTGCCATTTTGTTGTTTTCAGAAGAGAAAAAATTACTGAATGAAAGATCAGAAGTAATGTCCAAATGTAATTACACCTATAAATACATATTAGAATCACACCTATAAACACATACTAGAATGAAGGTGTTTTAAGATCCTTAAGTAACTTCTCACTAATTTTGAAAATTTTCGGTTGTTTAAAAATTCCAGTTGCGTGTTTGTAAAAATCACTTTTCTGAAGATACCAAAAGGTTGAAACCTAGGTTGCAGAAATAGTTCACTTCCAAATGAAATATATATATATATATATATATATTAAAAGTTTTATGGAAAGTTACCAAATGGTATTAACTAACATATTTATTTAAATTTATTTGTTTGGACAGTATTTTTAATGAATACTCGTATTTGAGGGGATAATTTGTTTTTTTCTATGATTAAACATTTATATATATATATATATATATAGAGAGAGAGAGAGAGAGAGAGAGAGACACAGAGACAGAGACAGAGACAGAGAGAGAATTGCAGGAGATTCTGAAGTCGTCTGGAAGCCATGGTTGACACCAATTTTAATGAATAAATTTACTCTTCAGCATTTCAATAAATTTTTGTGTAATTTTGGTATATGTATCTGTTAAAATGAGATGTCAGTGCTATTTTCTTTTTTGCATAATTTAAATGACAATATATATATATATATATATATATATATATATATATTCTATTTGTAAGGGAATACAAAAATTCTCCATAATTGTCATTGTTTCAAGTGCTTTCAATTTCATCTTTAGCCATTTTATAGGGGTTATGTTTTAGATGTTGTTAGTTTTCCTCATATTTTTACTGTTTAAATTGTATTTTATTTTTGTGTTGTTTCAAATATGAGTACTAATTTTGAGTTTACCCATGTTGAGGTTGAGTATGGCTGGAATTCATGTGAGCCTCTTTCTATGTGTACAAATAAATGTGGAATTGGCCACGGTTTAACCAGTTTTTTAAAAGATCTTTGGATTTCATCTAAAAAATATGAAACTGAGTATATCTTATGATTTGTACTGTTGTTCTCATCTTTATTGCCATGTTCATGCCATTTCGGTCGTTGTACACTTCTACCTTGTTCAGGTGCTAAGAATTTCAAACTGAACCCTTTATTTCAATAACTAGGGTATATCATTCTCATTCCATGTGTGATGCTACTTGTGATACCATGTAGTTATCTCCCTTTAATTTGACTCTCCAAGTTATTTGTTCACTACTACTGTAGCCAGGTATTGAACTCACAACTCTTTGGGTCAAGTCACTAGAAATGACCAACTCTTATATCCACTTGGATACTAGTTTCAGAGGTATAGACAAATACTGGGCCACTGGGTATTTTTGAATGGTAACACTTTTGTGGCAAGCAGTTTTTGCAATTAAAGTACTCAATATCAAGAAATAAAGTATAAACTCTTCATATGAATTCTTATCAACTGGATGTAATCTCTACAATACTCAAAGTAAGGAAATGTAAGTGAACATTTAATTTTATTTATTTCCATGCATATTGCTGAAAAAAGTATGAAACTCAGAGTAATGTGTAAAATGTAGGATGTATATTTATTAATATATATATTATAAATTATCGTTTAGAACATGTACAAATTATAATTTACTACAAAGGGTACATTTTGTTTTGACATCGAAAGAACAGTGTCTTAATGATTACCATCATTATTAACTTCCATCAATTCTTAATTACCTGATGAGACATTGTTCGTTCGATGTCGAAACAAAAAATAACAGTAACACTTTTGTAGTAAATCATAATTTGTCCATGTTCTAAACTATAATTTATAATAAATATTCATAGATCTATTTCTATATTATGCACTCATTTAAATTAATGTTTTGAAGTTTTGAACGTTGTTTAATATTTTTCGTTCATTATTCATTTGGATATATAAGTTATAGTTTAGAACATGGAAATATTCATGGCTCTATTGAGCACTATTTTAAAATTAATATTTTGAACGTTGTTAATACTTTTTTTATTCACTTGGATATATATATATATATATATATATATATATATATATAGAAAGAGGGATATACGTAGAGTGCAAACTACATGAACTATTATTATTAATAATAACGAACAAAATAATAATTGTGGTGATGATGATTATAATTATGATGATAGTAAAAATAAAATTAAATCAAAAAGTAGTATTTTAACTGAAGCACACAAAAAACGTCAATGAACAAAAATCCCTTAAAAATAAAAGTAAAAGGACAAAATTCAAATTAATAAGAGGAATCAAAAGAGGGAAAAAAATCTGCTGAAAATCTTTAAACAGATTTATATTTCCTGGGGATAATCCACTATTAATTGATAAATGACCTACCTTTCCCCTCCCTCGTTTCTTTGCTCCACCCGTTTAACGAACCTGAGCTTCTTTCCGCTAATTTGCTGTTCTAAGTTCAACACAAGGTCTTCCTCATTTGTCCGACACTGTGACCCATATTCTCCCTGAAACGGACTCATTTTCTTCTCCTCACTTTTATTGTGTTTTTTCCTTCAATGATTTTCCTATAAATTTTCTTTTGTTGTCATCTTTTTCTTTGTCACTTTTGTCTTCCTTTCTTTCTTTCCATTTTGTTTCTGTAACCGTTCCCCCCCCCACCGACCCCAACACTGCCTCCACTCTTTTCAAAAGTGGAGTTGTCAATTTTTTTCTTTCTTCCTAAAACAGTGAGAGTGCGTCCCTTAAAATTGTGTCTTCTCTAAACACTCAAAGTGTGTCCCTTAAAAGGCTGGGTCACTTAGACATGCATAAGGAGCATATAGAAAAATAAAAAAAAGTAAAAACAAAATTCAAGACTGGAGAGAGGTCCCTGAGGGAAGTAAAGAGCCTTGTGACTCTATCAGATCTTTTCCCGACTGTCTCCCCACCCCCAACAGTATGCAAAACCTTTAATTTCTTTATTTCTGACACCTCCCTCCATCCTCATTTTTTTAACTTCTATTTTCTGGCCCATAGAAAATCAGGGTATGCTCTCTGCAGCATTTTCAGGATTTGCTTAAATACAAAAAAAAAAAAAAAATTACCTACAAATTGTATGTACTCTTTAAATAAAATAAATACCTAAATAAAACTGAAAACGAAAATTACTTTTCACAAAGTTTACTCTTAGAGATGTGCAAAAAATAAAAATTAAAGACTATCATTGTCTACATTGCTGTAGTGAGGTATTGCAACTATTTACAATACATACATTGTTTGGACTGTTGTCCTCATCTTTACTGTCACATCCATGATGTTTCAGCCATTGTATGCTCTGGCCGTCTTCAGTTGATATACATTGGAATTTCGAACGAAACCTTTTATTTAGTACCTCAGTAGACTAAAAGTGTTCAGTTAAAAATTCCAACATATATCAAAGAAGGCCAAAGCATACAATAGGCGAAACGTTATGAATATGAAAAAAAGATGAGGACGACATTCTGAAAAATGTAAAATGTGTAAAAATACATTGACACAGACATAGGTTGATTACAGTCAATATTATAGAGCCATTATGAACTCCATGATTGATAGCTGCATACTGGGGAAGATCTACTAGAGATCCCAGTCTCAAGTGAATGTAACAAAATTGGCGGGAATTCAAAATTTCATGTTTGGCACCACTATGATACAATCGGACGTATTCGTGACAAACATACAAACACCTAAATGCATTTTTCTCTCAGTAAGCTACAAATTAGACATATCATGCACATGCACACAATTGAATTCAGAAATCTTTTTTCAAACTGGTTGCAAACCACAGCTAGAGAGCCTAGTTTGCGCAACTATTTAATCCACCGCTGGGGAGAAATGAGAAAAAGTGGATACATTCTTTTTCCAAGGGAATGTAGCAAACTTGGCTGGAATTCAAACTTGGTTTGCTGATTTCATGTTCAGAACCACTATCATACCACCAGCATATCTGTGATATACACACAAATACCTAAATGAATATTTCTGTCTGTAAGCTACAAATTAGAAATATCATGCTCATGAACACATATGGTTTTGAATTCAGAGTTCTTTTCTCAAACTAGTTGCAAACTACAGCTAGTTTGCACAACTATTTAATCTATAGCAGGGGAGAAATGAAAAGAAATAGATATATTCCTTTTCCAAGATAATATAACAAACGTGGCTGGAATTCAAACTTGGTTTGCTGGTTTCATGTCCAAAACCATCGGATAACCACGATGTACACACAAACACTTAAATGAACTTTTCTGTCAATAAGATACATATTAGTTTGTCTATTTACACACATTGACAGAAATATCATGCACATGCACTCACTCACACACACGCACATACACATACCCTCACACATACACATATCCCATGTGCTCCTCTTTCTGTCTAAATAGGTAAATACATACTTCCATACATAAGATCAACAAGTCGATTGGTTAAACATTTTTTTAAACGACATATTTATTTTTTATCACAATTACTTTCTTTTTCCTTTTATATGTTGAATATAAATTATATGCACAAAAGATGTAATATACACAAAAGTGTGTAAATCGTGTGTGTGTTTATGTAAAGAAACGCTTGTCTGTCTAGGTGTGGGTTACTATATGTGTATATGCATGTGTGTTTTAATACACATACACTACTACACACTTTACCGTTCAAAATATTTCTCACACATATATTTAAAAATTATCGATTGCTTTAATACACATGACACACATATATGCTAATATATTAACTGATGTTCAACATACATAAAACAGACAAGCATTTCTTCAGAAATGTACACATACACTATAACACACTTTACTGTTCAAAATATTCCTTTCATATCGATTTAAAAATTATCTTTTGCTTTAATATCCATAACTGACTAATAAGAACTAACCGAAAATCATAACAATATTCTGTTTTCTATTTTTCTCTCGATCTTTGAAGAAATTTTAATAAAAAGTGAAATATGTTAGACTGAGATCAGTTGTGACACAAGATTTGTATGATCATGTTTTGAAAGACTTACTGGGAAGAAGATTATCCCGCAGTAGGTTGTCATTGCGCTCTGCAGTAGACGGGTTGCCAACTAAGGCTATAGAACCCAAGACGTTCTATTATTTAACCCATAACTGGAGGGAAAAGATGAATTAATACCTTTCCTAAAGGTATTTGTGCATAAGTGAATGCAAGGAATTCAACTGAAATTCGAACTCGGCTCCCCGATTTGTCATTCCGAGTCGATATCCACTGCACCACAAGATACGTTTCCTAATTTGTTTTTTCTTTATTTTATCAACTTGTCAGATTTTACTTTGCAAAATTTTTCACAGCAGCCAGGAAACCTTTGCTTTGGCCAGCCAATAAAAAGAAGAGACTAACATGGGGAAGAGAGCACAAAAACTGGACACCAGAATAGTTTATTTGATACACATGTTATTGTGCAGTATTAACAAAAGAACCATTCTATTTTCATTTAGAATTATCCACTTGGCAATAAATACTAAAAATAGTATGAAGTAGACCATTTCTTTTAAGATTAGCAACTAGGTCCCACCCTTTTACTATGAAACCAATAAAATGTAAACGCAAATTCTGCTCCAGCAGCCTCTTTTCTTGTACTTCCCGCCTGTGGAATTCCCTTCTATTTACTTACTTTCCTGACAGCTACAATCTCCAAAAATTTAAATGTAAAGTCATCCCCTATCTCACTAACTTGCATCCTCTCTCTCTCATGCTATCATCTCATTTCTGCCGTATTCTCATTCCTCTCCTACCCGCTTCCTGACACCCCCTGTATTCTGTCACTCTTTCTTATAACTTTGCTCCTATGTAACCCCCTGCACAACAGTGGCAGTATAATGCCTTGCTTGGGGTGATACGATTATAAAAATATATATATATACTTGGGCGCATTAGTTTGTCTATGTATCAATGCATGTATGTAAGTGTGCATATGGGTTTATGTAGCCATTATTGTATATATTCTTTACTTTCACACCCCGAAAACATTTTTAACAAGATGTTGCTCCTAAGAGAGTTTGTCAGTTTTTGAAAGACAAAAGAGGATTAATAAAAAACATTGGTAGAATAGCCTTTAAAGCTGATTTACATTCCTTAAAGCAGTCTATTTAAATTGGCAAAGATTGTACTGTGATTGGCTAAATGTGAAGCTGATTTACATGTTCTCTGAAGCAGTCTATTTAAATTGGTAATGTTTGCATTATGATTGGCTAAGAGTAAAGTTAATTCATATGCTCGCTAACCTTGTCCAGAAGAGATTTCTTTTTTCATCAAAACATTATGAGACACAAAGTGACACTTTCTGTGGCCAAATACGTTAAAGAAAATACTGGTCAAATACTCTATGGTGGTTTTTCCTACAAAGATAGATGCAGGTTTGAACCCTGTTGGAAATCATCTTTTCTTTATTAAGCTTTCTTAACTGAGCAGGCTGATAGACATAATACACACTGTTTAAAATAAAAATGGGACATCTATTTCAAACATGAGTATCCACAAAAAATAATGTTTGAAGTAATAAAAATGTTGATGAAAAATAAATCTATTAATTTATAAAAATTTTATATATATATATTTGGTTTGGTAAAGCTAATTTGTTAAAACACTAGAATTATTACCACCACATCCAAGGCTATTGATATAGTCAGGATGAAAAAAAAATACCAAACACTAATTCAAATGTCCGGATTTATCAAATAAGGTATCAACAATGCAAAAACACATGCACCCCCCCAGTACACACACATTTATATTATGAAAATAGATTATACCTTTTGCCATTCAAAGTTTTAACAGATTTTTAAAAATGAGAAGGCGAAATGTGTGTATGTGTATTTATGTGTGTGTGTGTGTGTGTGTGTGTGTGTGTGTGTATGTATATATATATATATATAAAAACAATATTATTCTAAAAAATAGCTAAAAGTATATCTGAAAGTGCTTGGATAGACAAAACATTTGGACAATTTTTATATAATCCATGTCCTCAACAGAAAGAAATCATAAGAGCATATGGCAAATGACATAAAAAACTAAACTATCAAACCTTGTCTGTCCTTTTTAATGAAACCTGCATAAAAGAGAGATTGCTGCCCAAATACACAATATATATATATATTACAAAATCATATGAAAAGTTATGAAATGGCATTAAGCATGATATTTGCTTAAATTTATTTGTCTGAACATTATTTTTAATGGATACTCGAATTTGAGTGACTACTCTGTTTTCTATAATTAAAAAGTATGTTTATATATATCCACTTGCCTGAATATTCAAGAAATTTTGTTAGGAATATAAGCATCTTCCAGCAAGATTTGAACTCCCATATATTTAGGAGAAGCTGTCAATAGATTTTAAGTGCCTTACCATTTGACCATGGAAAATTTCATGGTTAATTCGACCTTATTAAGCTACAAAATTTTCCATGGTTGAGGGGTACAACACATTAGATCTATCAATAGCTTCTCCTAGATATATGGTAGTTGCAGGTTCAAATCCTGCCAGAAGAAGTATATTTTCCTAACAAGATTTTTCAAATATTCAGGCTTGTGGATAGATATAAATGTACAGCTTAATATATTTGTTTGTAGGATCTGGTAGGATGTACAATAGTGGACAAAAGTAGAAATATTAAAATGAAGTGGAAAATCTTATAGATAATGCATTTCATTGATGTGACATGTGCAGTGTTCTGCTTCTTCAGGTTAGAATGAAGGACAAAACTGCTTAAGGAAAATGCATTTGGATTTTTGAGGATAATAGGGGCAACAAATCAAATTACCTTATCAGATTCAACAACCAGAAAGTATTTTTATTTTCAGAACGCAAATTATATAAAAATTGTCTAAATGTTCTGTTTTTCCCTGCCCTTTTGATTATACTTTCAGGTTGAATTTTATTTTACATGTAACTGAATATGTTTAGAGTTTATGTATGTGGAATCATGTGTGTGTTATATTCTGAAAACAGTAAGCACATTGTTACCATGTTCATAATTGATATTATTAAGTATAGGATTTTTCTTTTTTATAATGCTTCTATGATACAAGGCTATGGTATATCTGGATGCTTGTTTGACAATCAACTCATTCCTATCGAATCACATAAGGTTGTATTGGATGGGCATGCTTCCTCAAAGCTCTATCCTAAGTCCTACACCTTTTTTGATTTTCATCAATGATCTCTCTGATGTAATCAGATCCCAAGTAGGCATCTACATTGTCAACAGCACCATTTACTTCCACCTCTCTAAGAAATCTGCTGATGTATACAAAACCAACCTTGCTGCTGCCCTCAAAAAGTACTTCCAGTCAGTGGTAGGCTGGGGTAGGAAATGGCTAGTAGACTTTAATGCTTCCAAAATGAAGTAATTTTTAGCAACACAGTTTTGCAATTACTTTTTGTTACCATAACTCACACACCTGAAGATGATCTCAGAAAGAGATTGAAAGTACTTGGGTACATTGAGAAATGAATGATAATAACACCTGTCAATGTTGCCGCTCATTTCTGACATCTTTCAATTATAATATGCAAAAGATTATCCATGAGTATCAATGAATTTTATTAAAAATAAGCAAACACAATGTTTGCAATTTATTTAATCTGACATCTGCCTTCTACCGAGCGCCCATAGCCCAGAGGTAGAATTGCTGACTGAAGCCAATTCGGTCGGGTTTCAATCCTGGGTTAAGAGCAATCGGAGTCTACCCGTACTGATGAGCTGTGATACAGCAAAACAGATCTGTCTGCGGATGACTATATATATATATATATATATATATATATATATTATCCTACATCTATAGCACAACATGGAGTTTCATGTAATATGCATTCATCAGGTGTTTATGAACTGACTATTCCAAGATTTTAATTTTTGGTTTTCCCATTGTTCATGGTAGTTGTATATTATAATGGTAAGATGCTATTTTTTATTTTTTAATTGTATAATTTAATTTGATTTGAACTAAAACTTAAACATTGAGCACTGTTTTATGAGCACCATGTATATGTATATGTATATTTATTGACATCCATATATATATATATATATATGTATATAAAAGTTCACTGCTATGAACTGTGAACTGTGAAGTGTTATTCCATTAGTTCTTACTACTAGTAACATACATACATATATATATATATTGTGGGGGGGGGGCAGGGAGGGTGGAAATGAGTTATTTCTGCAACCTAGGTTTCAACCTTTTGGTATTTTCAGATGATTTACAATAACTTGTTATTTACAATAACTTGTTTGCCTGAAGATACTAAAAGGTTGAAACGTAGGTTGTGGAAATAATTCATTTTCAAATGAAAAATATTCCAAAGCTTCACATTATAAATATATTGAACACATTTTAATACAACTGTGTACTGGTCTAATTTTATTATAACCAAAAACTAATTATATATATATATATATTTCATAAAAGGATAAGCTATTCTTAGAATTTAGGAATTACACTGTGTCCTATTCTAAAGAATAAAAAAAATAAAATCATTCATAAAATTATTGATAATTGTTATTTTGATAACCATTTTGAGAATGATAGTGTAGGATTAAATCTGAAAAAAACTTGAGGAGAATGATGATGTTGATGCTAGCAAATGCTTCAGTGTTCTTGGTTAGTCTTGTTCACCTAAACTCCTCCTGCCTACAATAATAATTCATTTAATTACTCTGATGAATATAACATTAATGCCGACGCCAACAATTCAACAAACTCCGATTCCCCCATGCCACCAATCCAATAATTATGGCTGGCCATTGTTTGTCATGGCGTTCACCACATGTGACCAGCAATAATTTGGACGGAAGTAGACAGCAAAGAATGGCACAAAACATTACTTAAGGAATGGCAAAAAAAGAGAATAAAAAAGAATTTGATGATTATCATTATGTCATTCATATTTTTCTCTTTTTGTTCTGACATATATATATATATATATATATATATTGTTTTACCATTTTTACTTTATTTCTCAATATAAGATTTTTGTTCTAAATATCTGATAAACAAATTAGTGGTCTGTTTGGCTATCATTTGAATTTTGTAAATTCAACAAACCAAGTTGTAGTTGATATTACAATGGGTAGTCACTAAAGAGATAGTAGCAGTAGCAAATGAAGTTCTTTTATTGGTGACAATTTGTATTCTGGAAGGATTTGGCAATATACTATTCCTTTCTAGATTTGTGTATATTTCAAGAAACAAGAGAGACATTTTGAAATAGCATTAATCTTTTGGGAATTCTTAAAATAGAACTAGTATATAGAAGCAACTAATAAGAAATGAGTTTCTTAAATGCACACACACACACACACACACACACACACACACACACACACACACACACACACACACACACACACATACACACACACACACACACACACACACATACACACACACATACACACACACACACACACACACACACATACACACACACACACACACACACACACATATTCATATTACGTGTATGTGTGTGTATGTGTGTGTGTGTGTGTGTGTGTGTGTGTATGTGTGTGTATGTGTGTGTGTGTGTGTGCGTGTGTGTGTGTGTGTGTGTGTGTGTGTGTGTGTGTGTGTGTATGTGTGTGTGTGTGTGTGTGTGTGCGTGTGTGTATGTGAAGTGGTTGAAAACTTGTCTAACAACAATAATTCACATTGTCAACTCAAAAGTGCTTGGTTACTACGATGGATTAAATCAGTGTTTTTCAACTTTTTTTAAGCAATGGCATAACCTCAGAGTAAATGAAAACATCATGACACACTTGGCAAAATTTTTTAAAATGAATGCTTTTAAATGTTATGAAATAAAAACTGTATGAACCCTTTTTAATTTAACGTTTTCATTTAACTATTTGTGCAGCTTATTTAGTAAAATACTAACAATGTATCACTACTATTTCCATGCACACTCACATATATGTATGATGGGGCAATATTTCATGGCACAATTAAGAGGATCATGTGGTACATTAGTGTGCTATGGCAGGGTTAGGGTTAAAAATCACTGGATTACTTCATCACTGTGTACATCATTATTATACTCTTGTTCTGGACTAGAGAGATGGACACACACACACACACACACACACACACACACACACACACACACACAGATTCTTCATCATTTACATGCTACCAAGGTTTCAACCATATTGATCTTATCACTGATATGGCGGAAACCTAGGTAGCAAGTAAGTGGTAAACATTTTGTTCGTTTATAGATTGTTGGCTCTGTATATTCAGTTCTTTTGATTGTGCATTTAGCACTTTTTTTAAACAATCATCTACTGGTCTAACCAGTACCTATTTCACTTTTATGCGCACACACACACACACACACACACACACACACATATATATTGATATATTGATATATGCAAAATATTGTCATTTCACAATAATAGATAAGGAATCTACTAGATTTAAAAAAACTATTTTCATGATAAGTTATTTTGACAGAAAATGCATGTGTGTCTGTGTCTGTGTACTTTTTTTTAATATAAAAACAATGTTAAGAAATACTTACTAACATAAGTAATAAAACATAAACAAAAGAAAAAGAAAATAAATCAAACTGGCTGGATTATATACAGAAGTATACTTAAAAAAAGAAGAAATTTAAACCTTAAAATGTCTCCTCTTCTTTGTGAGGATGTGCAGGAAAGTCTGTGTTTTATAACTTTGGTTGGCAACCAGTCTACCTCAGAGAGAACTGATAACCTACTGCAGGAAAAATCTTCAAATTCTCTCTTCCAACAGGCCTAGAGCCAGCATGGAAGAATAGACTCATAAAATTAACATGAAAATAATATCTTAAGTTGATGAGCAGTCTGCAACAACACGGATTAAATTGATGATGATGATGATGATGATGATGCACTCACAACAACATAAACACAGTTTAGTATGATGAAGTCCTAAAGAATGAATTTTGTCAAAAACACCACAAAATGTTTACACTTCCCCAATGATTTTTCTCTAATATATATATATATATTTTTTTTTCCTCAGTGGTAGCATGATTTGATGTTTCATAAACAATATAATCTTCACTATTTCATTAACATCAGTACCCAATGTGTGATATTATATATATATATATATATATATATATATATATATATATTTAGAAACTTGTTTTGGCTTTCCAGCTGAGATCACATTACCCATTCAGCATCTACGGACATTGTCATATGTTTATTTAATTCAAAACAATTTAACATCATTTATTGTCTCCCTTTTCATGAAAAGCATTGTGTACATGAAATAAAAATATGAGAACCTACAAGCAGAAGGCAACTAACCTGGTTGGATAAGTAGTGAAATATTTAAGTTAGATGTTAAGATTTCATCGCCAACCTATATTTGATGCCATTGCCAAAATTTGCTCTGTTGATAATGGAGAGTGAAAACTGTATAAAATATCCCAGAATAACATCAAAATTCACAAAAATTTTTTATCCTTATAGTCAGCTATACTTTATTTCATTTTTAGCATATATAACTGTCTACTAGTCCAACCAATACCTCTTTTACTGTTTATTTTTTTGTGTGTGTGTGTGTGTGTGTGTGTGTGTGTGTGTGTGTGTGTGTGTGTGTGTGTGTGTGTGTGTGTGTGTTGAATATATGGATTGAAATCTGACAAAATGAATAGGATAAGTAGACAGGTGGGAAAAAAGTGTTTTTAATCTAGCATGTTTCACTTTAACAAGTTTCTTCAGAAATTTTTTAACGATGAATGATTTAAAAAATTAAAGTGACAGTATGTTAATTGAGGTTTGATTTCATTGGTCAGATACATGTCACGTATAATAAAGCAATGGATGAATATTTTGAAATATAAAGAAAAAACTGTTTAAATGTGTATAACACATGAATTAAAAAAAAACAATAGATGTGTATTTTAAATATAAGTGTATGTATGCAAAAATAATGCATTTGTCAAGCATATTTAAACTATAGATGAATTAAGTGTTGTTTATATTTTTTTTTTAAGCATCTCACCCCAAGCAAGGCATTCCACTGCCACTATTGCACATGGGGCTACATAGAGGAAGGTAAACAGAAGGAGTGGTTAGACATAGGGAATGTCAGGAGGAAGGTGACAAATGAGTAAGGATAGGGAGGATGAGGGTTGGGCAGATGGGAAGAGTGTTTGATAGAATGGGAGCAGGTTAGTGTGTTAGGAGGTGTCTATTGACCTTACATTTAAACTCCTGGAGATTGTAGCAGTCGGGGAAGCAATTGTTTGGAAGAGAATTCCACAGAGGAGGGTCCATCTTAGTCCATCTTATATGTCAGTAATGTTAAAAAAAAATTTAATTTTTAAAACATTCATCTGAAAAATCTTGTTAAAGTGAAACATGTTAAAGAGACTTTTTCTACTGGTTCTTTATTTATTCCATATATATATATATATATATATATATATATATATATAGATTGCATTATATATTACTCTTCAGTAATGAATTAAGTTCTCCTGGTGGCTGGTGTGTGTATACACTGCATATATATAACACGCTAAAATTTCCTCCTCTCTCAGCCATGCGCCGATAGCTTAGGGAGTAGGCACTCCAACTGACACTAAATCAGTCGAGATTTGATCCCAGTGGAAAGCAAGTGGATGTCTAGCCACATTGATGAGCTGTGATACAGCAAAACAGGCTTGTATGTGGATGACTAATAAACTATGCTTTCATTATGATTGAGCTCTCCAGAGAGTTAAATTTTCAAAACAGTTACTACTTCTGTGATTTATGTATTACTCTTCAGTAATGAATTGAATTTTCCCTGCGGCTGGTTTGGGCATACACTGCATATAT
This sequence comes from Ascarosepion bandense, assembly GCA_037127315.1. Classification (NCBI taxonomy): domain Eukaryota; kingdom Metazoa; phylum Mollusca; class Cephalopoda; order Sepiida; family Sepiidae; genus Ascarosepion; species Ascarosepion bandense. Next base: position 5,142,422 of record JBBBDQ010000154.1, read on the forward strand.
ATAACACACTAAAATTTCTTTGTCTCTTGGCCATTCGCTGATAGCTTAGGGAGTAGGCACTCCAACTGACACTAAATTGGTTGAGTTTCAATCTCGGCTGGAAGCAATTGGATGTCTGGCCACACTGATAAGCTGTGATACAACAAAACAGGCCTGTATATGAATGACTAATATATATATATATATATATATATATATATATATATATATATATATATATATATCGTCATCCGCAGACAGATCTGTTTCGTTGTATCACAGCTCATCAGTACAGTTAGACAGCTGATTGCTTTTTACCCAGGATTGAAATATATATATATATCAAGTTCCATATAAATAAGAATAAAACTAGGTCATAAAGCAGATAGAAAAAAACCCTGAGGAGTGCAGACATCAGAGTAGTGTCTTCACGAAACTTCAACTTTGATATGACTTTGCTCAGTTAAGTGGCAAACTTCTCACCATTAATCCTCTTAATGTTCTCTTTTGATAGCAAGCAGTTCACGATAAAAAACCTGCTTGCTAAAATATCTTTTTGGCAGTAAGGCACTGAAAAAACAACAATCTTGGCACTAAGCATCATTACAACTTACCAATTATATATATAAACAAATAGCTGCTGAAATCTTTCAGTTTGACCTCGAAGGAATTTCCTGTCAAAAATCTGATATATGGACATTTAGACAAATCTTTGTAATGACATAATCATAATGTTGACATTCCACAGTAACAGATCTGGAATCTACAAGATTTAACAAACCTATTCTCATGAAAAGTTGTTTTAACAGAAAATGTAGAGAAAAGCAAATGGATGCACCGGCCCAGTATAGTATTTCATTGTATGGGTCGTGTAATAGTTAGGCATGGAATGGGAAATCAGAGAGCTTGCACACAAATACTCTTGAGAAAGACACGAATCCATTACTTCTGAAAAGAGGTACTTTGTTCTGCATAAGCCTTCACCCTGATAATCAAATCATACGTACAAGATAGACTGACTCTTGGAACCTCATATATTGCAAATGAAAGGAGATTCCATCATATATTATTTGAACAAACCAAAATCTACACTATGAAGACAAAACATATTTTGTTAAGTGTCTAAGCAATTAGATTTTTTTTTCTTATTCATTTCACCCCATTAATACCCACTAAAAATAACATTTATAATGTTTATAGTAATAAAGAAATATATACATATATTTCAATGCCCGGTACAAAATTGCATTTCTTGTCATAAATCAATTACCTATATTGGACATATAAACACTTCTTTGAGTAGATATCTTACATGCCACATATCCAACCAAAGTGCAATAAAAAAAAACATTTATTAACCCATAATTTAAAAGAACACTTCAGGAAAATTTTGTTGGAAAATACAAAATTACTATTTACATCACAACATCAAAAGCATCTTGCTCTAAGAGAGGCACTATATAACAAACAATTTTTTCCTACCATCAACCTTGAATTATTTAATTGCAGAAATGGAATTTTGAAAGTTTTTAATAAGAAAAAGCTCTTTATGCAATAAACAGTCAAAACATGAGAATAAAATAACAACATTGGAAACATAACATGCCTGAGAATGGCCAGTGAAGTAGCTGAAAGCACTTAAAAAGTTAATCATTATTGAATATTTTTACATTCTTTATCTCAGGCAAAAAGAAAATGTAAGAATACTGGAAAAATAAATCAAATCTTCCCTGTTAGTCAGTTTTAACAAAACATGTTTAAAAGAAAGACTGATGACCAAATATATATATATATATATATATTTAAAAGTTGTTTTAACAGTGAGTGCCATGTCATTTTATAGATAGATCAAAAGTGATATACAATAATGCTTTAAAGATGTTAATTAACATTGAAATAGTACCGTCAAAATCAATGATAAGTACATTGGAATAAAATGCCATTGTACATATTGTTAAATTTTTGGTTTAATCATTTCATCACAAGCAAGACAATAAAGCCACTAAGACAGAAAGGCTTACTGAGTGTGAAAGAGGAAGAAAAAGAAAAAAAATATTAAGGAATGAGAAAAATAAAAGAGAAGGAATCAAAAAGACAGTAGATAACAATTGACATAGGGTTTAAATTTTTGAAGATTAAAAGTTGGCTGGAAAGTATGGAGCTGGAAGAGTGTTCCATAAGTGAGAAGTGCAAGAGAAAAAAACATTTAGCCAATTTAACTATGAATTGATAATAAATCTAATTCTATTACAGAAACCAATTTCAAATTAAACTCATTATAGTCAAAGGATATTTTTATTTTTTTACAGAGCCTTTCCTTTTTTCTTTATAAGTGATATATATATATATAGTGAAGTTGGTTCATTGTGTTGGTCCAAAAATTTTTTCCCAGCAGAATCCATTTTGCACATTTATAAATATAATATTTGTCCGTGCACTGAATACTGTTGCCATATCTGGTCTGGTACTCTTGCTATTCATTTGGAACTACTTATCACCAATGAAAGATGGAGGCAATGAGGGTAGTTTTCTATTATGTAAGTGGCATGACGTGTCGGGCCCCCTAAAGATTTAACAAAGCAGGGAATGTTTTTCATCCAAGCACTTTCTATGGAAGTCGCAATAGAGCAGTGAGATGTTTGCCACATCCCACCTGTGAAGGACCGGTTGGAGGGGGTCATAATAATTTGCCACCCATAAGGGATCGGATATGCTTTTGGTTTCTATGAAGGCTGGAGGGTGGGTTTTAATCAGCTCCTGCCCAAATATGAAACTGTACTCCATTTTTGGCCTGATATGTCTCTAACTTAGTATCAAAATCTAAGACATTAATGGTTAGTGGCTGTAATTGGATTTAAAATTTAGTTGGCATTGACAACATATTTTTGGTAAAACATTTAATCTGAATGGGATATCTACTAGAAATTCCATGGATTTATCTTACCTTGATGAGTGGATAATGAAAGTTTGCAAAACATTTTGACGATATTCAAGTTTTATTTATTTATTTACTATATATATAGTAAACAGACACACACACACACACACACACACACACACACACACACACATGCATTTTATTAATTATATGTGAATATTTTAACTGGATAAGCAATTATTTTAAATACTAATTTACTAATTTGATTGCTTTAAACAGAAATCCATTTGAAAAAATAAAAAAATTAGAACACAGGACATTTAACTATTGCTACTATTATTACTACTACTACTACTACTGCTACTACTACTACTAGTACTATTAATACTGTTGCTGCTGATGTTACTACTGCTGCTACTAATATTATAGAAGAAGAAATAGATAAAGACACCCTTGTGCAAATTAACTGAAACAAAACGAATAATGTCTTCCTTGGATCTTTCACACATTCCCATATATGTCATCCCTTATCATTGTTTTTCTCTTCCAACAGCATTTTTCTTTTATGTTTTGGACTGATCGATCCAGTGTGTTTCTTTGCCTTGATGACACGACTCATAGTTGAAAGGCTAATAACAAGAATATCCATGATTTCTCTGTAAAGCTTGCTCGTGTGTTTGTGCAGCATTACAATCTTGTATACTTCCTAGGAGTAATGTCCGTCACAGACAATGGCATAGAACAACTAATCAACAGTCAAGACAATAGTGTCTGGGCGTGATAAAAACCTGATGCAATCACAGATAATGAAATATTTTTCGAGACCAAACAAATTTCATGATACACCCCAAAAAATAGATTCATATTACTGCACACTACTGCATATGACCTAATGAGAAGGAAAAATAGAAATTGATTGCACTGAATTGGTAAAAGAATGAAAGCTAAAGTAGTTTTTCAATTAATTTGCACAAGGGTGTATGTAGAAATACAAATAATTTAGAACACAGGACATTTTACTATTACTACTGCTGTTGATACTGATGCTACTACTATTACAGAAGTACAAATAGATAAGCAGCCATTTTACACAGAACTTCACTGTTTGTTTTCCTTCTTAATTTGAAGAAATATAGGACTTTCTGTACAACTCTGCATCATAGAGAAAAAAAGAAGATTTTAATTCTCAGAATGAGATTTTACAGCATTTTTATGGATGACCTTAGATCAAACTGGCCTGCAATAAAATAAAATGGAGTCATAAGTAAAGGAAAATGACTTAGAATGAGAAAATGATTTTAATTCCAGTCAAGTTTGTTACATTCACTTGTCAAAATTCTCTTGGAAAAGGCATGAATCTATCTCTCCCTGTCCCAGCTATGAGCAAAAGCATGACAGACTAGGATTTATAGCCTTGGGTGAGAACCAGTCTAGGGGAAGTACAACTATGAATTAAAAGCCTGTGTTGTCAAGTGGTCTATGACTAAGGTCGCTCCCGCACCAAACCTTGGTCTGGTGAAGAAGGTAAGTCAAACCACAGCAGCATAAAAAACAAGAACTGTTAAAGTGTTGTTTATTTTCTCAGAGTCAATAACACTAAACCCCAAGTGTGGATCAAATAGCTTCACCAACCATTGACTGGTCAAGCATGGTGAGTAAAACTAGACCCATGACAATATGGTCAAGCAGTATTTTTAAACACCTCTTCATTTTCTTCTTCTATGTCTTGTGTACTTTCAGGATGTGCTGATTATGGCTCACCACAATTTCCTTTATTTTATCGCTTTTAGATTTGATTGCTTTTTTAATGTCCCTCTTAATCCCTGCCATGCCATGCATTTTTACAAGCTTCTTAGATAGCTTACTCACTGCTTTTCTCTGTCCATCTTGCCTTCAGTATGTCTTATGAGTGTCAAATTCTCTAAGCCCTCTTTCCTTATTATATCTCCCAGAAATATTATCTTTCTATTTATGATTCTAATTATAAGTTACTTTTTTGCTTCCATTTTCTTCATTGCTTAAATGCTTCATTGATGGTATTCTCAGCATCCTTCTGTAGAACCACATCTCTATTGTTAGTTCCTTATTCATTTGTGGGGAAATTGTTCAGCAATTACTGCCATATAGAAGAACTGATATTACATAGCAGTTCAGCACTGATTTCTTAATTTCTAATAAAATTTTCATGTCTCTTAATATTTAGTTTTTAGAAGACATCTTTTGTTATTCCAATGCATCTTCAGATTTTGGTGTCACATTTTCCATTCTAGGTTAAAACACTTCCCAGATATTTAAACTTCTGTATTTCTTTGATGTTGAAATTTCCAATTTGCAGGTAACACCTTGGGCTGTACTTTTTGCTGACAGCCATACATTCTGTTGTCTTAAAACTGATGGTTAGTCCTTTCTTTTAAAATACACACTTAATAAAGAAATATTATTATTTATGCATTTGATCTTTTGCTATTGATGATACTTTTTTATATTAATATTATTATCACATGTGTCAATAAAAATGATTATATCTGCATAAACATGTATGTAGTACAATATTATGTATATATATATATATATATATATATATATATATATATATATATATACTTATTATAAATTATAGTTTAGAACATGTACAAATTACATTCTACTACAAAGTGTACATTTTGTTTTGACATTGAAAGGACAATGTCTCATCAGGTAGTAAATGCTATTTCTTGAAGGGAGATGGAAAATTCATTTCCTTGCATTGGTAAATTTTTGTGTGCAAGGTAAAGGGGGTAGAGAAAAAAAACATATATATATATATATATATATATAGCCATCTGCAGACAGATCTGTTTTGTTGTATTGCAGCTCATCAGTATGGTTAGACATCTGATTTGCTTTTAGCCAGGATTTAAATCCAACTGAATTGATATAAGTTGGTGATTCTACCTCTGAGCTATAGGCGGTCGGTAGAAGAAAGCAGACTTTTAGTGTGTGATATGCCATGTAAACATACGCCAGTGACTGAGAGTGTTCTAATTCATTACTGAATGAATGATGTGTAGATGCTAGAATTCCTCCAGAGTGTATATATATATATAGTTGTAATAAACCCAGGAGAAGATTTGGTAAATAATCCCAATGGATTCTAGTCATATTAGGTTAATTATTAATAATGATCCAAAAGAGAGCTCAATGTAAATTTAAATTACAGAGCAGATATTTATTTATTTCATATGTAAATTTATAGTGGGTATCTTATCTATTCTTTTTCTAGTTGTAGCAGGATTCCGTTCAAGTGAAGGGTAGTTGTAAATTCTTGCAGGTTAACAGAATCTGGCCTTGTGGTAGATAGCACACTATAAGTCATAAAATGATTATAAAATCAAGAAAGGCAAATTGAGTTGAAAATGACATTTATATATATACATATATCAATTAATGCTTTACAATTAAAGCAATACTTGAATATAAAGGTCCAAAAGGGGTTAGAATGTTCATGGCAAATAATGAGCTGAAAGAGATAAAAGGCTTAGGAATGTGGGGAGCGGAGGTATGTGAGGAATGTCTTTGAAGTAGCCGCCCCTGAGGTTAGTAAGTACTTTTGAGACAGTGAAGAAGTGATGTGAGGTGAAGGGAGGCGAATGTAGTAGCCGCTCAACTTAAGTCAAGGGGATATTAATTACATTCTTCTCCTTGGTCTCTGCATCTGTCTGTCTGTCTGAGTGCTTTTTGTCTCAGCTTTTTATATCTGCTTTTTGGATCAAACAGCTCGTTTTAAATTTCACACTTGTATTTGATTCTGGGCTTCCCATTGGCTGGTAAATAAAATTTGTGTAGGCTCGCGAAATGGAAATTTGATATTTGATTAATTTTTATTTTTCAACCCGAACATCTGCGCGAACTCGGATGCACAACGATTTGTGGTCATTTGCCTTCTGGTCGGTATCGAGCAAACATCCGGTCCCTCGCTTTTGCTCGGTCGGTATCACCACAAATTCAATATTATACATTTGGAGAATAGCCATTTCTACAGGTTCTTAGAACCCACATTATCAAATCCAGCTTGACAAAAAATGAAAAAGTTCTTCTAGTGTCACCAAAAATAAAAGTTAATTTAGAAAAGGTAGGGGCTGAGAAGGGGAGAGAGGGAGAATAGTAGTGCTAACTAAGACAAGAGTGGATGAGAAGGCAGCTTGCCCAAGGGGTCAAGGAAAACTGGTAGGAATAAACTTAAGGGCATCACATCTATAAAATTAAATTTTAGCTGGTATCAAATTTAAGCCAAAAATTATTGCAATGATTAAATGGGAAGAAAGGAAATAGGTTACCAACTTATTAAGGGTGTTTAAATCTACACTTATGATGACACTTGCTAACCAATTTGTTATGTTAATTAAGAAGTAACGCAATAGTCTGAGTGATGAATGTAATTTGTGCTTAGTAGAAAAAAATTAGAATATTAAAATATCAAAAAATTTAGAATATTAAAATATCAAAACCAAATTTTACTTCTCAATCAATGTAACAATTAACAATTAGTAATTGTTAAATGTTACATTAATTTTTATCCTAAATTTGTTGATACCGGTTAGAATTTAATTTCATACATATGATACCCTTAACTTTATTCTTAACATTATTCTTAGCTAGTGCTACTATTTTCCCTTTCTTTCCTTCTCAGCCCCTTCCTTTTCTAAAGTAACCTTCTTGCCTCTTCCTCTTCTAAAATAACTTTTATTTCTGGTCACACTCGAGTTTCTTCATTTTTTGTCTGGCTGGGGTTGATGATGCCTGTTCTTAGAAAGTGTAGGAACAACTATATCCCTAATGTAAAATACTGAATTTACATATGAAATATATGTCTATATGTATGTATGTATGTATGTATGTATGTATGTATATATGTATGTAAAAGATTAGTGCAGAGAAGTTTGTTACTTAACTGAGCAGATTCATGCCAACTTTAAAGTTTCATGCACAATAAAAATAAAATCAGTCAACCACAAATAATACAACATTAAAAGAGGTCAACACAACAAAAACAATCAAAAACAACTAACCACTGGCAGACCATTCCCACAATAAAATGTCAAATTACACCAAGCTCCATATAAATAAGAAAAAAACTGGGACATGACAGCAAATCAAAAACATAGCCCTAATGAGTGATGACATCATAGTGGTGTTGTCACAGAACTTTGAAATTAGTATGAACCTGCTCAATGAAGTGACAAATTTCTCTGTATTAATTCTATAAATGTTTTATCTCTATCCTGATATCAAGCACTTTAAGATAAAAACCTGCTTGCCAAAATAACCTTTATCAGTAAAACTACTGAAAAAATTAAGTCTTGATGCTAAACATCATCACAACTCAACACTACACACACACACACACACACACACACACACACACACACACACACATACACACACACACACACACATATATATATATATACAAGAAAAATTAAGACAAATACGTTATTTCATGGTGAATTGGAAGTATAGGCTTATTTCAGGCGAGCCATCGTCAGCTTCCGTCTTTATTTTACAAAAGATTTTACACAAAATCCTTAGAGATCTCTTAAAGAGTTATCCTACCACTGTATCTACAGGATACTCCTTTGGATTCTTCTATACCCACACTGCATGCTGATATATATATAAATAAGAAATTTAATCAAATGTTTATCTGGTTTTGCATATCAAAATAGATGGTGGACACACAGACATAATTATTGCTGAATTTCTCTCTAACTTTGCTTTGAGAATAACATGTCATTCTTCACAGAAATGATTTTAGAGAATCAGTGAGAAAAAAATGGCTAAATAAATTCTCACCGTCTGCTGACAACTTGTAATGACATTATCCAGTAAGTGACGTGGCAAAAAAAAAAAAAAGGGAAAGGAAGAAAAAAAGGAAGAAGAAAACCTGATGACATGGTACCAGACAGTCGTCTGCAAAACAAAGTTTAGAAAAGGGGGAAAATGCAGGGAAACTCTAAGAGTCTTAGACAAGATTATTGACAACTTTAAAGGTTAAATCAGAAACTTTGCCTAAAAAAATATCCAGTCACGGACTGGCGTATTATTTGAAAAGTTGATATAATTATTGTTAAAGCTTGGAAAAATTCTTTTTTCCTCCCAAGATAATGCCAGCCATTTTTTGCCAGATCTTACCTACCACTAGCTACAAAATTTAATAAGATAACAATTTAAACATTTTTTTCATTTAAAAGGATTTTTCGTTTTGTACAGTAAGGTTCACCCTGTACAAGATCTGAGGTCACCTGAGGTAAAGGGTTATATTAAGAGGCAGATAGGAGGGGAAGATAATGGTTAGTCCTAGACTTGAACAGGTTAAGATTGTAGTAATCAAGAAAGCATCCTTTTGGGAGTTGTTTCTACAGAGCAGTCAGTCAGCCAGTTAAGTGCCAGTTCAGACATGACTGACTGGACAGAAGATTATCCAGCAGTAGGTTGCCATTGCTTTCTGCAGTAGACTTATTGCCAGCCAAGGCTATAGAACCCAATCTGTCCTATTATTTAACTCATAACTGGAGGGAAGAGATGGATTAATACCTTTCCCAAGGGTATTTGTGCGTAAGTGAATGCAAAAAATTCAACTGGAATTCAAACTCAGCACACTGATTTGTTGTTACAAGTTGATATCCACTGCACCACAACACACATCCAGAGCAGTAGTTCACAAGAAAAAGCTATTTGAATGGAACTTACCTCTCACTGATGGAATAGGAAGAGAGTATGGGGTGGGGTTGCTACTATGCAAGTGACATGGCAAATCCTTGCTGTGAAGGTTTGAACTGGTGAAATCAGGGAATGGAGTTCATCCGAATACTTTTCATAGAAGTAATGACAGAGCAGCCAGAGACTCGTCTGCAAGAGAGATGTTGGAGGTTGAGAATAATTCATTACTCGTAAGGGCTTGAAGACACTTCTATATTCTATCAAGGCTGGAGAGTGAGCTCTTGGTAGCTGCCACCAAAATATGACAAGTTTATGTTTGGCTCGATCTGGCTCTTGTAAAGGTAGGAGATAACATTGGGAGTCAGGAATATACTGACGCAGTACAGGGAGCCAACTATCTTACCTGTATCTTTACCAATTGATCATATATACAAGTTCCCTTTCAGGCCAGATGTGAGTTTGAGACCTAAAAGTTGTTCAAGACATTGTGTCTCCCTGAGGGATCAACCGTTCATTATAACTGATGGTAGTTCGGGTTTCAATCGGTAAGAATGGAATATAACTAGTTTGTTTTTTTGAGGCATTGAATGTTTGAGATAATGTAATCACGGAGATTGTAACTCATATATTCTTAGGTTTTCTTGGTCTTATGAGATGACACAGAGTGTTTCTTTGGTTCAGGCTCTCTAACCAAGTCTTCACAACCCTTTCCAGCATCTCCTCTTGCAGCTCTTTGTGAATTTTGACAACAAATGGCTATGCAACTTTCAGGAAGTGAGCAATCTCTTAACCACTATGCTATACCTTTCAAGCAATTGATTACAGCTTGCCTTTTTGTTTACAGAGTTAGCTTGATATTTGTCATTATCTATATAAAAAGAAATGATAATCAGAATAATTTAGTAACAAGAACTATTAAAAAATATACCCTCAGAGAACTGAGAAAAAGTCGGCCATATTATGTTGAAACACAAGTTCTTGGACAATCATGTCACAGCATTGACCCTGGTCAGTACTGGGTGATGGATAAAAACATTGACCCTGGTCAGTACTGGCTAATAGGATAACCACTTGGAAATATTCCAAGTTCTGTAAGCTTGGATGTGCAGGTAGTGTAAAGGATAATGGCCTGAAATTAGAAATCAGAGAGTTAAATTTCAATACCATTTGATTTTGTGACATTCATTTTTGTGCAAATGCCCTGAGTTATGCTACAGCTGTTGATGGTGATGCAGTGTCTTTTATGGATGTACAGTCTCACATGGAAGTGACAGTCTCTATTACTGCAAATGCACGTGAAGATGCACTCTCTCAATATTGTTTTCCTTGGCAGCAAGCCTCTCTTTCTTCTTTCTTCATTCTAGCCCTGGGTATAAATCACATCTCCAGCAAAAGCTACTATTGGTGATGTCTTTTCCTACTCAACCTCTATGTCCATTGATCTCATGTCACATTTTGCAGACATCCTTGAAGCAAAGATTGCTGGTGGCCACTTACCCTTATATAAAGACCTTTACAATTTTCCCATCCGGTATTCAGTGTTTATTTTTGTTGTGACTAAGTGAAAAGTTTAAGAAATAACAAAGTGTGCGTTATAGAAATATTGTATATTTAACAGTAAATACAACAGAAGAGTGTTTCACAACGAGTGCATGTTTCGATTGTCCAGCATTCAATCACTTCAGCTGTTCTCCCAAGACCTCCTCTCCTATTAATCAAACAGTAAGCATTTGCAACCAATTTGCAATTCAGTCTGAAATATGACCCAAAAGGTCAATATATTTGCTAAAATTCCAACCAAAATTTCTTTTTAAACCTTAATCTCTCTTTAAACTATGATTTGCATGTGTACAAACATAGATGTGAAGAAATAGATCCAGAATTTTTAAACAGTGTTTTCTTTGCCAGTGTGTTGATTATAGAGGACATTATATAAGTGTTCATAGTTGATAAGAATGAGGTGAACCAAAAAATGATCATTCTATACCTCATGTTTCAAGCAGTAGGACTTCAGTGAAACCTTTTTAAAACTGTGATCTGGAATTGGAATGTGAATAGTGATAGTACAGACACTGAATCCATCATAAAATTTTATAATGTGGAATTAATAAATTCTAAACATTTCAAATACACTGGTGTATAGATCAAAAGAAATTAAAAAAAACTTATGAAATGGAACACAGGATAGCTTGTATAAGGAATAGTTTTTCTCAACACTATAAACTGCTATAAAATCAAAATACTAACCTAAAAACTTGAGTCATGCACATAAAGTCATATATATCATGTAACTCATTCAAAAATGTTTAAAGTATCAACTATGTACAATTGTTTCTTCATATCAATAATTAAAAATGGATTCAAGTGAACTAATCTTTTAAGCTTACAAGACAGTCTTTCATCAGATTGGCAGGCAATCACAAAGAGCTTTACCAAATTAAAAAAATAACACAGTTCAATTAAACACTTTCAGTAATAACAAGAATAAAAATGGAAAATAAAGATATAATTAAGATTTTAACTTTCCACATTACCTTAAACAAAAGATTTGAAAGGAAACCCCCCATAAGATCTAGAAAGAACAATAACTGAAGATTAATTTCCTGGAAAACCATTTTAAGAAATATTTTTTTCAATTTCAACCATTACTAAATCTCAATGAATACTGAATGTTTTCTGTCTGAAAATGGTTGATTTCAGCATTACCATTGCCATTATTAAAATTTGTTAAAGATAACTTAAATGGTGCAGGTGAGGGATGATGAAATCTCAGTAGGGTGATTGTGAAACTCCAATCTCCTGAATGAGAAAAGTTTGGCTTCCTTGAAAATCAGTACAAATCTTTTTACATTTACATTGCAGATCCTTCTTTGGATTTTGTCAAAATAATATTAATAATAGATAACAAAATACCAATGTAATTTTGAACATGTTTTTCTTAACAGGATTTTGCATTTTTACTAAGTATCCATCTGCATCTCTTTATAAATTTTTTTTCATTTTGACAGGTGAGTTTTATATTTTTTGTCTTAGTCAAGATTTGAGTCCAAGTAAAAAGAGAGAATTTTGAAATGTTTTCCAAAAGTCTATAGACACTTAACATTCATTAAATACCACAAGTTTCCTACATTTAGCTTAGTGTCATACTAATATATGAAATTAGTTGTTTGAACATTATTTTTTATCGATACTCATATTTAAGTAGATATTCTGTTTTTAATGAAACAGTATTATATATTTATATCTACCGGCCTGATTATTTACGATAAATTTTTATTATGAAAATGTGTGCCATTCAGCAGGATTCGAACCTGCGACCCCTATCTATATAGGGGAAGCTACCATTTAAATATGAGTATCAATAAAAAATAATGTTCAAACAATTCATTTCAAATTGTCTTAAAATTCGTTGATTTCCGTAACATGTTTACATTTGTTGACATTATGATACATTTCAGAGCAGATATGTTTGTTTACTATCGAAAATTGTGTTAAATAAAAAAAAAAGATAAAAAAATAAAATAAAAAACCTTGATAAAAACCTTGTTTAGACTGGAGGCTATTCGTGGTCGAGAGGTCTAAGACATTTCCAGATCAAATGGTAGCTTCCCCTATATAGATAGGGGTCGCAGGTTCAAATCCTGCTGAATGGCACACATTTTCGTAATAAACATTTATCGTAAATAATCAGGCCGGTAGATATAAATATATAATACTGTTTCATTAAAAACAGAATATCTACTTAAATATGAGTATCGATAAAAAATAATGTTCAAACAATTCATTTCAAATTGTCAGTTGCTTATAACCAAGTTTTGTTAAAATTCGTTGGTTTCCGTAACATGTTTATACTAATATATATATATTAGTCTCATTATAGGCTGAAGTATTACATGGGCACATGGTTAAGTGGTTAGAATGTTTGTGTTTCAACTATGAGACCAAAGTCTGAAAATCAACTTGGTCATTTTGTCAGAGGGAAGTGACTTCTTGGTAATATCAATTTGCAAAGATGATCCCAGTTTACAACACTATTGGGAAGTGCCTAGAAATTATGCAGTTGGTTGACCCAAGTCTTGTGAGTGAAACTCTGTCAACAAAACTGTTCAGAAGCCACTAATAGTTGTGCTAGTCCATAGTCATATGTTGTCAGCTAATTCACAGACATAAGCTCTCCAGCTTTAGTTGATAATCTATTTAGATAGATTATTAAAAAAAAGTAGCACCAATTCCCTTACAGCCTGGCATCTCACAGGGATTGTATCAGCCTGAAAAATGTATAAAAAAGAAATGTCACATTAGTTTTCTATCTGCTGCAGGTAAAAATAATGCAAAATTCATATTAATAAACTAACTTACTACTTTTGTTTGGCATTCAAATATAAACTACCTACAAGAATATTGCACGAATTACCATTGCCTTTTCTTTGTATCTTGTTTATCTGTGTATAGCGCAAGAGATCTGAACAAAAAATTGGAATTGACAAAGTTAAAAGTTATAAAAGTGTCATATTTCTGATAATTTACTTTTGTTGTATCAACAATTTTGTTTATTGTATTTCCTTTCATAAATTGACAGCCTGAGTGCACAACTGCTTTTGTTTGCCACCAATGACTAATAATGTTAATTTACATTTTATGAGTAGCCGCCTAATATATATGGCAGGCGGATGTTTTTTTGTGGCAGAAATCCTAATTTTTATACCTTTTAAGCAGCATAACATATCCAGTTTGAGGGATTATTGGTTTCTCAAATTGGTGTAACTGACAAGGCAATATGGCTAAAAATACAAACAAACAATATCAAAAGCTGAGAGAGCAAAAGAGAGAAGGACTATGAAATAATCTATTGAAAGTGATATGTTTTTTTCACAAGAAACAGGTTTGACTGCAAAGTTGGGTCATATAAAAAAATCAAAATAAAATCTATTGAAGTTTTGTTCTGAGAGAAATAGATGAGAGCACTTGCTCTGTGTATAGGTTGGGAGGTATGAAAGTTAAAATGTTCTCAATCAAACAAAATAGCCCTTCCATCAAATACTTAATGATTGACTCTTTGCTCAGATTTTGGGAAGTGGGTCAGATTAAGAAACATTACCTTTCCTTTAAATGCAGGTAGAATAATGGTTATTGCCATGCTAATTAAAATCAGCATGCAGAGTTCAAATTCTGTCCTAGTCACTTTTGCAATAATGCCCTTGGTAAAGGCATGAACTTATATTTTCTCTACAAATATATTTTCATGGCAACTGCTCCAATGAACTTTTCCCTTTGGCATATGCCATCCACATAAATTTATGTACGCTACTAGATTGACATCCAAGTCCCACCCTTTTACTGTAGAAATAGTTAAATATAACTTCCTCTTCTACTCCAATAGTTTCTTTTCTCACACTTCCCACCTGTAGATTTCCCTCTTGTGTAATTGCTTTGCTCTCCAAAAATTTAAATACAATGTCAATTACCATCTTGAATCACATTCATCTTTTATCCTTTCTTCAATAGACCCAGTACTCAATCTTTTCTCTCACTGTATCCCCATGTGAATTAGTGGCAGTCCCCCTTTGCTTGGAATGAAATGATAAAAAGAAGTGTGGTCTCTTCATATATCAGTAGAGGTAATGTCATGTGTTTTCAAGTCTTTCATCTTCACATATCATGTCATTTTTTTTATTTTATTGCTAAAAGAAAAACCAGCAAAGAAATACAATAAACAAATTAAATAAGAATGTCTTCAGTAAAAGAATTTTCATTGGTCTTCAACCAAACATGAATGAGTACTGGGCAATTCCACTAACATCTATCTATAGATATACATATTATCTTATATTGACAGCATGAATTGGAGTTTCATATCTGATGCAATCATCAGGTGAATATTACACACACACACACACACACACACACACACACACACACACACACACACACACACACATTTTAACTTTCATACTTCCCAACCTATACACAGAGCACACACACACACACACACACACACACACACACACACATATATGTATATTTATTACTTCAGACATTATTTTAGGGGATGTCCATATTTGAGTAGAAGTCCAGTTTATTTTGAACAGTACTATATTTTGTCTATTGGACTATGTACTCAAGAAAACTTAATGAAGAAAATACCAGACAGTGCATTTTCTTTATTAAGCTTTCTTGATTATTCAAGCTTGTAGACAAGATAAAATAAATAAATAAATGGCATACTTCTTTTGTGGTCTCGTTCTCAATGGCTGTTACACATGATGTCATGCTGGACCATTTCAAATATCCAGCTTGGATGCAGACAAAGAAATTCTAACTACCGCACAGACACCACATCAGTTCTTTTAATGACTGTGAAAGTTGAAAGTACTTGAACAAAAGTAACAAAATATGAACATCAGGCAGTTTAGCCAGAACTTTGAGCATAATACTCAACACCTTACCTGGAAATTAGAAAAAAAATATATATATAAATATTATTTACACTATTTACATTGTTCAAACTGTTATCCTCATCTTTGCAGCCATATTCACAATGTTTCAGCCATTGTAAGCTTTGAGCTTCTTAAGATAAAGACAACAGTCTGAACAATTTAAATAGTGTAAATAATTACAATACCTCATATCAGAAATATATACACATATATATATGGTTGAATAAAGGAGACAAGAGGAAAACTATATTTTACTCCCCTAACTATAGTTTTCCTCTTGCTTTCTTCATTTAACCACACTGTTCTTAATCTTGGATTATAACTGAGTATACTATATATATATATATATATATATATATATATATAAATTAAAAAAGGATTAATTCAATGATATTGCATATATATAGCCCCTCTTGTCACTTTTTCTTTTTCTGTTTTAGTCATTATTTGTCTATTTATTTATATTTTTAAAATTTATTTTTTATTTATTATCTTTCTTTCTTTCATTTTCTTTTATTATTATTTTTGATACATTCATATATCTACATACATACATACATATATATATATATATATATATATATATATATATATATATATATATATATATCCACTTGCTTCTGGCCGGAATCAAAACTCAACTGATTTGGTCAGTCGGAGTTGTTACCCCATAAGCAATAGACACCTGGAATCAGAAAAGGGAAATTTTAATGTGTTGTATATAAGCAGTGTATAACTCAATTAATTCCTGAAGAGTAATGCATATATCGCAGCTGTAGAAACTGTTTTCAAAATTTTCTTCTCTAGAGAGCTCAATCGTAATGAGAGCATAATATATTAGTCATCCATATACAAGCCTATTATGCTGCCTCACAGCTCATCAGTGTGGCTAGACACATCCACTTGCTTCTGGCCGGGATATATATATATATATATATATATATATATATATATATATATCCATTAATATTGTCTTTTTTTCAATGTCCTCATCAACAGAAAATAAAATAATTACCCCTCTTATAACATTCATTAAATATGTCCCCTAAAATATTTAATATTTACTTTTTTTTTTAACTTCTACTATTTTACTTTCATGTTTAGGTTCCTACCCCATCAGCAATAGGTGCACACACACACACACACACACACACACACACACACACACACACACCTGCATTTGTTTACAAGTATTTGTAGGTTTAGCTTAGTATGGCACAAGGAGAATTGAAAGTAGTGATGATTTAAAGTTGGACCACTAAAATGGTCAAACTGATGATGATGATGATGATGATGATGATGATGATGCACACACAGTAGCAAGAAATTGATGCTGATAAACAACACACAGAAGTTGATCTCAAGTGCTGGGTAGTACTGGTCAGTGAGTCAAAAGAATTGGGTGAGATAAATGAAGGAAAGGGCAAAAGGCAATGACACCAACAATGAATTTGATTATGTGTGAGCTTTAGGAATTATTCTATTGTGTCAGTATAACAAGAAGTATAACTCATTGGAGATGAAGAGCTAATAGGCTCGAGTCACTGTGTAAATTGAGACTGACAAGAGAATTGAATTTGGGGTATTGCTCAGGTTTGCTGTGAAGTAATTATCTTCACTGCTTTAAAGTAAATACCCAAATTATTTTGCTGAAACTGGGATTTGTTATTGTTTAAAATAATAACAGTATTATTTTTCCTTAAATTTAACTTCACTAACTTCCCTTGTCTATTTGAGAGTAGATAATGAGGAAATAGGGCTAAGAGAATTTGATACTCACAGGACATATTGAAGACAAGGGAGAAAGATCAACAGAGAGTCAGTCAGTCAGTTAAGTGCCATACGTGATACACGCTTGGGCGATCATGTCTCAAAAGAGACATGACTGACTGGGCAGAAGATTATCCCACAGTAGGTTGCCATTGCTTTCTGTGGTAGACTGGTTGCCGACCAAGGCTATAGAACCCAATCTGTCCTGCTATTTAACCCATAACTGGAAGGAAGAGACGGATTAATACCTTTCCCAAGGGTATTTGCGCGTAAGTGAATACAATGGATTCAACAGGAATTCGAACTCGGCTCCCTAGTTTCTCGTTCTGAGCCGATATCCACTGTACCACAAATGAGCTTGTGTAAATGGTCAATGGAACAGTAACTAGGAGGAATAATGAAAAGACAAACCTTATTCTGAGGTACAAAGGACAAGAAGTTGTGGAGAGCCATGATCGTCTATGTGGCATAGAAGAATTTTTTATCATTTTACCCCAAACAAAACAATAAAATCACTAAGACACAAGAGGTTATTAAATGTGAAAGAATAGTGAAAAAGAATCATTATTAAGGAATGAGTTCACTAAAAGAAGAGGACTTAAGAAGACAATAATGTTTGCTGTTACATTTAACCAGTAACATTTTATCCTGATACTGCAAGAGACACAGATAACAGCATGTTTGAATTTTTCAGTGTGTTGTCATATCCTGCTATGGCAACAGAAAATGACCATGACTGAAATTAAGGAGTGCAATAGAAGAACCTTGAAACACAATGCACTGGAAAGTAAAGTAAAGAATAATGCAGTGTGTTGAAGGTTAAATCTTTGAAGATCAGAGTTGGCTGGAAAATAGGAAGCAGAAGAGATTTCCACAAGCAAGAAGTGCAAGAAGCTGTTTGTATAGAAAGTATGGTTGCAAAATAGCTAATTTAACTGTAAAATCATGTGGGCTTGTTGCCAAACTTGTCTTCTTCTTTCATATGCTATGTTCTTTCATGGAGTAGGCCCTCAACATCTTTCTGCCCATGTTGCTCTTAATAAGTTTTGTCTTTTTGTTTTTTCTCCCAAACACTGTTCTGCCATTCATCTTCTCAAGTATGGTACGTACTGCTTTCCTGAACCCTTCTTTCCCTCTATCTGCCTTGTGAGTATCTGATCATCCAAGCCCTCCTTCCTCATTACATGCTCTCAAAATTCTTGATTTTAAGTATATTTCCTTTTGATTTCAACTCTCTCCAAAACCTCATTGTTGCTCACATGTTCAACCCAGGGTATCCTCAGCATCTTTCTGTGGAACTACATTTCTGTTGCCTCAAGTCTCTTTCTCATCTTTGAGGGGATTGTCCAGCATTCGCTGCCATATAAAATGGCAAATATCATGTAGCAGTTCAGTACTCTTTTCTTTTATTTCGAACAAAATTTTTCTTTCTCTTAATATTCCGGTGAGCTTCTGGAACACATCTTTGGACATCTGAATACGTTTTGGATCTCAGTGTTGCACTCTCCATTCTATGTTTGAACACATCCCAGATAATTAACTTTCTGTACCTGCTTGATTTTAATATTATCAAGCTGTAACTGAAAATCATGAAATTTTTGCAGGTATTGCTCATTATAATTATTTCAAATTTGCAACAATCAAATGAATAGAATATATGCACTTTGCAAAATGGTAACTTAGAACTCCATATTTGAGTCATATAGTCATTGGATGTATATTGTGATGCAGAGAATATCAGCTTGGAACAAGAAATTGAAGAGCCAAGTTCAAATTCCAATTGAAGTCATTGTATTCATTTACTCGTAAATACCCTTAGTAAAATTATTAATCTGTCGCATCTCCCTCCAGCTATGGGTTAAATAACAGAATAGATTGGGTGCTATAGCCTTTGTTGGCAACCAGTCTACTGCAGAAAGTAAGGGCAACCTACTGCAGGAAAATCCTTTGCTCAGTCAGTCATGTCTCTTTGAAGACATGATAGCCCAAATGGGTATCATGTATGGCACATAACTGAATGAATCATAAAACCATATTTCTATTTAAATAGACTTCAAAATTAGAAACTGAGACACTAAAATTTTATCAAGTAAGTATACTGTAGTGAAAGCATAACATTCAAAAGACATATTGAAAGAATGAAGAGTCAAAGAGAAACAAAAGTGAGTAACCTATGTAATGAATTTGGGAGAATTGAAAGTAATTTATGGACTCAGAGGAATGGTAAAGAGTCACTTCAGAACTCTCTTCTAACTTTTTCCTTCCTTTTCAACTTTGGTCATCAAAAATGTAAATGCAATGTCAATCGTTATCTTCACCTTTTTAACTCCTGTTCTTTTACTGTTCTCTCTCATCCATGTTTTTTATGTTATCTCACACACAATAACCTCCTTGCATCATAGTGGATTTATTGTTTTGTTTGGAATGAAATGATAAAAAAAAAACAAAAGCAAAGAAATATCGCTTAGAGCAACAAGGAACAGGAAGTTGTGAAGAGTCATAATCACTCATGTCCTGAAGGGGTACAATACATAAAAGATGATGATGCTGTGGTGAAGCTGGGGTAAAAAGAAAAAAGATAAAAAGAGAAGCAAACAGCTATGTGTGCACTGATGATAATACTGTTCAGTCTAATATTGATTGACAATCTTAGCACAGTATCTTCTATTCATGTGAAATGGTTTCAGGCTTTATTTTTTTATTTTTTATCATCCATTTTTTGCAATCCACTGTAGATATCCGGCTTTTTCTAAGGTTTTTTCAGCCACAGCAGTAAAAGCTCTTGCTGGATAGATGTGTTAGCAGAGGGTTTGAATTCAGAATCTTCATTCTCCAAGACTGGTTATCCAACCAGGTATACAGAGCACAATAT
Source organism: Ascarosepion bandense (assembly GCA_037127315.1). Taxonomy (NCBI): domain Eukaryota; kingdom Metazoa; phylum Mollusca; class Cephalopoda; order Sepiida; family Sepiidae; genus Ascarosepion; species Ascarosepion bandense. The sequence continues at coordinate 5,163,057 of JBBBDQ010000154.1, forward strand.
GCCCTTCTGTTAGCTTTCTATAACTAATTTCTAAGATCAAGGCTGAAAAATGTTTTTGAGTTAGTGAAACCTGTGAATCTTGGTGAAGACCATTCATCTATGAATCTTGCACTACAGAGTCACAAATCAGATCCCAGAAACCACATCACTTGAGGACTTTCAACAGCAGCAACAGCTCAAATGGATATCACATGTAACTCAAAGAGAAAATCATGAATTAATCAAGATGCTGATGTTCCACACTACTTCAAATAAAAGCTTAGGAAGGAAACTCCCATCAATGTTGGATAGAGCAATAGCAGTTACTGGACTTGAGAAATCTGTTTTTCTAAAAAGATTTTTAAGAGAAAGATTTTGTGAATTTCAATTGAAAGTAGATCAATGAATTCTGTTTCCTTGTAGAGAAACAGCTCATATTGCCATTACCATTACCCATACTATTTATCTATAGCTGGGGGGAAAAAGAGAGGATTAATGCTTTTTTGAAAAGAAATGAATATGACAGACTTGGCTGAAATTTAAAGTCTGCCAGCCAATTTCATTTTCCTTACTCATAACTTCTATGTTGCCAGAACATATTTCTCACATATTAGTTAGCATTTATAAGTCAAAAATTTAAATATTTTGTATATACTAATGGAAACTCCTAAATCAAGGGAGATAATTGATCACTACATGAGCTGAAATGGATAATAGTAATTCATAATAGTTGTTTATTTATATTAACTTAGAGAGAAATAACTGTGTTGGCTAACTTAGAAAGGAAACTGGAAGACCTCCAAGACAGTATAGAAAAAGAAAACAAGAAGAAAGGACTACCCATCAACTGCAAGTGAAACTGCTTCATCACCTAGATTGGGGTAAAGTGATAAAAAAGATAATTATTAAAGCCCTTTCATGTTTTTAAAAATCAGCCAAAAAGGCAAATTAAAACTAATAATCAATTAAACAGTCTATTGCATATTAATATATAAGTATAATCAAATAGTAATTTTAGTATCAAATTTATACACTTACTGGTGGGTAAAGAATTAGCAACTTATAAAAGCTTGATGAGGTGGTCAAAATGTTATATAAGGAAAAGACAAAGAAAAAAGAAATACAAGGGAGAGAGAAAATGAAAAGATATAGCAGAAGAAAACAGAAAAGCGGTAAGCAATAGGACAAGAAAATGGTAGTTAAAAAAGGACTTAAAAGGAATAGAAAAGTCAATCAGTCAGTTAAGTGCCATATGTGATATACACTTGGACAATCATATCTCAAAAGAGACATGACTTACTGGGCAGAAGATTTTCCCACAGTAGGTTGCTATTACTTTCTGTGGTAGACTGCTTGCCAACCAAAGCTACAGAACACAATCTGTCCCGCTATTTAACCCATTGCTTAACTTTAGTGATCAGACAAGAATGAAAGTTGCAATGTTAAAAAGTAGCAAATCAAAGATCTAGAAATATCTTTTATTGTGGACAAGTCTGTTTACTTTGTACTACTGTGGTTACTTTTGACCAACATCTGTATAAATTGAATAAATTTAGTTTCCTTTTAGAAAGATGGATAATTGATCACTGTTGAATGAATTCATATCAATCATTATTACCAGTTTGTAAACTAGGGTGACTATACAAAGATATACCAGGATTTATCATTGGCAGGTGTAAACTTAACAATATAAAATATGCAGATGACCCGGTTAATGGCCAACTCAGAAAATAAACTATCACACCTCCTAGATAGAAAGGATGAAGAAAACAAAAAAGGACCAACCTTCAAGTGAAAGACAGAAAATATGACCATCAGCAAGAAAAAAAGCTGACGATGTGAATTATGAATTGGAGATATAACATCTGTATTAAATAAATTTAGATCCTTTTTAGAAAAAATGGATAACTGATTACTGTTGAATGAGTTCATATAAGCCATTATTACCAGTTTGTAAGCTAGAGTGACTCTACAAAAACTCAGTCAGTCAGTTAAGTGCCATACAAGATACTCGCTTGGATGATCATGTCTCAAAATAGACATGACTGACTAGGCAGAAAATTTTCCTGCAGTATGTTACCATTACTTTCTGTGGTAGACTGATTACCAACCAAGGCTATAGAACCCAATCTGTCCTCCTATTTAACCCATAGCTGGAGAGGGAAGTGATGGATTCATACTTTTCCCAAAGATATTTGCTTTTATGTGAATGCAACAAATTCTACATGAATTTGAACTTGGCTGTCCAATTTCTCATTCCGAATCAATATCCAGTGCACCATAATGCATATAATGAAAAAAAAAAAAAAGAAAGAAATGTGAACATAAAGGGGACAATAAAAACATATAAGGGAAAAAAACAAAGAAAGGAACAAAGGAAAGAAGAAGTACAAAGAGAGATGAAGCCACTCAAGAACTAGGGCCTATCATCTGTGGTCTTGTGGTACCATTTAACCATTTAGAATGACCATCAAAATGGCACCTGTTGTGCAAAATGTCCAAAGAACTGATGAGTAATTATATTGTTTTTTTTTAACATTTCATCACAAACAAGGCTATTAAGATGCAAGCAGTTACTGAGTATGAATATGAGGAAAAAACATTAATGAGAGAATTATAAAAGAACAAGAATTAAGAAACATAAGATAACGATTTCATTGCATTTAAAGTTTTGAAAATCAAAATTGAAAGCAAGAAGTTGGAAGAGAGTTCCACAAGCAAGACATGCAAGAGTAGAAATGGCCAGCATAGGATGTATGGTTACATCTGACCATTTCAACTGTAAAATAATGTGGTCCACATACCACTTTAATATCATATTTGAATTCACAAAGTCTTGGTAGCATAGATAAAAGATTATCAGATCAATTACCATGATAGTATTTCTGGAAAAGGCACAGTAAAGCTAAGTTACTGAAGTAAAAAGTAACTGAAGCTAAGATGCAAGTCAGAACAAAAAACATTGCAGATTCTTCTTTGTATTTTATTAAGAATCTCTAAATACATAGCAGACACACCAGACCAGATAGGGTGGCAATATAACTGTTACAATATAGTCACTGCTCATTTAGATGGTGGGTGAGTAAAATTGATGATGTCAGCAGTTGAAGAAGGGAAACAGAATAATAAAATGGTTGTGATGGTGTTGGTAGTGGTGGTGGTGGTGGTGCTGATACCGTGTAATAAACAGGAGATATGATGAAGCTGGGCCAATCATACGACTACTTATGAACCAATCCTGTCATTACTCTTCACAGATAAGAACTATTGTTTGGTAATGATGATCAAATACACTTGAGTCATTTGTTGATTGATGACAAGGACATTGATTATGTGGATGATGTCACTTTCGATCTGCTGTTAGCATGTGACAGCAGTTGTAATCATTTATGCATGTCTCTTCTGCATCAGTGAGAGAGCTAAATCATTTTAATGTGTAATTCAAGAACAGACCTATTGTGAGTGAATAAATGGGAGCTTGTGTTCATTTTAAAAATATGTGAAAATTAGCGACATCAACATCTGTCTATATTTTTGAGATGAGGTATTGTAGCTATTTAAACTATTTATGATGTTCAGACTGTTGTTCTCATCTTTGTCAGCCCATTCACATCAACATTTCAGGTATTGTATGCTCCAGCCATTTTTAAACTGTGGGAAAAGATTCTGACCTTTGCCAAACCCTGAGATGTGGGTGGAGGAAATGGAACAGATTCTCAGTGACTTTAAGCCAGAAATGTAAATACTGTATGTCTGCCTGTTTCAAGAAGTAAACATGGGAAGAACCTTAACCAAAAAGTCATCGAACCAATCTTCAGAAATGCTGATATACAGATTGACTTTTCTGGGTTTAGTTCAACATTTTAAAAATGTCACCTGAAGAAAGTCAGAACTTACAATGGCTGAAATGATGTGAATGTGATAACAAAGATGAGGACAAGAGTCTAAACAAGGTGGCGCTAGTACATGTGAGTCACACACAACACAAACAGGCTTATATACATTACATAAATAACATGCAAATTGCAAATGAAGTGTGATAAACAGAGAATCAACCATTTGTTTATAACATAGATTTTAAATAAATTATTCTGAATAACTGAATAAAAGTCACTAGTTATTTACAGTCTACACTATTTACATTGTTTAGATGTGCATTGCAGTGCAGTGGATATCTGCTTAGAATGGGATTTTGGCAGAGCAAAATTTGAATTCAAGTTGAATTTGTTGCATTCACTTATGTACAAATACCCTTGGGAAAGGTATGAATTTATCTCTTCTTCCCCCAGTGTTAAACAGCAGAACAGATTGGGTTCTATAGATTTGGCTGGCAACCAGTCTACTGTAGAAATAAATGTCAACCTGTGCTAAGAAAATCTTCTGCCTAGTCAGTCATAAATCAAAAGACACATGATTGTTATATATTATCTGACCTGGTATGTAATTTCATGCAGAAATGTATTTTTATGGACCAGCAAAAATGCAAGCTAGTTGACAAAAGAAAATATTGTTTTGATAATAAATGTTGTTTTCAAAAGTTAAGGAATGCTAGGTGATGTGCAAAATTTCCTGGGTCAGGAGATGTAGAGACAGGAATTATTTATAGCAAAATTGTTTTGACAAAACAGCATAGTCAAAGTCAGATAATGTAAACCTCGAAATTGTTTTGTAAACAATGTGCCTGAGGCATGTGTTCAAAATAAGATTCAGCCAGTATATTGATCAGAAGACAGTTGAGTTGACAGTAGAAGTCATACAGCAGTTGAGATTGAAAGACAGATTGAGACATAGAGAGAAGAGTGAATGAGCACAGCCACTTGGCTGCTGCCTCAATGAATGTGTGTTGACCCCACCAACTTGACTACCCTCCTACCTCCACAGTTGATGTCATCAAGAATAGAATAAAGATATGTTGTATACTTTTATCTATATATATGTGTGTGAAGGTCATCATTTTATCAGTGTGAAAATGACAGTCGATATTATAAGAGAGAAGATAACAAGTTTTGGGTTCAAGTTTTATTTTTGTCACCTTCATATTGGTATACAACAATGATCACCCAAGTGTGTACCCCATATTGATAGAATAATAATGGACTTAATTGATGTAATACTTGATTGATGGAGAAGACAGATGCTTATTAATTAAAGAGGATATAACTCTCCCATCATCTTCAATATATGAGGATCCAGCATCTCATTTCTTATTCAGACAACCAATATATATGATTTGATTGTAGTAGGGAAGGCTTTTTCTGGAACCAACCACATTTCTTGGAAGAACAAATATGCGTAGAACTGGTGTACAGTGTGAGTTACAAGGTTTTCAAACAACCTGCCTCAGGTTTTAAATCCAGAGTTGTCTTTTTCCTAGATGGCCAAAGACACTGTAGCATGTCCAGCACCTCAGCTCAGCTTCTCTGCTTAAGGAGGATATAGACTTGACCTTTCACATATAGACTTGACCTTTCACATAACCATATAGGTAAAAAAACACAATGTGTCAAGTCAGGTGAATGTGACGGCCATTTCAACAGCACATTGTCATTATCACTGGCATGCTCTATCCATATTTGGAGTTATATGGTAGAGATAAGTTCCCACAATGAACTTAGTTTTTACACATTTTGTTAAAATTTAAAATTATTGTTATTAGACTACAAAATGATGGCAATCTTTTGGGGACATCCTATGTATGGGTATATATATATATATATATATATATATATATATATATATATATAAATATATATATATATATATTGTAACTAAGTTGTTGAACTCATAGATTTATTTACCTTTTTGTTCATGCATTTACTTTTATAAAGAGTGCTCGATACAAATGTAGAGCATTATACTGTAATGGTTGTTACAATGTTTTTAAATTCATAGTATCACTACACTAAAAATTTATCATGTTTCGAAGCCAGCCCATTATGTTTTGGCTTCATCCTCAGTTGATTTTTTTAAAAATGAGAATTATCTAGTTGAAAAGACCGTTTATTTGTGTTGGATTTGTTATTTTTGGGTGTTAGAGGGGTTGGTCTGGATTTTGAGTTCCGTTGACCTTTTTACTGGTCTTAGGGTCAAGTGTTTGTTTTTGGCAAGAGTTTATTAACATAATGGGCTGGCTTCGAAACATGATAAATTTTTTGTGTAGTGATACTATGAATTTAAAAACATTGTAACAACCATTACAGTATATATATATATAGGGAGATTGAAAAGTAGCTCCTTATTTTAAAATACCTATAATTTATTTATTAACTATAATTTTACAAGAATTGGATATGTGAGGAAAGCATTTAGCATGAGGTTTTATTTAAAATTAAACCAGGTTTTCCTAACTTCTTGAGCCACCCAAGAATTGTGTCAACTGATTTGACAAGGAACTATTGTGGAATGGAAGACATAACTTCTTATATTTGCCCTTCAAGTTCTTGGTTTGGTATAGTAGACTTGCTCCTTTAACCAACCTCAAAGAAAAATGTCGCAGTGTTTAGTCAGGACTTACAGCTGGCCACTGATACATAAAATAGGGAGTTACTTGTCAATCTCCCTGTATAGATTTAATGCAAAAAATTTATCACTTTAAATAAACAGGTTCATGCTGACTTTGAAGTTTTGTGAGGACACCATTATGATATCTCCATTCATAGGGACTGTTTTTTTTTATATTTTGGCACTAAAACTATCAACGCTTTATCTTTACCCTGATATCAAACATGATATAAACTAAAGTAATGTCTGAAATAATGTCTTAAGTAATGTCTTAAGTAATGTCCAGATGTAAACACATAAGAAAAATATTTTAAGATCATCAATACATGGTTGAAAATATTTACAAATTTTGAAAAACTCTTCCCTTATTTTGAAATTTCATTTAATATAAACTTCCACTCATGCATTATGAAAATCCCTGTCATAAGTTTAAAAAAAGCTTTTCTAAAGGATTAATGTCTAGAGACTGACTAGGCCACTCCATTACCTTAATGTGCTTCTTCTTGAACCACTTCTTTGTTGCTTTAGCCATATTCTTTGGGTCATTGTCATGCTGGAACACCAATCCAAGACCCATCTTCAATGTTCTGGCTGAGGAGCTTTTCACTCAAGATTTCCCTGTACTTAGTGCCATCTATCTTTCCCTTTACCTGGTGTAGTCATCTTGTCCTCTTAGCAGAGAAACAGCCCTAAAACATAATGTTTCCAGTACCATGCTTAATGGTTAGGATGGTGTTCTTGATATTCAAGTCAGCTTTATTTTTCTTGAAAAAATTGATGCCAAAAAGCTCAATTTTAGTCTCATCTGTTTACTGCATGTTCTCTCAGCCCTCCTCTGAATCATCCAGGTGCTCATTTGAAAACTTCAGATTGGCCTGTACATGTGCCTTCTTGAGTAGGAGAACCTTCCAGGCATTACATGATTTCAGTCCACTACAATGTAGTTACAAATGGTCATCTTGGTGACTCTAATCCCAGCTGCCTTCAGATCATCAACAAGCTTTTGCCATATATTTCTGGGTTGCTTCCTTACCTTTTTCATCATCAGGTTCATTCCACACTGAGAGATTTTGCGTGGAGCTCCAGACTGAGGGAGATTGATAGTCAATTGGTCTTTCTTTCATTTCCTTATTATCACACCAACAGTTAACTCCTTCTTACCTAGCTGCTTGTCAATTGTCTTGTAGCCCATTCCAGTCTTGTGCAGGTACACAATTTTGGATGTCCGTATAAGATTCTTTTATCTTGCTCATTGTGGAGAGATTAGGTTCTGATTCATTGAAGGAATTCAATTCTGTGAATTTGTGTCTTTTATACACATAATGAGTACTTGAATATGCCTTCTGGTCATATAACCAGTCTGTGGAGCCTGAATCATTTCTGGTTGCTCAGAGGTGAAATATTTATTTTTTTAATAAAAATAAATACATGCTCAAAAGTTAATATAATGTGATCTTCTAGAAATTTTTTTATATTTTATCTCTCACTTTCAAGACTTTTTTAATATTTTATCTCTCACTTTCAAATATACCCTGAAAATTATAGATCGTTCCTATTTTTGTTAGGTGGTAAACTCAGAAAATCAGCAAGGGAAGAAATACTTATTTTCCCCACTGTATAAAATGATACATGATAAGAAAACTTTTCTTCACAAATAATCCAAGTGTATCCTAGTAATATAATATCAAAAATTATAAAACATTAAAATGATCCACAAAAAGAGTCTAATGTATTTAATTTCAGAGCAAATATTTATTGAACAATAAGTTTTGAATCACCTCATCTGGGGAATAGTCTATTTTGGCAGATGAAAATGTCAGTTGTCTGTTTTGTCAACTCTGGTGTGGACTGAGTTCATGTCGGAAGTACAATTTTATCAGATAGAAGGTACAAGACAAGGGTCATAGGGAGGGTGTCCAATTGAGTTGATTCAAAATTTATTGTTTAATAAATTGTAGTGATACTTAGTGCCAAAATTGGTGTTCTTACAGTAGTTCACTGGTAGAAGAGCATTTTAGACAAGCAGAAAAAAATTTTTTCTCTTGTTGAACTATAAAAACAAAATCCCAACCAAAATCAGTTACTGCTGCATGGACAACATGACAATAATAATAACCAAGCACAATAAAAAAATACTCAACAGAATCAATAACAACAACACCAACAAACAATACAACACTAATAAATAAAACTGTTGAAACAAAAACAATAACTTAACAATAAATGTCTAACCAACAGCATAATATATAAAGACATTGTAACAAAAAAACATTAAGATGAATAAAAAAATCTACATAGAAGCTAAAAAAACAACCTCAAGGAAATATTTAACGATCACAAATACAAAGATAACACAAAATTATCATCATACATATGGAGCTAAAAAGAAAATAACATCCTCACCAAAATGAAATGATAAAACATAAAAGCACAAATTTCTTTAAAAACCAAAGTAAACTATTAAACATGAAAAAACGAGATAATCGAGAAATGTAAACATTCAAATAAATGCTTACTTTGCTACTTAAATAACAACAAAAAAATAAACACAACATAAAACGCAACATCAAAACTCAATTATGACCAAGAAAAATAAACAGTTGAAAATAAAAGAAAATAGAAAATAGAGGAACAACTATATAATACACCAATCAACAAACTCAAAAATTACACACCATGCCCACAAAAGAATGTAGAAAAAACCAACAATTATACACACATGACCTCATAAAATTAATCATGACCTTAAAAACTTTTAAGCAGGCATATATTCTGACATGGTAAAAAAGATTGACAAAATACAGTATAAAAAAGGCAACCCAAAATGGTAAAAAGAGGTTAAATCATTATAAAGCAATTAAGTACATTTTTACTTAAGCATGTTTAAAAGAGATCAACACAATAAAAAGCAATTAACCACCAACATATCCTACATTACTTAAGAAACAACATTCATCAGACAAAAAGAACCACTCCCACACAAAGATATCAAATTACATCAAACTTTATTTAAATAAGAAAAAATTATGAAGCAGGAGCAGAAAAAGCAAATAACACTGAAGAATGAAGACATTACAATCATGCCTTCATGAAACTTCGAAGTCAGCATGACTGAAATAACACTGCTTAGCTAAGTTACAAACTTCTCTATATTAGCTAAATATATATATATATAATATATATATAATATTTTTCTCTTGCTCTCTCTCCCTCTCTCTCTATCTCTCCATATATATATTTATATTTATATATATATATATATAGAGAGAGAGAGAGAGTGAGAGAGAAAGAGACTATACTAGTTCATAGAATAAATGTTCATCTTGGAACTTCAAACAAGGCAAAATCTTGATTAGATATGTTTATTAGTCTGTTTTCATCTTGCCATTTGTTTTTTTTTTTTATTCTTTTCTATTTCCTCACGTGCAATAAACCTACTCATAGCTTCAACCCATGTGGAACAGGTATAATTTAGCTAATCATTAAAACAGGTATATTCATTTTACAGGTGAGGTATTAGTCAGAAATTTATTTCATCAATGCATCTGTCCCAGGTGTATGAATACAAAAAGGAATGACAATGTTTATATATAACTAAATAACTTGATAATAAGAATTGAGTCAGTGCATTTGTGTGTATGGACCATAAGGGCTAGGTTTCAGGAAATAGCAATCTATGACTGTGTGAATAATTGCCAATTGGATTAGTAGTACTTGGTAGATAAGAAGAACCCTCCATGCCTCATAGGTTACAGGTGGTTGGACTTGAAGGACCATGAGTCATGGGAGAAATCAAGTAGAAATCTGAAAATCAATGAGACACAAAACTCTTTATTTCATTAATTATTCAAACTTATGGCCTTGTCTTTGTAGGTCTGAATACAACATTTCAGTTGATGATCTCACTAACATCCCTATGTAGATTTTACAAGTATATATTTAGTGTATTTTTCAATAAACTTTTAAAGATATACTGGAATAAACTTATTTTGCAAATCAAAATTGAGACAAAAATAATTTTTGTATGTTAAGTTTGTGAATATCAACTGAGATGTATATTCCAACTCTGAATCCTAAAATTATAATATTAACAGCAACTTTAATCTTTTATTTGCATGTTCTGAAGGGACATGGCAATTATCATTCACCATAACTTCCTATCTTTCATCACTCTAAGCGATTCCTTTACTACTACTCTCAGTTTCTTTTCTACACTTAGGTAGGTTGCTTGATGTCCTATGGATATCATCTTCTCCAAGTTTTCTTTCTTCATTATGTGTCTCCAAAATTTCAACTTTCTCTTTTGTATACAAGTGTCCTTTTGTTCCCATTTTCCTTGAAACTTTCTCATTGCTCGTATGTTCTGTCCGTGGTATTCCCAGCATCCTTTTAGTATTCATTGTTATACTGAAGCATTGATATTTCATTGCAGCTTTATTTCTTTGTTTCTAGTGAAATTCAGCTGTAAAACCATTGGAAAGAAGAAATGGCTTTTTGAAATATGGTGAAAACCATATATGAGCAAAAAACCTTGCAAACAATTTCTTTTGTATTTTTAAAAATAAAATTATTGCTAATTTTCTATGCAGAAATTATTTCCAGGATCATTTTGTCTATATTTTTTGCTATATGTAGGATGTGTTATCATTATACATTCATTTCACATTCATTTCACATGACCAGGTGGTTATAGCATTTGTTTTCTGAATATGAAGCTGTTGTGGCAAAATCTCCATGCAAAGATGTTGTAGCCTGTTTGGGCCAGGAAGAAAGACACGGAAACAAGAAGGTAGGTTCAAACAGTGTATTAGAATAACAGAACATATATACAAACACAAGGGTTAGTCGTGACCTGTTTGGGCCAGGAAGAAAGACACGGAAACAAGAAGGTATGTTCAAACAGTGTATTAGAATAACAGAACATATATACAAATACGAGGGTTAGTTGTGGCCTGTTTGGGCCAGGAAGAAAGACACGGAAACAAGAATGTAGGTTCAAACAGTGTATTAGAATAACAGAACATATATACAAACACAAGGGTTAGTCGTGACCTGTTTGGGCCAGAAGTAAGACACGGAAACAAGAAGGTAGGTTCAAACAGTGTATTAGAATAACAGAACTGTATATACAATAATAAGTCTTAGTAATCAGCAAATAGAGTTAAGCTGTGTCATGATTGTCTTTAGACTGCATCCTAGCTGCATCCCTGGAATTCATGCAGTATAATATGCTAGGAGGAAGAATCCATTTCTATATAATAGGGCATCATAACAGAAGCCCAGGTTCAAATCTCACAATGGTCGATTTGTCAGGATGTTGACTTCTTGATGCTATTGGTCTGGAGGAGTTAATCCCAGCATACAACACGTTTGGAAAATATCTGAAAATCGTACTACAGGTTGACTCAAGCCATGTGAGAGAAACTGGGTTGACAGCTCTCTTTAAAGGGTCGTCAATAGTTGTGTTAGCTTGCAGTCACAAGTCATTGTCACCGAAAATTTGAGCATTCTGGCCTTGTTCGGATTGTTGTTCACACTTGATAACATGCTCTCACTCAGAAACTGTAACTAAGGTCTGCTCAGCATAGTATAAAGCACAGGTTGGCTCTGTGGATGTTCTACAAACACAAGTGTGTTTGAGCAAACATCTGCAAAGGGAATTAGCTAGCCACTCTTAAGGACAGGTATCCTTGGATTTGAGTGGCCAGCTGTACATACATACAATCATTTTAACTAGAATGGTACTGATAAAAATGACAGGATCATTTACATTTCTACCTTCAATCACCGCAGTATTTGTTTCTTCTTGTACTCTTCCTCCTTCTACCCTCTTTTTCTTCTACCCCTCCTCCTTCTCCTCTTTCTTCTACTACTTCTTTTTCTTCAACACCTCCTCTTCTTTCTAGTCCTACTCCTTTTCCTTCTCCTCTGTCTTCTACTAATGCTCCTTTTCTTCCTCCTCCTGCTACTCTTACTCCTCATCTTTCTTCTTCATCAGAGCATAGGTGACAACTTACTATCCTTTGGCATTCATTGCTGTTTGTCTCTTTACTATACCCCTCAGTCCACGTTCTGCCATCCATTGACACAAGCTTATTAGATAGGTTGCTTGCTCTTTCTTTCTATACCTGTTGTCTTCAGTATGCTTAATAAGTGTCAAATTTTGCCAGCAATTAGGAGTAGATTGATTTCCTTATCATCCAGTTCATATTCCTCTATGGTCTTTTGAACAGGAGTAGAGGTTTATCCTTTGTTTCCTGTTTAGGATTTGGTTTCTGGTTCCTTCTAAAGTCTACTTCAACTCTCTACACCTAATGTCTCTGCCTGAACTGTGAAATTTTATTTGCTAATTAAATCTTGACCTCTTCAATATTACAAATATTTATCTACTTTCTCATTATCTTACTGTTTCTTATGCTAATATTTCAGTAACACTCTATCTTGAGTCATCCTTGGGACTTGTATTGAGTGAACATTAAGTGAAACAAAACACGTTTTTCTCATTATGTGTCCTAGAAATTTCAACTGTCACTTTCTGGGTCAAAGCAAAAGTGTCTTTTTTGTTTTTATTTTTTTTTAAACTTCCTCATTGCTTACATGCTCTCTCTCATCCATGGTATTCTCAGAATCTTTTTGTAACACCACATCTCTGTTACTTCAAGTCAACCTTCCACTTATGAGCAGATTTACTGCTATATAGAAAGATTGACCTTATATAGCATCTCAGCACCTTTTTCCTGGTTAATAACAAAATTTTCCTGTTTCTTAATACTTTGCTTAACTTTTTGAAGGCATCTTTTGCTATACCACTGTACTTTCAGATTTTATTGTCACATTTTCTGAATTATAAAAAAAGTGTTATATGCATGTAAAAACTACGTATGGATGCACAATGTGCATTGCACATAACTTTTTATAATAATGATATATTACTGGTTATGATTTATTTATTTGGTCTTTATAATCATTTCTATAAGATCATTATTCATAATTTATCTAATTCATCCCATATAATCTTTTACTATCACCACCTATGGCAAAATGCACACTAACATATAATAGTTCTCTCAAATGAGCTCAGCTTTGAATGGTCATAATTATTTTCTTCTGGTCTCATGCAACATACTGATTCGAGGCTCCTGGTGAGATCCCTTCATCTCCGCTATCACATCAGTGAGGGGTTGCTGATTCGCTCTGCTGATTACATGACGAGGGACTGAAGGTGGCCCTCTTTACTCTGGAAATCTTTCGTTTGACATTTTCATGTTGGTTTCACCAGCCTAATCTTTTATGCTGACTGGTTTGACACTAGAGTTGGAAAGATTTATACACAAGTAGATGTAAAGTAGGCTTTTCTCATCCATATGGTGTGTTTACTTGTGCCAGACACCATTCTGGAAATTATACCCTTTACAATATATATTTTATCTATTTTTCTTTCTAGCAGCAATGGAGATCCATTTTATGCCATAATTTTTGCTTTAAAGGCAATAGAGGTTTGCAATCTAAGTTTTCCTTCTCATTATATATCAGTCAGTCAGTTATGTGCCATATCTGATACATAATCTACCATATCTCTTTCAGTCAATGACTGACTAGGGAGAAGATTTTTGCCCAGTAGATTGCCATTACTTTCTGCTGTAGACTGATTGCTAACCAAGACTATAGAACGCTATCTGTTCTGCTATTTAACCCTTAGCTGGAGAGAGAAGAGAAGGATTAATACCGTTACCAACTCGTATTTGCATATAAGTGAATGCAAGGAATTCAACTGGAATTTGAACTTGGTTCTCCGTTTCTCATTTCGAGCTGATACACCATGACACATATTGTCACATATAAATATCTGTAATCATCTGTAATTTGTACCTATTAAAATTCTTTATTATTGGTTTATTATTCATTTACTTATTTTGATTTTTATGTGATCCTTTTGAACAAGTTTTGTAGAACATAGAACAGAAATGAAAAGAATAAAATAATGAACATTTTTGTATAGATTAGAAAAATATGAAGAAATAATATTTTTTGTTTATTCTTTATTTCTTCCCAGATCTTTTACTCAATTATCAACAGAAAAAAAACTTAAACTTGTTTTAAAACTCATTTTAAATAAAGAAAGGTTTTTTATAATTTTTTGAAATGATTTAAGACAAATATAGCAGTGTGAGTCTGAATAATGTCATTGTTTCTGTTTTATACTATTATTATTATTATTATTATTATTATTATTATTATTAACCTTTATTAAATGAGGCCTTTTTAGTATGACAGCTACTTCTATAATTAATGTGTAAGGTTTCTTATGACAATATTTTACAATACCTGAAATAATGTTAGTTAAAAGGTATGTGCACAAAATAAAGACTGATTGATTTCCAATGCAAGATAACATTTATTATACAAAATTTACAGAAGGAGAGTTTAAGACAAGGGTTTTGTTTTCTATAAATAAATTGCATGTAACACAATTGTAATAAATGCATTTTAGTGAGACTTGCCTGTGTTGATGTGTTTTAAAACTTTTAGTGTGAAGTGTCCACAACAATTTTTGCTTCAGTATGAGATGTTCACGTCACACACTTCAACAAGAGGAAACTGGAAGAGAATGACTTAAGTATTTGCATTGTTTTTATTGTCAACTGCTGTTGATACTCGGTTTATTAAGGCCCTGCACCTTCTTTCTTAGTCTATAGGTAAGATTTCATGAAAAGAAGCATATTCACTTTTAGGATTTTTCTGATACAGAAAGAAAACATACTAAATATATATGAATTTTAGAAAAATGGCTTCCCTGTTGAGTTAGGTAATTGTATAATTCATACCAGTCCCAGTGATCAATGTTTGAACCCAAACCAAACCCATGACTTCAAATGTTGATTTTGAAAGTTTTGCCCATTTGGATGACGAGTGGGAATCAATTTTCTTTTTAGATGTCACTATTCTCTCCTTTTATTTACACTGGACTAAGCTTAGAAAATCTCTTTTGATCCATGACTGACTAGGCAGAAGATTTTCCCACAGCATATTGCCATTTTTCTGCAGTAGACTGGTTGCCAATCAAGGCAACAGAACTCAATCTTCCATGCTATTCACCCATACCTGTAGGAAGAAGAGAAGGATTAATACCTTTCCCAAGGATTTTCAGCTCTCTCTTCTTGATTTTATCTGTAAGTTTTCTATTATTCTTATCATTTTCTTTAAGACTTCTTTGCTTCTTATTTGCTCCACCCATGAAATTCTCATTATCCTTCTGTAGAACCACATTTCTGTAGTTTCTAGTTTTTTCCTCATTCTTAGAGATATTGTCAATCATTCACTGCCATATAAGAGGATGGCTCACTTCTTGATTTTGAGTATAGTTTTATTTTATTATCATTCTCTTTAAGATTTCCTTGATTCTTTTTTTTGTTCCATCATGAAATTCTCAGTATCCTTCTGCTGTTTCTAGTTTTTTTCCTCATTTTTAGAGATATTGTCTAACATTCACTGCCATATAAGAGGATGACTATAACATAGCAATCCAGCACTCTTTTCTTTGGTTGTCCAAAAATTTTTTAATTTCTTACCATTTTGCTTAACTTTTGAAATGAATCTTTTGCTTGCCCAATGCATGTTCTGATGTCAGTGTCGCATTTTTCATCCTCTGTTAAGATACTTTCCAGATATTTGAATTTCTGTGCACGCTTGATGTTTATATATCCAATTCATAATTCACATTGTCAGTTTGTTTTCTTTCTGATGATCATATATTCTGTCTTTCTGTTGAAGGTGGATCTGTTTTTTTTGTTTGTTTGTTTTCTTCAACCTTTTCATCTAGGAGGTTTATTTTCTGAGTTGCCCATCAATTGTTAAGTTTAAATCTGCCAATGATAAATCCTGGTATATTTTTGTATAGTCACCCTAGTTTACAAACTGGTAATAATGATTGATATGAATTCATTCAGCAGTGATCAATTATCCATCTTTCTAAAAGGAAACTAAATTTATTCAATTTATACAGATGTTGGTCAAAAGTAACCACAGTAGGACAAAGTAAACAGACTTGTCCACAATAAAAGATATTTCTAGATCTTTGATTTGCTACTTTTTAACATTGCAACTTTCGTTCTTGTCTGATCACTAAAGTTAAGCAATAAAATCTGGTCAGAACCAAAATGGGCAACTGCAAGGGTATACCTGTAAGCATAGATGTATGGGTGCTGCTATGGATAAAAGCTTGGAATGAGAAATCAGAGAGCCAAGTTTGAATTCATGTCAGATTCATTATATTCACTTATGTGTAAAAATAATCTTCGGAAAGATATAAATCCACTTCTTCCAGATATTGGTTTAATAGTAAGACTTGTATCAAAAAATAATTCTTCTACTTTCATGTATCATGTTCTTTCATGACACTGGCGATTATAGCCCTCCACATCTTCCTGTCCCTTGTTGCTCTTAATACATTTTGTCTTGTTATTTCTCCTAAACCTTACTCATCAAGTAGGTCATCTGCTGTTTTTCCTTGTCTCTCTATCCACCCTGTGAGTATCTGAGGGTATTTTCTGGCATAGTCATGTATATTTTAACTTAGCTCATTTTATACGCAGAGGTATAAACTGGCTCAGGTATAAAAAAAAGCCCTGCTTAGAATAAACCCTGGTATAGTTTAGGTTTTTGCAGTAGTATTATTATAGGTTTCTATCTATAACTGACTAATGTCCAATATCCCTAAAATGGAATGGTGGGCATTAATGGTTTAGAATAACAAGGTAACTAATGTATTTAAAATAACCAACCTACCCCCAGCAATATCTGTAAGCTTACATTTTCATAAAGATATCAATGGTCAGCATTTTGAATACTGATTTTCAGTATTTTTCCAGCTCTCTTCAACTTCTTGTGCTCAGAAGTAATGATAAAAACACTCAATAAAACATTACTTTTAAAACTATTTTGACACAAAAGTAAATATATATATATTTATTTACTAATAGTAAATATATTAAACAAATAAGAAAATATTAAAAAAGAATAGGAACCTGGAAAAATATTTAAATATCAAAACAAAAATATTTTTAAAGAAATTTTAAACAGAAAGGAACTAAAATAATAAAAAAACAAAACTCAATTAAAAACAATGAATAAAACAAATAACCTTAATACATTAGAAAAAATGGAAAAAAACAAAAGGCAAGAAAAAATGAAAAGGTTAAAAAAAGAAAAAAATGAAAAGAAATTGCAACTTCAATGAACATCTTTAGGCTGCAATAGATTATTTCATAGACACCTTGTATCTTTCTATCTTATTCATTTCCCACAAACCTTGAGTTCATAGCAAGGATCTGATATGATAAATTTGGATTAAAGGAAAAGAGATTTCTAAATTAATACCAATTACCTTGCAATCTCAGAAGACATTCTACACCCTGTAGTCATTTCAAGTTTTCTGGGTATGGAAAATAAGCAACAAAGTTATCTGATTGTGTGAGTTTATGCAGAAAGGTATTATTTTGTGCATTGAAAATCTCATCTGGATCAATTTAGATGATAATTTGATTTGTGAGTGACTCATTTACTGTTCCATGATTAAAAAAAATCTTATTATTTCAGTAGTGGAAAAAACTACATTGAATTGTTGAGATAAAATGATTTTATGAAAAACTTGAGATTTTCAAAATAGAAAGCTTTTATCAGAGATGCACTGAGGCATTGTGGGAGTATTCACAAAGAAGAGCTTGTAAGGAAGCAAGAAAGGAAAGAAGAGAGGCTTGAAAAGAAAGAAGAAAAAGAAAAGATGAAAAATGAGGATAGTAAATGAAAAAGAAACATGAAGAAAAATGAATACAAGAATAATAAAGAGAAATTAAGAGAGGAGAAAAAGTAAAAAGGAAAGAAGGAAAAGTCAGAAAAAGAGCAAATGAAAAGAGGAAGAAAAATGATAAAAACAAACAAAAATAGAGGTTAGAAAGAAAAGTATAAAAGTCAAGTAAAAGAGGGAGTGGAGGTGGGGGGAGAAAAAGAAGATAAAAGACAAGAAAAAGAGAGAAGGGAAAGCAATAAAGAAGATAAAAAACAGGCAAAAGAGAGAGAGAGGGGGAAGATAAAGAAGAGAAAAAGTCAAACAAAAGAGGGAGGGCAAAGATAAAGAACATAAAAAGACACGCAAGAGAGAGAGAGAGAGAGGAGAAAGATAAAGAAGAAAAAAATCAAGCAATAGAGAGTGGGAAGAAAAGAAAAAGGATGAAAGAAAAGCAAAAGAGAGAGGCAAGAAAAATAAAAAAGATAAAAAGACAAGCAAAAGAAAGAGGCAAGAAAAATAAAGAATATTAAAAGACATGCAAAAGAGTGAGAGGGAAAAAGAAAAAGAGAAAAGAAACAAAGTAGAAAAGAATAAAAGATCAAAGTAAGAAAAGAAGGAAGAGAAAAAAAAGTTGATAAAAGAGTAGTTATTTCTTATCTTCATAAAAAGCCAATGTTTGGGGGTCAGTCAAAAGCCACCATTTTGAAAGGATGTAGGTCCTCCTCAATTAAAAGACTGGCACAACACAGTCTTCTTAAATTCCTGTTCATTGGATAAATTGAAGAGAAATTAAAGAAAGAGAAAAGGAAAAAGTAGCAAATGGAAAGAGAGAGAAAGTGAGAAGGAGGTGAGGATGAAGAAAATAAAGAGATGAAAAGAAATAAGAAAATAAGGAATTACAAAGATCAAGAAGTTGAGGAAGAGTTTGAAAAAGTTGAATGAAGAAGGTAAGGAATGAAAAAACAAATTTAATTAAAAAATTCTTGCCATTTATCCAATCAAGATGAAAAAGAAGAAATGAGAGGAATGAAAGATGGAAGGAAGACAAATGAAAGAAAGAAAGAAAGAAAGAAAGAAAGAAAGAAAGAAAGAGAAATACTTTGAATGTCTCACTTAATGAACCATAGATAAAGATTCTCTTTTAAATCAAAATGACCTCTAGGTATTTTCATGCTCACCTTGATGTAAATGTCAAAAACACAAAAGTTTCCTTCACAAAAATTAAATATTAATAAATCTAATTTGTTCATTCAGCATAATGAAAATATGAAAACGAAATGAAGATGCATGAGTAGAATTGTCTCAGCAATTCATTAATTAAAATGCAGCTTTTAGAAGCACATTAGATTTTAGAATACAAATCACTAATAATTATGCTATTAAAACTCATACTTACGTTACATACATGAATTTTTGTGATCTTTCCTGACATTCAAAATTAAAATTAAGATAGAATATGTTTATGTTTGAAGGAGTTTGAAGTTTTCTTTGAAGACAAGAAAAAAGAAAATAAACTTCCTCACTTTTTAGATGACAATCTACACTTACCATTACCCCTGCACACTTCATTTTATGTTTCTGCCAGATTGCAATGGTTAACAGGCTCATCTTGTAAATTAATAAGTTCAGCCCTCATTAAGAGTCTCAATACTGTTATATATTTTTCTACTAATGTTAATCAAATACAAGGACCAAAAGTCACTCAAGGTAGGTGGGATTCTGTTTTCTGGTGCATGAACATAAGAAAAGGCAAAAAATGACGTCCTTATGCAGTAAAGATAACAATTAACCCTAGACTTGAAGAGATTTTCGTGAGTGGGAAAACAACCTGCCAGGATTCTGGTTCTTTTGGCAGCAGTTCTTGAGAAATCTCTGAAAAAACTTACTTCTTACTATTTGTTGATATTTTTGAGATGAGGTATCATAATTATATGCATTATTTACATTGTTTAGACTGTTGTCCTCATCTTTATTGACATGTTCATGACGTTTCAGCTGTTGTACACTCCGATTAAAACTGATTGAAATAAAGGATTCAGTTAAAAATTCCAATTACTAGAAGTAGGTCAGAGTGTATAATAGCCAAAATATCATGTATATGGCAATAAATATAATTAATTACTTCTGACTATTGAAATACAAAATGAATGGGGATGATTCCCCCTTGTGGTTTGGTGGGTCCGAGTTATAAAGGTCAGGGCTGCTGGAACTGAGAAATGTAGCTCATCAGAATACATGCCATAGAAATAGTGATCATCAAGAGGTTAGCGACATTTCATTTGAGGGAAAGGGGTTGTAGAATGGGAAATAATTCATCACCTAAGACTCTGTAGATGCTTTTGAATTCTATCAAGTCAGGTAACATATATAAGTGTTCCACTTTAGTCCTAACAGACATTTTAGGCAAGGAGCCTTCCTTCTTGACAGAAGTTTTATCCGTTATGATAGGCAAAAGTTCAGGGCCTTGTTTGATGTTGTTGATTTTGAATCTGGATAATTTCTACTGAATCTGGATAATTTGGTTACCTAATTATGCTTAGTAGTGTATCCATCTCTATGTGTTATTTAATACTGAAATCTAAATATTTTGAATGTAATCTGTGCAATGTTACTAATTTGGTATTGGACACTTTAAATTTCATAAGCCAGTCCTTCATCCATTGAACCAGAAGGGAGATAAGCTGCTAGGTTCTGGTCCTTCGGAATACAAGTTGCCATGAAAATATTTGTATAAGACAGAGAGAAGCCACATCACATCAGTAAGAAAATAACTGCTGCTGAGATGCCAAGTCAGGATCAGCTACATTGCAGATTCTACTTTAGATTTTGTAAAGAACCTTGAGGTGAATAGCTGGAGCACCTAACCAGATAAGACAACAGTATTCAATGTACAGACAAATGGTAAATTTATAAATGTGCAAGATGGATTCTGACAAAACTTTCTGTCCTGACACAGAGACCCAACCTTCCTATCAGTAGCTGCAGCTATAAATTTGGTTACCTAATTATGCTTAGTAGTGTATCAATCTCTATGTGTTATTTAATACTGAAATCTAAATATTTTGAATGTAATTTTGATTCAACTATATATATTTTGTACATAATTTTATACTTTCATGGTAAGGGTGTTTTTTAGATATTTAGTTTAGATCATAAAATATATTTTTGGTAATTTTACTGTGAAAATGTATTTTATATTTATTTTAGTATCACATTGATTGTTATTTTGATATAAAAATGTATTCTGCTTATTTTATTATAAAATATAATGTTGATTTGTGTTTAAAGGTTTACTATTTGCTAACAGATGCTACTACCAGAGTAAGGGTAGAACTGAGAAAAACAGCAGTTAAGAGGTGGTTCCATGCTCCTCAAAACCTCCAATCTCCTGATCAGTTGCCTTGCTGCTGGATGTAGTTTATCATCATACCCAGGGCAGTCAGAATAGGAAAGCCAGATATTCCAGGGAGAAAGTTACAAAGCAAATTTAGAAGTATTTTCTACACAGAATTAGTATGATAATATTTTGTTAAAATTATATATGTAATATGTGTGTTTTATATAAGGTTAAATGATATTTAGTCCTTTCTTCATGCTTTCCTTTACTACTTTATTTAGGAGTTCCTGAAAGCAGTGGATAACATATTTGAAGGGCCTGAGCAGGTGGATGACAGAACGGAGGTTGCGTGGTATTACAGGAGAAAGTGTGCTCAGAGTCACCAGGGAGAGGGAGACATGGAAGGCCTTGATCGCCTACGTCCTTAAAGGACAAGGCACATAGAAGAAGAAGAAGTAGTTTTCTTTCTGGTTCTACCATTAACATGAACCATTGATTGTATGAAGGCAAAATGTATGTTCACTAGCAAGAAGGATAACCCAAAATATGAGCTATGAATATGAGTTGACAAAATCAAACAACATCAAACAAGTGTTATATACTGCCACTGAATCTGGATAAATAGCAAGGAACACATATATATAAAAGTAAATTTTATATTTTCATTCTTTGTTTTTAATTCTTATGTGGAGCAGTACAGCAGTTGGAGAGAGTCCGCACATATGGAGGGGCTGTCAGGAATTGGAAAACAGCAGAAGTTCTTTTTCTTCAGCCAAAATTCTAGACTTTATATAAAGTCTTAAAACTCCCATGCATTTTTACTTTTTCAGGTTGTCACTTTGTTGACTATCTACAGCTAGATGCATCTGTCAATCACACCCAGCATATCATTGGTTTTCAAGTTCTTGCTTGTTTTTTTTTTTGTTGTTGCATTTTGTTGACATCATCTATGGCGAGATATATCTGTCAAATACCCTTCTCCTATGTTGACTTTTTTCTATGGCCAGATGCATCTGTCAACAACATCCTTGCAGGGCCATCACCTTTTAAGCCAGTTGTCACTTTTGTTAACCTTACCTATAACCGGATGTACTTGTCAATTACTTCCACCATTCAAGGTAATTTATTACACAAGTACAGTAATTTAACTATCTTGGATGCACTATAACAGACAAGAGAAAATATCTCACAGAAGTCTAAAGGCAAATTGAAATCAAAAAATTACCCCTCAAAACTAAACAAAGTATTAAGAAGCGCAGTAATTCATTAGAAATAAAGAAAAGAGTGCTTAGCTACGATGCTGTATGAATCCTTCTATATGTCAATGAATAATTGTCAATTTTCTTCACAGATGAAGAGAAGACTTGACAAAACAGAAAAGTGGTCCTAAAGAAGGATGCTGAGAATAACATGGATGTAACCTGTAAGAAATAAGGAAGTTTTAAAGGAAATAAAAAAAAAAACCAAAAAAACATTGGTACTCAGAAACAGAAAAAGGCAGTTGAAATGTTTTGAATAAATAATGAAGAAAGGAGACTTGAAAAATTTAACACTCTTAAGGCACATTGAAGGCAATGAGTAAATTATCTGACAGACTTGTTTAGATGGATGACAGAACAGAGGCTAGGAGGGATAGTGAGGATATAAACATTGCTCACTGCTACAAAATATAGGAAATTGTAAAGAGCCATGACTGTCTACTTCCTGAAGAGAAATAGAAATAAAAGAAGACAGGATTAATAAGGCAAAATATAGGAAATTGTATTCCAGTGGAAGAATTTATTTAGTCACTTCCCAAAATGACTGAGTATGTAATTTAAAAAAAATGGAATCAATCAAATGGTTTCATATTCTGAGGGCATACTGTTGGTCCATTTTATATTGATTAACTTTAAAAATTGATGAATTTAAACAACACAACACTTGCTATAGTAACAGTCATTCTGTTATAGCCTTGTCACTAAGACAGTGATGTAGGAAAGAATTAATCTACTGGTATACATTAATGCAAACAAACATAAATTATTTTGACTTGAGGCTAAAAGAAGAAATGAGTAAAAGTCAAAAAAGTTTTGAGTATGAAATTTAAACTTGTTTAGTTTAACTAAATCTTTATAAAAAAAAAAACAAAAAAAAACAACAGCCCTGATGTACAAGTTGATAAAGCTCCAAATTTAAAATTTACAACAAAGGGGCCACATGATAAAATATACATTCTTTCTTTAAACTTGTTTTGATAAAATCTGTTTTTATTTACCATATATGCTGGTGTACAATTAAGTGCATAAGGGAAGGCCCAAATTTTCAAGTTAAAATGTAGGTTTTGGGTGATATTCACCATACAAGATGACCCAAACTCCTCAAAAAATTGTATTTTAAAATGTATTGAATTTATTAAATAAACTCTATAAGCATATATTTTCTTCTGTAGGGAGATATTGTCAATTTACTACCACAATCTACAATACCTAATGTGTGGGTGCTAGAATAACATCAATGACATTTCCTCACTAACTATCCACTCATTCCACTATTCTTGAACAAGATCTTTAAATGTCTTGTTGAGACACACATCCAGTTGTGCTTTTATTTAGCATCATCATCAAAAAACAAAGAAGGCAATATATTGTCAATTAACTATTACAATCTACACTTACCATTACCCCTGCAATTTCAGTAGAAAATATTTGTGTCGATAGTTACCAAGGCAGGCATTAGCCTACCATAAAACATTACTTATGCTTACAACCATAGAATTTAAGTTTTCCATTTTGCAACAGGAGTAAAAGATGGTCCCCTATTTGGTGGGAGAGGTTAAGATTAAAAGGTCACCTTATACATTGACATATATGGTAATATTAGATTATTTCCAGAATAAGTCATCAACATATTGGCTTAATTTGGCTTAATTGGTATTCCTTACCAACACAGCACATATTACTAATGCCTCTCCACCTGCTTTGAAAATCAGCATTTGAAACCCTGGCTTTAGAAAATTGGTGCAACATTCTGAAACCCCTGTGACCTTTCACTGTACATGACTTTAATTTTAATTTCTATGAAAATTTTTTCTTATTTTTACAAATGGAAATTTATTTGCTAGTTTTTTTTTTTCAATTTATAGATTTTATTAATTTCTTGGTTTAATACAAGTATGAGATAATATCAACAGGGATGATGTAAAGTGAAACTTTGTACATAAGTTATTTACTTAGTTTCACATAATG
This sequence comes from Ascarosepion bandense, assembly GCA_037127315.1. Classification (NCBI taxonomy): domain Eukaryota; kingdom Metazoa; phylum Mollusca; class Cephalopoda; order Sepiida; family Sepiidae; genus Ascarosepion; species Ascarosepion bandense. Next base: position 5,187,886 of record JBBBDQ010000154.1, read on the forward strand.
TCACAGTAGTTAGGCACTAATTAATGTAGCAAATGAATATACAAGACAAGCTTATTATCATAATATAAAGTGTTCAGATATTATATACATAATGGCCACACTATGTGAGATTTTCAAATCATTCTGTAAGGCAGTAATTCCTAAACGTTTTTCCTCTGTGCCACATTTTTGGAATGAAAATTTTCTCATGCATCACCAAATTTTATGCAATAAAATACATTTAAAAATCTAAAAAACACAAGGTTAAAGGAAGATAACCGCAGATTTAAAATCAGAACATAATCATTTATAATGCTCTCTTTCAGTCTGCAGACTCTAGTTACTATATTCTTAATACTTGATGTAATGCAAAAATATCACAATGATAAAATCATTAATAATTATTGATAACTATTTATGCTAGGACTCATGCATGTACTTACAAGTAATCAACAACAATATTTTAAATTTTGAAATCATATTTATTTTTGACCTAGGAATTTTTTTCAACAGTTTTTAAATCTTTGATTGTCTTTCAGTCATTCGGCCTCACCTGCTATCCTTTTCTGTCACACCTATGAGGTGTGCTATGCCATTTGGGAACCACTGTTGTATGGGAAACTGTCTACTAGCAAGAGTGCACAAGGGAGGCTTCATCTTCATTTCAAAGAGACATGACATGAGAAAAACAGATATCAACATTGAGAGGTGGGAAGATGTTGCTGAAAATTGCTCATACTAGATTTACACTAAAAACTTGAACAAGGAGAAGAGAAACAAAGTTTTACAGCCAGGGACAAGCGTGCTTGATGGAAAGAAAAGGCCAAGGCGGCATCAGAAAAGAGCTGTTTTTATATGCATTAATTGTAATTGTTATGTTGTGAGTAAGAATAAATAACTCAACAACAGGAATAGGTTAATTGTTGTATTCCGTGAAAATAGTATTTACAAAGGTTATTAGTATCCAATACAAGAATAAAGGTTAATCGTCTCAACCATCATAAGACGTAGTATGAGCAATGGGTACTTCCGGGTCGTCACCGGAAGTCTATGACTGACTTGTCGATCGGCTGCTCGGCACACTCTCTTACATAGATGCCACCATTACTTTACATAGTAATGGAATAGTCCATTATAGCCGAATATGCACGGGTGTCCCAACAGTAATTAAGACTTCACTCCTATATGGGCCTGTACAGCCATAACAGATGCTGCATTGCTATCAGTAGCTGAGGCATAAAACTTTGGATGCAGATCTAAGATTTCTTGAGGCTGATGGATCCTACAAAACTGTCAGATTTTATTGAGCAAGTCAATGTTTTCATAATACAATTTTTGCATGTTGGTAAAATTTTCAAGATATATTTATATTTATGAATGATATTAATGAATTTTGACTATTAAAAGTATTTACAATAACATATTTGGTAATAGAAGGTTTTATCATGCAACATGATTCATCATAGTAGAAATAAATGTAGATAATAGTGTAGTAATAATATTAATAATTTATTAACTTCAGATATATATAAAGATTGCTCTCGATGCTGAGCTTGAAAAGGACCTCTAATCCGCGGTGGACCAGGGCAAGAAATAGCTTGTAGATTTTAATGCTTCCAAAACGAAGCTGCTATCTATTAACCACCACAGACAATCATTCCTCCCGTCCATTAACATGGATCAGGCTTCTCACCCTGAAAGCAAAACACAACGCCTCCTCAGGTTAACTCTCACATCAGACCTCAAGTGGAAGAACTATATAGAATCCATAGCTAAATCCGCTGCTAAGAAAGTCAGTTCTCTGTGTAGGTCCAGGAAGTTTTTCCCATCCGAAACAATCCTGCACATATACAAGTCTACCATCCACCCAAACATTGAGTATTGCTGCCATATCTGGTCTGGTGCTCCTGCTATCCACTTAGGTGTCCTTGACCGAATCCAACGGAGAATCTGTAATGTGATCGATCCCGACTTGGCAGCTATGATACAGTTGCTCACTCACCAACGCAGTGTGGCTTCCCTGTGTCTCATCTACAAATATTTTCACGGCTTCTGCTCTGATAAACTTAGCTCACTGGTACCCCCTATAAACAAATTTCCTCGAGCCACAAAATTAGCAACTAGGTCCCACCCTTTAACTGTGAAACCAATAAATTGTAAACACAAATTCTACTCCAGCAGCTTCTTTTCTCGCACTTACCGCCTGTGGAATTCTCTTTCGCAGACTTGCTTTCCTGACAATTACAATCTCCAAGAATTTAAATGTAAAGTCAATAGTCATCTCCTGTCTCACTAACTTACATCCTCTCTCATGCTTTTCTACATCCACCCAACTCTCATCAGTACTCTCTTCCCTCTCCTCCTCTCTTCCTGACACCCCCTGCAACCACTTACTCCTTATAACATTCCTTCTCGCCCATCCCACTCTCATCAGTAATCTCTTTCCTCTCCTACTCTTTTCCTGACACCCCTGTAATCTCTCACTCCCCAACATTCCTTATATGTAACCCCCCCTGTGGTTAAATGCCCTGCTTGGGGCAACAGGATTATAAGAAAAAAAAAAAGAAATAACAGAAAATTGTAATGTTATTGGGTGATTGGAACAGAATAATGGAAATTGCAAGTAAGGTGAACACTGATCATGCAACAAGGAAAAAAGAAACTGAAAGATTGGTAAAATATGAAAAAGAAAATAAGCTCATTTTAAGAATGTCAAAAATGAGAATTGAGAAAAATTAAGAACATAATATTTAAAGAAGTTGGAGTTGCAGATATAAACAAAGAAAAGATGTTGAATATCAAGAACATTGGCAACTTTTCTCTATGGTGACTCAGTTGATTCCTATACGTGATACGTGCTTAGGTGATCATGTCTCGAAAGAGACATGACTGACTAGGCAGAAGAATTTCCTCCTGCAGTTTTCTTTCTGTGGTAGACTGGTTGCTAACCAAGGCTATAAAATCCAATTTGTCCTGCTATTTAGCCCATAGCTGGAGGGAGAATAGATGGGTTAATATCTTACCCAAGGGTACTTACGTGTAGGTGAATGTAACAATTTCAACTGGAATTCAAACTCACCTCGACAATTTCTCATCCAGAGCTCATATCCATTACACCAAAATGCATCATCGCTAGACTCTCTGAATTTACGTGCAGTAATACAGAATGCATTGCCATCAGCAAAACGTTGAGCTTGTGGGGGATTTGGTATTTGCTGGGTTGTATGTGTTTCCGTATTTTACGGGTCTGGCTCTCTAGATTATTTCCCCCACGAATACAACACTCTGTTTTACAATCGCACAAAGTGAAAGGAATAACTTACAACGGACATTAAACAACAAACAATTTATTATGTGAAAAATAAAATGGTACGTGGAAACAAACAAAATACATGATGAAAAAATTGCCTTTTGGGAAATAAAACTTGGCAAGAAGTTAAATTTGTTCAAAGATGTGTATAAGTTTACATTAGCAGAGTCCGTAAATAAGTCTTTCCTACTTAAATTTAGTTCATTTCAGTTGGCGACAGCGTGTCGCGTTGCTGAAAGAAAGTTCGTCGGTTTTTTCTTTTCAAGGTCCTCGGAGCTAGGTCATGAACTTTGGCGTGGAAGAAATGACATGGCCGGACAAAGTATCGGTGGCATGCGGACTTAATGGCTATCTTGGTGACTGACCTTTTTTTCTCTAACTGTGTGTATTATATACATTAATAGGGGATCAACGAATCTTCCTAACATTAGGGTGTGAAAACATTTATTGACCAATCAGATTTATTATTTTACTATTTTGTTTTGGGGCCTAAATATTTTTGTGTTAATTTACTTCCGATCCTATTTTTCTAGAATGTTCTTATTCTAAGTTTTTAGCTGATTGGTTGAGAAATATAAAAATGTAATCTAAATTCTACTGCCGTTTTGATCCAATTTTTCTAGAATGTTTTATTGTGATTTCCTGTTGCTTATTTTAATAGAAAAAAAATATGTATCCCATAAGCTCAAGATTCAAATTGCAGATTGGGGAAACTAAAAATCCACCAGGTACAGAAATTTAAATACCTGGGAAGTGTTTTAAAAGAGGACGGAAAGTGTGACACTGAGACATATTGGGATGGCCAAAGTCATATTCCCAAAGTTAAGCAAATTATTCAAAGACTGGAAAATTTTGTTGGAAACAAAGAAAAGAATATTGAAATATTATGTGATATCAGACTTCCTGTATGGCAATGAATGCTTGACTGTTTTCTCAAAGATGAAGAAAAGACTCAAAGCTGTAGAAACATGGTTTTACAGAAGGATGTTGAAAATAACATGGAAAAAACATGAGCAATAACAAAGTTTTGGAGAGAATGGAAACAAAAAAGAAATTTACACTTACCATCAAGAAGAGACAGTTGGAATTTCTGGGGTACACAATGAAGTAGGAGGACAGATAGAGGGAAAGAGAGACAGAATACTTGATTAACTTGAGCAAATTGATGGCAGGGTTCAGGAGAAATAACAAAAAAACAAAACTTATAACGAACTACAATGGATAGGAAGATGTGGAGGACAATGATCATCTACTTTTTGAAGGGACAAGACACATAAAAGAAGAACTCAGTAGTGTGCCGAGGTGGGGACAGAGAGTGAAACCATCCATATTAGAATGGCATCCATATTAGAATGGCATCCAAGCAAAGTGTGAAATAAAAACTTAGTTTATATTTGATTTGAATAAAGTGTTTATTTCATGTTTCATTTGGTTTTTACATCTTTAAAATGTCTTTCTTTCTCATATTTCTCAGTACTAGGCTCTATACGCTCCCCCTATTTGAATCTTAGGGACATGTAATCAAGGAATTAGCCTCTGGCATCGCCAAACCACGCATGCCATTGGAAGATTGATTGCAAGGTCTCATCATTTTACACTTGAAATGTCTAGATGGAACTGTAAGTTCTATACTGACAGGTTTTTTCTATCACAGTTCTCACTTGTGGAACTCTCTTCCAATTTTTTCTTTCCAGATCTTTCCCATAGATGGATGGCCTTCCTGCACTATTGAGCTTCATCTACCCATTTGTATTAACTAGAACTCTACATTAAATGCTAAAAGCTGCAATTGAGAAATCTGTACTTATCAGGCAAGTTTGATCTTCAAAGATTTGAATAAAATGTCAATTGTTATCATTTTTTCACATAAGTGCTGATTTCCTAACTGTATCTTTTACTATTAAATTAGTTAATTATAATATTATTGTGAAAAGATTGGCTTCTGTAACAAAAACTTTCATCATGATAATAATGATTGTTTTGCCTAGAAACTCATCATGGTGATTATGTTTGAATATGTTTCTCTTTATGTCATTATTTAACAATAGAATAAAAATGTAGTCGATAAATATAACTTTACTTAAGGTAAGCAAAAACAGAAAATAAAAATAAGACAAACAATCTCCAGTTTATTTGTATTAAAAATAAATACTTATACAATAATAAACAATACATGTATAACTTCAAATTTAATATAACAGTCATAATGTAAATAAATGAACTAAAATAAATAATCATTGCAAATTATATTAAATTATTATATTACGTAAAAAAGTAGTATTTACATTTGTCCATTAGATATTTTATCCATGAATTTTTTAGAGCTTCGACAAAACTCATCATCTTTTCTCAAGTTCAGAACATCTTATTTATTAACCATAATTCACACTTTATATTAAACTAGAAACCATGTTTTAAAGATTCAAATACATTGAGCTCAAGCATATATGTATTTAGCTCTTCACATTTCTGATAATAAAGTTTTTTATAATCTTTAAGATATAAAGAAAGCATATTAGAATAACCAACCTTTTTAAAATAAAATATTTAAAATGTATTACAAATAAGGAAAAATATTTTTCCATCGGGCAAGGTCTTAACTTTTGTTTTCCTATCCTTTTCAAATTTTTGGAATTGTCTCTAGGAAACACACTGTATTTGGATATTGTTTCTCATATGCTTTGACCATTTAATTGCAATTCTGTCTTGCCCCTTTTACAGAACCATTTATCTATTATACAGAATTGCACAGACAAGTACTTTTCTCTTGTTTTCTGTTCACTCACACTTTTTTTTCATTAGTCTGCTTGTTTGCTTGGAGGGTTTAAGAGTAAATCAGTGGACAGTCCCCTTGTAAATTCAAAGCAAGAAGAGGAGATTGAGTGAAAAGAAGCTGACAGAGATGACCATCAAGATAAGGAGAAGAAGAGAACAATAAAATAAAAATGTCAACAAATAAGACTAGAGAGAAATCATCTTTGAGGAGGAAAAGTTCAGGGCCAAGTGAATGGGAGGCTACCATCTTGTCCCTTTCTTTGATTTCCTTCCATTTTTAACATTTTCCTTCTCCATCCATCTTGGTTTATATTTAGGAATTCCATTCATGTTCTTCTTTACCTGATTCAATTCCTTCTTATTCCTTCATTTATTCATCATTATTCTTTTTAAAAATTGTCTTTTTCAACCTCCTCTTTGTTTGTTTGTTTCTTTCTTTTTCTCTCATGTGTTTTTTCATTCTATCTTCATTTTTCTTTCTTTCTTTCTTTCTTTTTTGTGTGTTTGTTTGTTTCTTTCTTTTTTGTTTGTTTGTTTCTTTCTTTCTTTGTTTCTTTCTTTCTTTTTTCCCTTAATTTTCTCTTTTTCCTTTTTGTTCTTCCTTGACTTTCCCGTCCCATTTTTTTATTCGTTCTTTCATTGATCTATGAAAAATTCTCTTCACCTATTCTTTCATTTTTTTTTCTTTTACTGATACAGATGCTTTTATTCTCAATTTTCATTCATTGTCTTTATCTTCCATCTTAATTTTCCTTCTTATTTCTTTTCTTTTGCATTTTTTATCATCTCCTTCCTTTTTTTTCATGCTTACCATCTTTTTTTTTAACTTTTGTTTCTTTCTTTCACACTTTAATTCATTCTTCTTTTCAATAACTTTTTCTGTTTGTCCTTCTTCCTTTCTTTCTTTCTTGTTTTTTCCTTATTTCTACACTTTACCTCTTTCTTCTCTTTTCAGTTGACTCTTTCTTCTTCTCTTTTCAGTTGACTCTTTCTTCTTCTCTTCAGTTCATGTTTTCTTTCTCTATTTCTCTCAGTACCTTAAGAGTTCTTTTGTTCTTTTTCTCATAACCTTTTCCTCTATTTCTTCCTTATCTTTTTCTTTTGTCTCCACTCTCGATTATTTCCATGCATCACTGGTTTCCTATGCACGTGCAACCGCTTGTATACAAGATCGTGCGTGCGTGCACGTGTGTATATCTCTGTGTAACAGCGGATATTAGCAGGAAACTCCTTCATGCACTTGCTAGAGGGGACAGCGAATATTCCCCCTACCAAAAAAAAAAAAAAGAAAGAAAAATGTACAAGTTTTGGGGTAGAGCTGGGTTTCAAGAAACATTGTGTTGACCAAGCACCGAACATGCACTGCATTGAATGAATGAGAGTGAATGAGATTGAGTGGTGGATGCTAAACAAGTTTGTGGGAAGGGGACGTCCACATCATGGACTTTACTCAAGACGAGATGTAATTAGTTAAGAAGCACAAGAAAATAGATAGAAGGACAGTTGGATTGTCCGTCTGTCTGCCTTAAAAAGTATAGGTTAGTGGGAAAGAGGTTTAAAGATGGTAGACAGATATAGGGCTGATGGGCGTCATGAGTGCTTGGTCTCTTATAGGGAAATGGGAAGCTTTCTAAGAACTGAGGACGAAGAATAATATGGATCTTTTGGTCATATGGTATTGTTATTATCATAAACTTATATAAATCTGAAAAAATATAGCATTGTCTGAGAATAGGTTTTTCCTGTAATTGTATGTCATGCTACTAGTTCTGTTGCCTTTGACACCATTATTTATTCTTTGTTCTTTATTTAAATTATTTACACTATTTACATTGTTTGGACTGTTGTCCTCATCTTGGTTGTTATATTCACGATATTCTGGCTGTTGTATGCTCTGGCCTTCTTCAGGTGATTGGAATTTTGAACTTAATATTTTATCTCATCTACTGGGGTAGATTGCTCTAATTCAACATGCCATGCTTCTTCCAATTACCTGAAGAAGGCTTGCGTGTACAATGGACAAAACATTGTGAAGGGACAGGATTTAACATATTTAGCTTAGTCTGTCTTCAATAAAAAGTCATGGCAATTCATAGATAATAAAGAAACAGAATGTATGGAGAGCCATTATCCCCTACATCCTGAACAAACATGATTTAGTATATATAACTTTAATATTTGTCTATACGTCTGAGATGAGGTATTGTAATTATTTACATTATTCAGACTGTTATCCTCATCTGTAATGTCATATTCACAATGATTTGGCCACTGTACACTCCAACTTTCTTCAGGTGATTAGAATTTTAATGTTACAGCAAGCTACCTCACATATATGGTCTCTCTATCAATTCTGCTCAGGCCATTTGTTAGCTGCCAAGTTTGTGTGCCACCCTCTGAGTTACTTCCATGTGGACCCATTGATAAGAAAGTCACCATCATATGTCCAAAACTCTGCTCACTTAATGGAACTAATCAAAGACACTCACATCCAATCCAAGCATATGGTGAGCCTGGATCTGCTGAGTATATTGACCAAGGTACCCATGTTGGAGGCACTATCAATAGTCAGGGACAGACTGGCCTCAGACTCATCCCTAGAAGAATGTACCAGTATACAAATAGATAATCTGATGGAGATGCTGACTTTCTGTACACATTCAACACATTTTGGGATGGGATCAGACTATGTCAGCAGGATGAAAGCTTAGCATTATAACAAAATACAATATTTTACAAGATGCACAAAAATTGTGTTTTGTGTGCATTCTGTGAGGCAGATAACACATCAAAAGTATGTATAAATGATCTTGAAAGATTTCAAAAAATCTTCAAAAAATGTAAAAAACTTTGAGAAGGTAATACAAATTTTGAATATGGCATAACTGTTAAAAAGAAAGGTGCGCCTACCTAATCATGAGATAAAAACAAATCATAAAATGAAGGAAGCTTTGGCAACTTTAAACCAGCAGTGTCACAGGAAGATTTTATAATTCATCTTTTGCAGAACACAATTCTATTAACAGATTTCAGTTACTCTTTGTGTATTCTTCTCCAGTGGTAAACAAAAGTGCTTTCCATTCTGGGTCCTTATTCTTCTTCAGGATGAAATTTTAGTGTCATTTAGTCTTCTTCCTTGGTTGAAACATCTGCCTAATCTTTTAAAATTTGATTATATTTGTCGTAGAGTAGTTAGCACCCCTTTAGCACTCAGACTGATGGACTGGCTCATAATCTAAAAGAGTCTATGAGTATATATTTAAAGGGTCATATTTAGCGACAAGCAGATTAATATTCAGACTGATTTACTTTGTTGGCTATTCACCATTTAGACCCTCTTCTGTTTTGCTTGTAAGTTTGTCTTGTTAATTCTTTGTAATTTATTGTTCTGTATTTTTGTATATATCTGTTAATACTGAATACTGAGCTGAATAAATATATTAAGCACTCATTCTTCTGTGTATCATTCACCTCAACGATACAACAATGTTCTTTCTTGAAAATTTGATCACCTTCTTCCTTCAAATTTGAATACCTTCTGAAGATTATCAGCAGACCCCCCCTTCTCTTTATATAATAAGTTAAGGCGCTGGGCTCCAGATCAAACTTAACTTTAAATTTACGTAGATGTAAGTTTTTTTGATTAGATAATAAATATTAAATTGTAATAGTGAAAGTTTTTGAATTTGCAAAATTAATTACAAACAATCCACCTTAACTGAAATATTTTTAGCAGCATTTTAACAGCCAATCCTAAAAATATAATTTTTAAACTCTAATGTAACAAATTTTTATAAACAGTCTGGCTTTCTTTAAAGTACACTTTCTAAAAACATAAACTGCACTCATAATATTTATTTACATTTTTAAATTATTTATATGTATTTTGCATTATTAACTAATAGGGAGTTTTATACTATGTTTTGAAGGAAAGTCACATTTTTAAAAAAGTAACATTTTTAAACAAAAAAGTAACATTTGAAAAATGAGTGCAATAATATCTTAATTAAAAAAACAATTATTCTTCTATTGTTATTTAATTTTTCTGGTGATAATCCATATCATATTAACCAGATTCATGTATAAGATGAACTTATATTTTATTGATCCATGCACAAACTGAGCCTTTCTTTTTTGGTACTGATATTATTTCATTAATTAAATCTGAAAAAAAAAAATTATATTCATAGGAAATCTAAATATTACTTAATTGTTCAGAAAGGCAAGAAGTGTTCTGACTAAAATTTGCATTTTAGAATTTGTGGATTTAACATTTAACTGAATTTATTCTTTGTAGTTAATATCAAAGATGAAGAAGCAACTTGAAGCAACAGAAATGTGGTTCTACAGAAAGATGCTGAGTATACCATGAAGCAAACCTGTGAGCAACAAAAAGGTTTTGGAGAAAAGAGAAAATTATATCTTGCATCAGGAAGAGGCAACTGAAATTTCTGGGGCGTGTAATGAGGAAGGAGGGTTTGGAAAGCTGGATACTCACAAGACAGATTTAGAGAAGGAGAAACAGGGAAAAGTAGTGTGTAACATACTCAATGAGGTTGAGCAAAACAGGGTTTGGTAGAAATAACAAAAAGAAAAACTTATTAGGAGCTGCAAGGGACAGAATAATGTGAAGGACCATGATCGTCTACTTTCTTAAAGGATACTACAGTCTCTGTTTGATGGATACTTTAACATATATATTCAACAGACATAGTAATGTGAACAGATAAACCCATCATTATCTCCTTTACTTGATTAACATCAAGAATGCTGATTATAAACACCTGTGTTTTAATGAACATTGGTCAGATTTACAAATCCAATGCTTTGAATTAAATATAAATTAGAGAGCCTAGTTAAAGAGAAAAGCATAAATTGTGGGACAGGAGAAAATAAAATGTATTTTAGTGATAATGAATAATTTAAGAAGAGCATCTTTTCATTGCCTTCAATGCAGTGACAGTCAATAAATCAAGAATGGTAAAGAAGATTTTAAGTTTAGATGAGATCTTATCTGAGGCCAAAATGAAACAAGGTCACAGAGCACTTTTAATGGCACGATTGTTGAATTAGCTGTTCAGCATGATGAAATCGGATTTTATTGTAATTTTAAAATCATGTTTAATCCAGCATATTGATACCTTAGATGTAGCATTACAATATACTAATCAGCTCCTTTTAATCCAGTCTAAACGTACACTATAGAAACATTCTTCTTCTTCTATGTACCGTGTACCTTCAGGATGTATATGATCATGGCTCTCCACAATTTTTTGTCGTTTGTAGTTCTTAATAAATTTTGCCCATTTATAATCTCTTATAAACTGTGTTCTGCCATTTGCTGTCAATGCATTCTGTGGTAGACTGGTTGCCAACCAAGGCTATAAAACCCAATCTGTCCAATTATTTAACCCATAACTGGAGGGAAGAGATGGATTACTACCTTTTCCCAAGGGTATATGTGTGTAAGTGAATGCAAAGAATTCAACTGGAATTCAAACTCAGCACCCTGATTTATTGTTCTGTGTTAATATTCACTGCACCACAATGCACATCCACCCTGATTGACCTTCCTCATTACAAACCCAAAAAACTTCAGATGTCTTTTTCTGATGTTAAATATCCACTTCCTTTTAGTGTACATTATCTCCAAAACCTCATCATTGCTCACATGCTCTGTCCACGGTATCTTCATCATCCTTCTGTAGAACCACATTTCAATTTACTTCAAGTTTTTCCTTCATCTTTGACGAAACTGTGCAAAGTTTTGCATCTGTTTGATTTTAGTATCACCAACTTGTAGTTGGCATTTTGGCCTCCTCTTTTTACTGATTCTCATGCATTCCGTTTTTTTGTAGTTTATTTGTAGTCTGTTTTTTCCACTTTTTAACTACTTCCTGTAAGAGGTTTTCACCACTTATAAATCATCAGGCATGGCCAAGCATTGATAACCATCAGCAAGAATACATATGGGCTTTGCTGGACCAATTGATGGTTCATACTATTTAATTGTGGTTAACAATTTCACAAAATGACCCAAGATGTTAAAGTGTAAACAATCTACTACTGCAATAACAATTAAATTCTTATGTGAACATTTTGCAAGGTTTGCAATACTTGACAGTGTAGTAGCTCAATTTTCTGTAAAATCTATGCAGTTGAACACTTGGCAACACCAATTTATCACCTGAGATCAACTAATCAAGCTGAGCAGTTTGTTGACACCTTCAAAAGGCCATTACGAAAAGCTAAAAGCTTGGAAGCAGAAGATATGGCACTACAAGAATTTGTAAGTGTATATCAAATGATGTCAAATACAAATGTCACTGCAAGAATGTCACCTGCAGCACTTATGTCTGCTAGGAAAGTGAGATCCATTTTTGATAAATTACTTCCTGAAAATAAAAAGAATATTAAAAAATTTTAAACTACTAAGTCAGTCATTTAAGATCCACAATAAAATCTTCTTCAAAACCTTTAAGGCTGTAAAAGAAAATTGACAAGAATGAAAAATTGTTCGACACCTTGGTAGTAGACCTACGTTATCAAAACTGGATGATTTCAACATAGAAGACACATAACTCAACTGAGGTCTGGATATGCCGAGAATAAGAAACTGGTGCAATGTAATTCCCTGATGGATATACTTTATGATACCTTTGAAGTACCTATTCCTACAATGAATATATCAATACAATGTAAGGGTAAGCAAAAACGTAATCAGACTAAAACGTTGAAAATAGACACATATTTGATAAAAGTATTAACTAAAAAAAAAGGCATATCTAAAAAAGGTGGGGGTGTTATGGAAATGAAAACACTTCTTCAGAATAGTAATTGGACACATCCAAATAGTATGAATATTTACATCAAAAATCGTCAGGGATGAAGAGATAGAAAGTGAGTTAGTGAGTATCATTCAGAATTGAGCGGTATATCCTGACTACAGAATTCAGTAAGACAAATGACATTATATTTGCTTTATTGTATTATCTTCATTCAATATAATGAAGGCATGACATTATTCTGCTTTTACAAGTGAATACATGGTAAATGATAATCAGCATTTGTGCATATACATATTTGTGTTAATATAATGACTGGAGGCAATGACATGTGTGTTTTATATTGTAGTTTTATTGAAGTTACATTTTGGAATACAGTTTGATTTTTTCAAGAAATGTTCATCTTGGTTGTTTGTGTTCTTTATTTTGCTTCGCAATGTAAGACCCCCATGGATCATTCAATGCTGAAATATAAATAATTTGAACAATTTTATGGCTTCAACTAATTATATTTTGAACAGAGCTGTATGCCTGTATTGCTGATCATGTTGCTTTAAAAATGTATTGTTGCTATTTTGATATACTTTTATTTGTTACATAATAATACATTGGTGATATTTTTACTAAAAAAATGTCTTTTTATAGTTTCATAGTTTTGTTTAGGATTTCACTATTTGCCCATGGCTGTAACCCTTAACAGGTGCTGCCACTCCAGATCAGGGTGAACCTGGGAATGACAGCAGTTAAGAGGGCATTGTTCTGTGGCACTTATATATTTATATTGGCTTTTATGTAAGTTTTAGTAAAGATTTTATAAGCATCTGATTGTACTCAGAAAAAAAACTTGTTAAAATATAAATTCCATGGAAGTACCTTAAATGGTACTTCACAAGTCAACATAGAGCAGGGTTTACCCAAGATTTTTAGCATAGAATTTGACTGTAAGCCTATATCTGTTTCCTATTTGACCTCTTCTCTCAATTGAATACTGTTGCCATATTTGGTCTGGTGCTCCTGCTATTCATCTCTAGGTTCTTGACAAAATCTAAAGAAGAATTTACAATGTAATTGATCCTGACTTTGGCATCTTGACTTGGCAGTCACTTTCTCACAAACACGCCATGACTTCTCTCTGTCTTTTCTACAAATATTTTCATGGCAACTTTTCTGACGATCTTATTTTACTGGTGCCCTATCCACGTAGATTTAGATGTGCTACTAAATTGGCATCTAGGTCCCACCCTTTTACTGTTGAAATAGTTATACGTAAGCACCGCTTCTAATTCAACAGTTTATTTATGCACACTTCCTGCTTGTGGAACTCCCTTCCATTTACTTCTTTCCCTGATAGCTACAATCTTCAAAAATTTATCTTTTATCTTTTAGAATCCTATTCATCTGTCATCCTTTCTTCAATACTCCTTTTTATCTCACTGTAACCTCTTACACACTAGTATCAGACCTGCCTTCCTTGGATTAAAATGGTTAGAAAAAATACAATTATAAGAGTGATAGATTATAACCTGTACAGCCATGTTAACATGTACTGTGCACCACTTAGAAATGTTATATTAGATTATTAATGGTTTTCAAGCACATTTCTCTGCAACAACTTTTACCTTTTCAGTTCTTTTCATGTTCCTCATTTAAATTTCTTATTTGACAGTTTATATTTTTCTCTTTCTGAATTCTTGCTTTCATTTTGATAATCTTTCTATTCTTGTTTGTAAACAAATTAATTATTACTAATAAGTATATTAAGTGCACTACATTCTGGGGTCACCCTGTATTTTTTTTTCTGGTGAAGGTCTTCTATCTACCGTTTTTCAAAAACTATAGTGTTCCAAGAATTTGTAAAGCAGTAATTAATGGAAGTGGTGGTTTTATTGATGAAAACAAAATATGATGCTATTGTATGATAATTGTTTTTATAGTTGTGTTTATTTTTTCAAAATAAAAACAAATACTCTGTAGTTACTGAAATTTTATCTTTTACTTTAAAAAAAGTATAAGAATATTTCATTCTAAGATGTTTTTAAAGAAATGCAAGACCTCCCCAAAACTTTTGCCTGTAGTGTAATTATTTTAAGTTAAATTTATGTATTTAAATATTCTATGTATTTAGAGATTTTTTATGAAATGCAAAGAAGAATCTGCAGTATTATTGGTCCTGACCTGGCATCTCAGCTTCAGTTACTTTCTATCACCATAACATTGCTTCCCTGTGGTAATTCTTCTGATATACTTTCCTCAATGAAACCTAGACTTTATGAATTTAAAAGCACAGTACTTTATTGATGACAAGGTCTCATCAACTTACAGTTCAAATAGCTAGATCTTACTGTAAGTTCTAAATTTCTTCTCTCACACTTCTCACTTGTGGGATTCTTTTCTGGTTTTTTGCTTTCCAATTAACTTTGATCTTCAAAAATTTAAATGCAATGCCAATCATTATCTTGTTTTC
Organism: Ascarosepion bandense; assembly: GCA_037127315.1. Lineage (NCBI taxonomy): Eukaryota > Metazoa > Mollusca > Cephalopoda > Sepiida > Sepiidae > Ascarosepion > Ascarosepion bandense. Next base: position 5,203,199 of record JBBBDQ010000154.1, read on the forward strand.
CTAATTACTGTTCTTTTATTGTTCTTTTTCTTTTTCTTTAATAATGTTTTTTTCTCTCTCATATTCTCCTGTGCTTTAGTGGCTTTATTGCCATACTTAGAGTAAAACAATTGAAAAAATATAGTTAAAAATTATTACCTTTTATATGTAGCTTTAATTTTAACCAGATTATGAAGAATTTGTTTAAATTTGGTATACTACCTAATATGATAGTCAATTGTTTGTCTCCATGAGGGGAAGAATCAATAAATCTTTAATCTGACATGAGGATAAGGATTAGTTAAATTCACATCTAAATCTTTCACTGTATAATATCATATCTATGTAAGAAGTGTCAGGTTAAGGAAATTATGTTGAAAAACTTTTACAGTGAAAAATAATTTTTTTTATTTGTTTTTTTTATATTAAGCTATGGAATTATTAACAAACCTCCATAGATCTGCCAAAGAAGTTCATATTTTGCTTGCTACATTTTGCAAACTTCATCACTAAAGAGCCTATTGTTTAATTGCTGTGCACTGCTTATAAAATCTTATTTGATTTTATTTTGTGGCCGTACGTATCACTCTAAAAGTAGCATTCGTACTATTCTTGATGGAAAGGTTTGTTTTTTAAATGATTTCACCTTAGGCAAGGCAGGAATGTCACTAGTACTTAGAGAGTGAAAGTGATAGAAAAAACTGAGTGTAGAAATGATTGAAGAAGGGACAAAATATGAATGAGATTTAAGAAGATAGAAATGACAATTGATATATTTAAATGTTTAAAGATTTGGGAAGTGTGAGATAAGGAACTGGTAGAGTAGAAGTAGCAGTTACATTTAACTATTTCAACCTAGATGGGACCTAGATTCCAATCTAGTAGCACATTTAGACTTGTGTAGTCAAGGCACCAGGAAAAAAGCTTGTCAGAGCAGCTGCCATGAAAATATTTGTAGAAAAGACAAAGAGAAACCATTGCTGCATCAATGAGAAAATGACTACAGTCAAGATGCCAAGCCAATGTTAATTATATTGCAGATCCTTCTTTAGACTTTGTCAAGAACCTTGAGATGAAAATGTCATTCAAAGTATTTCACATCACCTACCTAGATTTTCTTGATTTCATTCTTTCTATATATATAACTTAATTTCTTTGATATTGTCTTGATAATCATACTGTTTCTCACATCTTCAGTTTATATTAAGAAAAAACAGTGAGGGAAAAAAAATGATGCTTGAAAATCAGCATTTAAAATTTTGGTTGTTACCAAGCTTCAAAATACCAGCTACTGATTTTACTGGGAAATATAGAACTCTATAATAATGAAGCAGGAATTATTCTCACTCCAAGACATTTGTCTGCTAATATTAATGGTCTTTATTTTTCTGGAAACATATTTTTTTATCTCTGATCTTGTCTGCATTTTACAACTGACCAAATTAAAAATATTAAAAGTGCAGCTTTGCAGTTTCTATTCAAATGTTAATGATACTTTATTTCTACTTCAGTACCAAATTGTATATCAGTGTAATATGAAGGGTAATTTAAAGTTACATCATTAAAATTAACATTTTTCAATTTTTATTAAACTTTTTTTTAGAATTAAAAAAATATAAAGAAAAGTTATCTTCATACATCAGACTCATTAAAAACAGATTAAAAAACTAAGAAACATAAAAAATATTAGTTTTAAAAAAATAAAAGCTAATTGAAATTTAGATAATGAGTTGTGCAAAGGTTTTGCTAGCTCATTAATATTTATTACAAGATTCAAATTTTTTAAGCTAGTTAAAGAGTTTTCATCATCATCATCATCATCATCATCATCAACAACAACAACAACAACAACAACAAAATAAACAAATAAATAAAATAATAAATTTAAACAAAATCTCATTTTATCCATGATTAACCCAGAGCACATGAACTATATTGACTTCAGTATGACTGCCAAATATTTTAATCCGGAGAACGTTTTAGTTTGTTCAAGGGATGGAGTGAAAAGGAAAGCAATTAGTATTAGATGATTGCTTCTTTTGGTCTCACCTGTACAGCTGAAAAATAACCTTTGAAAAATGTAAATGCGGCAAACTTTAATTTGTTTCCTTGTCCATTGGGATAAACAATGTCATAATGTAATAAAGTCTGGAATTCCATCATATCTTTGATACAAATTGGTCAATAATTCAACTGATAAAAATTAATAAAGCTTTTTAGTTTTGTTATAATTTTGAAAAACATGTTTTTATTTTTTTCAGAACATCATAACTGCATTGTTTATTTTATTTAAAATGCTTATGAATACCTTGATGTTGCAATAACCTTAGGTTGCTTGTGTGCTATGGGAGTCATCAGCTTGTAGAAACATTTAGCAAGATTGACCAGTTTGTTAAAGAGTAATCTTTTCTTTGGAGATATATATTTATATGATACATTGTAGTGGAGACATTGTTGTGGCTACATGAGATTTATTTTGAAGAGGGATTAGTGTAGTGGTGATAATGACTCATCTCAAAATCATTAGAAAGAAAATCAGTTTAAGATAATTGTAATAAGCAAAACAATTTTTTATAGCATTCTTCATACATGCTTTTGTCACATTGCGGCCTTTTTGTGCATAAAAACAAAACTCCTTAATATCTATTATCTAAAACAATTTATCTAATCTTAAAAATATCAAAATAATTACAACTGCATCTCAGACTATTATGAATATGATCTGAATCAAAATTGTCTACTACAATGATTTTTCTGAAGCAGCTATATATGAAATAAACTGTCACAACTGTTCTCTACAATACACTGGAGAAACTTAGAGAAGTGAAAAAAAACATATCTATGAACACAAAAAGGATATTATACATGACAATTTATCAAACTCATTAGTTACACATAGAAATAAGTTTTGTTTTTTTTTTAATCATAGCACCCCGAGCAAGGTGGTAACGCCACTGATGTGCAGAGGGCTACGTAAGAGTGAAAAGATTGGAAAAGAGAAAGCTGGAAACCACATCCTAAACAGGGAACAAGGTTTGAGCCTCTTCACCTGTTCAATAGATGTGGGTGGAGTGTGAACCGGGCGATAGTTTAGTCTATCTACTCCAATAAGTTCACTCACAACTTTGATCTAAAGAATGCAACACTTATTAAAAGAGAATGTAACTTACACAGACAGAAAATTCTTGAGTGTGATGCTGTCAGATCTCATCAAAATATAAATCTGCATGCAGGTTATTTTTCAAATATCTCCTTTCCTAAAAGACATACTTCATTCCCAAGTCAACATACATGACCATAAAAATTTTTAAAAATCAAAAGGAAATGGTTAAATTCAAAAACTTATATTATTTAAAATAAATAAATATATAAATTAATTTTTCAATTGTTGAAATTCATCAGGGAAAGCGCCATACTCTTTGTTAACCCAACTACTTTCAATATTCTATGAGATCATTCTCAGGTGTGAATTGTGAAGACAATCTTACTACAACTGTAATCACTGTGATAGTAATTTTACAAACATATGTATAAGTACTTTGCTATAATTATTTTAAAATGAACTGTTGTAATTATGATATTTTGTAAAATAGCATTCCCAGTTCAAGGGCTAAAACCAGAAATGGTAAATTGCAAAATGCTGATAAGTGTTAGTAAACTCTAATGCATTTTAAATCATTGCTACTATACACATTATAAGTTTTCAAGTGTTGGCTGGTTGCTTTTGATATTATTCTAAAAACAGACATGTCTTTATTATTTAATGAAACATGCTTGAAAATATATATGTACGTATATAGTCATTCACAGACAGATCTGTTTTGCTGTATCACAGCTCATCAGTCTGGTTAGACATCTGATTGATTCTAGTCAGGATTGAAACACAACCAAACTGACATCAGTCGATGATTCTACCTCTGAAATATGGGCGCTTGGCAGAGGAAGGTGGATTTAGTGTGTTATACACAGTGTAAACACATGCCAGTAGCCGAAAGTGTTCAAATTCATTAATGAATAAATGATGTGTAAATGCGTGAGTAGCTACTGTTATTTAAAGTAGTGTTTAATTGTGATAGTATTTAACGCCAAGTTTGTTATTTTTCAGTGGTTATTACTGATAAAATGGTAAGTAGGCTTTTTATTGTAAAGTGCTTGATATCGTAGTGTAGAGAGAATGTTGATAGGTACAAAGAGTTTATCTCATAATAGACCAGATTCATGCTGACTTTAAAGTTTTGTGAGGACACTGTTATGATGTTCTGACTTGTCAGAGCTGTTTGGCAAACAACACTGAAAAGTGAGAAGATCATTCCTGGGTCCTCACAAAACTTCAAAGTTGGTATGAGTCTGGTCTATTAAAGTGATAAACTATTTGTATATATGTGTATATATATTTTTTCTAAACATATACTGTTAAATATAAGAGACAATGAATGTCTATTATGTTTAATAATGAGCCGTTCTAAACATCGTATTTTGGCTTTAATTTCAGGTGAAAATAAAGACAAAAATTCTCCAACATTTGAATAATTTTTTATTAAGTTGGTTCTAAGCTTTTGGCCCACATGAGCCATCTTCAGAGAGGTTACAAGGACATTAACATAAAAACATCCACTATCAGTGATGATTTTATCTTCTGTTGACATAAAACTTTGCTAAGCAACAATAATAGTTACCAAAAATAGCAAATGCAGTTCATAAATTTGTTATGCAGTTCTATGACGTCACATCATGTGAGAGCTTGAAATGATAACAGAACCATATATTTAAATGCAATGTAATGTGTTATGACCAGATTTAAGTGTGATTTTATTAAGTGTGGGTTGTTTGGATTTAATGTAGATGGTCTCCAATATCTGAAGGTTCTTTTTACTGTGTGTATGAGTGAGGATTATTGTATTGTTGACTAACATCTCTCTGATATTACCTACATGACTATGTTTTTCTAAGAAATGTTGTTTAATTGTAGTCAGATCAGAAAGGTGATATATATATCTATAATCTTAAGTACATTGATCTCTCCTCCTGCATCATTTTTTAATATTAAAAAAAATTTAATATTAATTAGGATTAGGTTCTTGGAATTTACCTTCCTACTCTTCCACTTTGGATTAAAGAAAAAAAAAATCTCTCTCTCTCTCTCTCTCTCTCTCTATATATATATATATATATATATATATATCCCTGTTGCATTTGATGTATACATTGGCACACAGTCATGCAGATGTAGTTACTTGTTTGTTTACCTTATATCTCATCTAAATTTCTTTCTGCTCACAAACAAATTCTCTGTGTATTATGTAATATTTTTCTTCTGTTTTACATTTATCATTTTTATTTAATGATTATTTTTTTCATTTTCATCTGCCTTATTTTTGGTTGAATATATTGCATCTTCTTTTTTTGTGGGATAATTTTCCTCCATTTTCATTCTTCTTTTCAACAAACCATTTATGCAAAAGAGATGCAATTCCTGTTTGCCTAATTTTGTTCTCATTCCGACATTTATTCTTCTCTCCTTCCATTTTACATCCCGTGTTTCTTCACCAATTTTCTTCGCTTTTTTTGTCCCCTTTTGCTTATTCTAGTATCCACTCAAAACTGGGAGCCGTAGAGCAAACGTGAAACAACAGAGAAAGAATATCCGACAGGAAACAATATGTTGGTTAAAACAAGGGTCTTAATTACAAACAAAAGCATGACAGTTTTTCTTGTTCAGATTCATTTGTCATCTTCTCATCCTTTGTGCATTTTGTCTTTGCTCAAATAAACAATGATCTGAGGAAAAAGCACAATTACTTATCTCACTTTGAAGATTGATACCATTAAAAACAAAACAGGTTGTATTTTCTGTTTTCTGTTTTAATCTCAGCAGGACAGATAAAATTCAGGTGTCATCATTTCTTAGAGAATAAAAATATAAGATGCACAAAATAATAATGGAGTAAAGAAAAATAAGAATTCTTTCATTTTTGGTTTGAAGTTGTATGTTTTATAGGTTGATAGCAATTTCAGGAAATTAAGAAAGATTTCACCTGTGCCATGTCTAAATCTATCCCAATGAAAAAATCTGTGAAAAAATAAAATTCTTTTTAGTTGGAAACAAGAGTTTATCATTGACAGAGAATTCACAAATATCTTTGTGTATGTTCACAAAGTTATATTTATAAACAAATTTATTGTGATGTCCTATTCTTCTGAGTAAAAAGCAGACATTCTCCCACTTTCTTTTTGTGACCAAACTCAAATTAAATGGATCTTTCTATTATGACATATATTTTCACCAATTACAATATGCATGGCTGGTCCATAGTAATTTTTTATTTTTAGAGGACTTTCTTCAAATTGGTCACCCTTCTATATAAATGGAAAAACTGGTTTGTCTTGCTAGTTTAGTTCACCTCCAGACAATTTCTCAATCATGGAAAAGCTCAAAGAACTAACCCTGACTCCCAATGATCAGTCTTTATGCATTCCTAGACTCACTGGTAAAACTCATTTTTATCTTTTAATATTTGTGACCAAGACTACTACAGACTTTTTATTGGAGACAATATCTTTTTTTTCTCTGGTTTGATTTAATTCTTAAATTTCCTCAAGACAGAATCAGTAATGTTTTGAATGTTTAATTATAACAAACTAATATTTTTAATTTTGTAAATAAATTTGTTGTTAGTATTTCTTTATTTTCCGTTTGTTTCATTTCTCTCTCTTTTTTTCTTTTTTCAGCAACAAAAAATTGGGGGTTTGTCCTAAGATTTGATATTCATTTCAGAACAAAAACAGCTATTCAGCTGTCTTAAATAAAACAAATAATTTTCTCATTTGATGTTAATTTCACAGCAAACAACAACAAAGAAAATAATTAATGTCTCTCTTCAAATATACTCTTTGATAAAACAGACTTAGTGTTTGTTATAAAATGTTGTTTTCTGTTGAATTTATTTCTTTACCCAATTTGGATGAAGAATTTTATTATTAAAAGAATCATAGTTATTGTAAAACTAACTACATATTTTGATTTAAACATTAATACAAATATGAAAGAAAGTAAGAAGGTAGTGGTTATTGAAGATTATGAATTTATGATGCAGTACTAATTACCAGATATTGTTAGTTTGTGAATATATGAAAATTTTAATTGTGCAAGTTGCGAAAAGTGTTGAACGTAGTCTAATAAACCTATACATAGATGAGGCTAGCTCATGCCAGACACTCTAGCAATACTACTAAGCTAGATCTAGGCCTTATCTGACAGTATTGTAAATCAGCATACAGTATAGAATTTGTACTATGAATAAATACTGTTTGTACAATTAAAGGAAAGATGTACTCATTATGGAAGCTGAAGGTTTCAGTAGTTAGGTCTTGTTGCAAGGACTCTTACATGATATAACCTGATAACCCTAATAGAATCCCACATCCTGGTGTGGGACTAAATATTTAAGGTATATATTTCCAGGTGAATAACCCTTTCAGCAGAAATGAAATGTAATGACTTGAGTAGAGCACAGAAGAAGAAGAAGAGAACTGCAAAGGAAAAGGAGAAAATAGAAAACATTCCAAAATAAACATCATAACCCAAAACAGGTGCATTTCTTTACTCATAGAATCCGCATCTACATCTATTTCTGCTATCAATCATCCAGTTTCAGCAGACATACCATCATTGATTGTTGCTGCTGCTGCTGCTGCTGCTAGTGGCATTTAACAAAACAAAAATGACCAAATCTGTATCATAAAGGAGTTTGCAATCCAAGAGACAGATCTGGGTTTATCGAACATTAATGATTCTAACACAATAGATTATTAGATTTGTAGTGGATGTTCATTGTGGCGCAGTGGATATCGGCTCAGAACGAGAAATCAGAGAACCAAGTTCAAATTCCAGTTGAATTCCCTGAATTCACTTACGTGCAAATACCCTTAGGAAAGGTATTAATCCGTCTCTTCCTTCCAGTTATGGGTTAAATAACAGGACAGATTGGGTTCCATAGCCTTGGCTGGCAACCAGTCTACCGCAGAATCCAATGGCAACCTACTGCAGGATAATCTTCTTCCCAGTCAGTCATGTCTCTTTCGAGACATGATCGCCCAAGTGTGTATCATGTATGGCACTTAACTGAGTGGACCCTCATCAAGTCAGAATCTTTTCAAACTCATGCAGAGTGTATAAAGCAGCTAGAGAAGGAAATATCAAGGAAATTTATTTATCAAACAATGTGTTCAAATGTGAACTGCAAAATGGTGAATGTGTAAAATGGGGAATGGCTACTCTATTCACCATCATTTTTACTGCTTTGTATGTCACCTATTTTCTAAAAAAGAATCTTTTTTTGCTATATTGGGTTTCAATGACTGGAAGCACAGCAATGTTATGTAGAAATATGAAAATGGAAAAGAACATTCAAAGTGCATGGTAGCATATTTAATAAGGCATAAAGTAACTGGAAGTGTAAATTCTTTATTACTAGAGAAGTGCTGCTCAGAGCAGGAATATTGGTGGCATGAAGTGATGACATGTGTGGTTTCTGTAATTAGCTTTCATACTTCCAGAGGTTTAGTATTCCATGGAGAAAATCAGATTTTGGGTCTGCAAAAATTGGCATCTATTTAGGTACACTAGATCTACTGAGTGAATTTGACCATTTTTTGGAAGAACATATCAAAATATATGGAAATCATGGAGAAAGAAATCCATCATATTTATTTGCAAATGTTTGTGAGGAATTTATCGGATTAATGAGACAACGGGTTCTTTGTACAATTCTTGAAGAAGTAAAAGAATCAAGGTATTATTCAATAAATGTAGATTCCAGTCCAGACATCTAACATACAGACCAACTGACATTTATTGTCTAATAAATAAAAGATTGCTAGCCTGTAGAATACTTTTTGATGTTTATCCCAATCTTTCCTTATGGAGAAAAGGATCTAACAGACATTGTTGTGGATTTTCATAACAAGAACAAAATTTTGCTATCAAACTGCCGTGGTCAGTCATATGGTAATGCCTCAAATATGTCAGGACAATATACTGGATTGCATGCACAGATTCATCAACTTAATAAGTTTGCCATCTATATCTCCTGTACTGGACAAAGACTGAACTTGGTGGCAGTAAAAGCGGCAGAGTGTTGTCTATAGGCTGTAAAATTCTTTGATGTTGTTCTGCATTTGTATTCATTTTTTGTTGGTTCTACTCATCACTGCAATATATTGACATCATCACTAAGAAAAGATTTTGTGTTTAAGAATCTGTCTGACACACGATGATCAGCACATTTTGATGCTGTTCGTGCAGTGTATGGAGGTTTCAAGAAAATAAGCCATGTACTGCCTTCTCTATCAGCTAAAAAAGAATAGTAAGCAATTACAAGGTGAGAAACAGAAGGATTGAGCAAAACAAAAAATGAAAAACCTGGAGACAATCTTTCTCCCATTTCTTTGGGATGACATGCTAGAAAGAATGAACTAAACAAGGAATGTTCTGCAATCAAAGGATGTGAACATCCTTATTGCCACGAATCTTCTTGATCCTATGAAAACCTATCTTCTGGGAACTAGAGATAAATTTAAAGAATATGAATTTAAAGCCAAGAGTATGTGTCCAAATACAGATTACAGTGATGGAAACAAAACGGTAATGAAAATTAAGTGTGCATCTTAAATTGATCAGCAGAAAAAGGTACTTTTCAGTAATACCAAAAATTTCAAGATAAAAACTTTCCTTCCTATTCCAGACACTAATGTTTGAACTAAAAAGATGTGCAGAGGCTTATTCACAAATTAGATATTTGTTTTCTTTCTTATGTGAATTGAAAACCATTGATTCTAAAGGAAAAGTGGGAACATCTGGCTCATAAGTATCACAAAAACCTGAATTATGATGACCTTTTAAATGAATATGAGCATTTCAATAGCTACATGGCTCTTGATGAAAATTGTGAGACTCTCCCTGCAGTGTACAGAAAGATAATGTTGAATATTTTGAAATCTGTTGAAATGTTGAAATTGCACTCATGAGTTTTCATGTGCATGATGGGAGAATGTTCTTTTCAAGACTGAAACTTATAAAAAAAATGCTTCGTAGCATTGTTTGAACTGGCTTTCATTCATGGGCATGGAAAATGACATCTTTTTCCTGAAAACCATTGACTTCAAACCAATAATAAAGCAATTCTCTGAAAAGAAATTCTGCGAATGATTTTTATATCTAGGAGATATCACTCTTAAAGATGTTTGTAGTAATTTCACACCTTGTAGCTTACTGTGAATATCATTGTATGTTTCAAGACTTGTGTATTGTTTAAATGTTGATTAGTTGATGCTGTATAGCATGTTTTAATGGCAGTTTTGTTAAAATGCCAATGAAATGAATATATGTTTAATATTATCAACCATTTAATTTTTATTCCTGTGAGTAGTTATTGTAGGAGCCCCAGCACACTGGTTGGCCAAGATGCCTATAATGCTGGACATATATGTTGCTTTTAAGTCTTCCTTCCACAAACTCCAATGTAAACACAAATGTAGCAACTTATTGCACACAACAGCATAAATTGAGAGTTTGGGTCTGTGTCTCATAAAGTGAGATTATAAGCTAGGAGATATCACTCTTATATTGCATACAGGCACAAACAAGTATCACTTGCCTAAAAGCTGAATCTATTGTCATCAGTAAAGAGTTCATCTGATCTTCAAGATGATACTCTTGTGACAATAATAGAAACATACCTCATGGTGTTGTGGCACAAGTTAAAGACTGGATATAGGTCTTGTCCCTGAAGTCTTACTGTAAAGAAACAATCCCCAGTTGTGTGTTGACACTACCAGAGCCATGTTTTTTCTGATCTGTATTGTGGTTACCATGTAGCCAGTCACTGCTGCCTTTATAGTGTAATCCAGAATCTTAAGTTGTAGGGATATTTTTTGACAACAATTGCCTACATCAAAACACCAGCAACATGTTCCAACCAACAATCAGAGAAATTCTCTGAAAGATCTAAATTCTGATTCTTCTCTGGTCACTCTATTTCCCTAAAAGGACCCCATACACGTCTCTGTGAAATGCTAGTTGCTTGCACCGTATTCTTTCACCACAAGGAAATTTGTAGCAGCATGCACCATCATTTAAAGCTAAGGCACAGATATTTTTTATACTAAAAGTTTGCCCAGTACATGACTTGAAGTAAAAATTTACTGAATGATGTGTGATATGAATGAAGGAGCGGGTGGTAGGAAGTGAAGGTTATGAAGATAAGGAGTATAGATAACAATTGATCCTTGACTTGAAGATGTTAAGATTGTTTCGGGAACTATCCATGTTGGAATCTATTTAGATGTAGTTCTGCTATGAACATTGCTATATCACAAGTTAACTAAAGACTGAAAGTATCTTCCAACTCCTCATTTCAAGTTCAAAATTGACATTGTTCTTCAGAATGTTGCAATTTTATTTTCTGTTGGATAGATAAATATGGATCAATAAGTCCATAGCCAGACACAGTTATGGACTGAATTTTAATCTAAATTTTTCAAAGTTTACTTCAAGTTATTGTTTTCCACATGATGCATGAAGAAATTAGATAGAATTGGTCAAGTACCAAACACATTGCTATATCGTCAGTTTGTGTGTAAATGCTACCATAGTTTGCATTATTTAATATTATTTTCCAGTTAATTTCATGTAATATATTTTTTATAAATCATATCAAAATATTACACTGAGTCGATATCATGAATAGAAGGCTGATTATATAAAACTGTATCAGATAGGCCAACTAAAAAAGAAAAACTTTATCTGAAATGTTTGAATTCTAAAGATTCTTAAAATTTATAGCTTCCTTTGATTTGTTTTTTTTTTTGGCAAGAATTTGATTTCTTTTACTCTCGGTCTCCAAGTCCATAGCTCATCTTAGCTTGCAAGTTCACTTTTTTTTTTGTTAGAATCGTGATTATCTCTCTCGGCCTCTTCATTCCACTGAGATAAGTCCATACAATTGCTTCCTGCTTTACTAAGACATCTTACTTATATTTCCAGGAAAAGTGTTTAGAGAATTGAAATCAAATTAAAAACATGATATTTCTTCAAGGAACATGTTAATATTTATAGTGTCATTAAATTCAACTCATATATACTTTTACTATGTACAAAGTGGATGACTTGTATTTAATGACACTATAAATGTTAATATCTCTATAAATGTTAACATGTTTCTAATCGATAAATGTGTGAAAAGAGGCAAATCATGAAAAAACGTAAATAATAAGATATAAAGAATACTGACAATGATTTTGCCCTATTTTAGCAAACTGCTTAGGAAAACTTTTTGATATGCTCTGTTCCTTCAGAATATTGTCAATCATAGCACTCCACAACTTCCTGTTTTTTATTGCTCCAAGTAACTTTTATGTCTTTTGTCTATTTTATTCAGTCTGAAGAACAAAATTGAGTTGCTGAAAATATATTGAAGGAAAAGTTGAATCGTAAGCAGTTGCCAGAGTCTTCACCACCCACTCATATCAGAGCATCAGGAACATAATCCTTTCTCCTTGTTCCCTTTCTTCCTTCTTTCTGCTTATTCCTTTTCTTGCCCAGTCTACTCCTGAAGAATTGTAAGCAGGAGTTACAGAGGAGTGTGGATTGTGGACACGACTAAAAGACAGCATGTCGAAGTTCTTTTTCATGTTTGACTCAAAAGTCTCAGTCATCTCTTGGATGGTCCTATGCTAGGAAAGCCGATTTGTAGCAACATTTTTCCATGTCTCTGTGTCAATGTTTGCTTGTGTCAGGAATGTTTTATATGGATTCTTGAAGCTTCATTTTATGCCTCTTGCTGCTGGCGAGTTCTCCAAAAAGGATAATATGTGGAAGTTCACCAAACAGGATAATATGTGGAAGTTGAGTGAGACATGGTGGAGGTAATGTTGAAGGATGTGAGCCACAATGCTGGGGAGATGTCTGAGGTAATAAGTAGAACAAGGTTTGCCAATCTTGTAAATTATTATTTATAATTTTGATAGGGTTTCACTCATCTAACACATCACTCAATAAATCCTGGGCCTGACATATAGATGACACCACTAATAAAAAATCCATATGACTTTTATGAAGTCAGTCAGTTAAGTGTCATATGTGATACATGCATTGGGCAAAGATTATCCTGCAGTTGGTTGCCATTGCTTTCTGTGGTAGACTGATTTTCAGCCAAGGCCATAGAACCAAATCTTTCCTATTTTTTAACCAATAACCAGAGGGTATTTGTGTGTAAGTGAATGCGAGGAATTCAACTGGAATTTGAACTCGGCTCTCCAATTTGTCAATATCCACTGCACCACAATGCACATGAAGTACTAAGCTTTAAATAGCATGTAGCAACATTTGGGCCTAATCGGATTATTAGTTTACAAATTAGAGTTATTTAAGTGAAGCTACTGTTGTAAATTTTCGAAACAATGGAAAAATCTGAATTTTGTGTGTTGATAAAGCATTGCTTTCTGGTGAGAAAATATATTGTTCAAGCAAAGCAATGGCTTGATAAGTGTTATTCAGATGCTGCTCTCTTGAAAACAAAGATTAAGAGGTGGTATGCTGACTTTAAATGTGGTTGTGTAGACACAAATGATGATGAATGTTCAGGTCACCCAAAATCAGCAGTTTTCACGGAAAACATCAAAAAGTCTACTCACTCATTTTGGGCAATCACAAATTGAAGTTGTGTGAGATAGCAGAAGAGTTGAACATATCAGAAGGCAGTGTATATTTTGCATGAACATTTGTCAATGAGAAAGCTGTGTTCAAAGTGGGTGCCGTGTTTGCTCACAGTCAATCAAAAACAACAACGCATGAACAATTCAGAATATTGTTTGCAACTCTTTCAACACAAGAAGGAGTTTTTTCATAAATATGTGACAATGGATGAAATATCATCAAATCAGCAACCAACTGAGTAGACAGCATCAGGTGAAAGCCATTCAAAGTGTCCAATTGGCAACTCTAGGATTAATAAGGTTACATAATTTCCTAAACTATTTGTCTGCAAATAAATCCAAATGAACAAGCCAAAAACATTGTTATTTCTGCATGCTTACTTCTCAAAGAGAATAGGGGCAAAAAATGGTGACAGCAAAGAATGCACAACTTTATTGTACATAGAATTCTTCAAGAAATATACTGTTATATTAAATTTAGGAACCTAACATTTGTTTTTTTTTGTATTATATTTTTATTTACATAATCTAAAAGAGTTAAAATATAATTTTTATAGTTTTTTTGTATATAATTAAAGTGAAAAGAAACATAAAAACTATCTTTAAAAATGAATTTTCTCATTTTTTTTTGCCTAATTTGCATGCACATTCATGAAACATTTTCCCTCTATTTAAGAATTAATGCACATTAGATGTTTTAATGATCCTCCTAACAAAGCAAGACATGACTGGTTACCAAAATACTAGGTTGGCTAGAAAGCCCTGACCCACTTAAGAAGCAGAAAGAAAGCAAGAAATCTTGATCTCTCTCTATTAGAATGTTAAAAAATTACTGCATTTTGATTTTGTTCCACTTGGTCGTGTCATCAATGCTAAACTGTATTGCCAGCAGCTAGACAACATGTATGACAAACTAAAGAAAGGCTAACTTGCTTTGGTCAATAAAGGTCAAGCTTTGTTTTAGCAAGACAATATGAAATCACATATGACCAGGTTGACTAAAGAGAAGTTCAAATAGATGGACGGTGTTGAGATTCTTCCATATCCACCATTCAGTCTTGATGCTGTTCCAAGTAATTGTGACCTATTCTGCTCAATGTCACTTCCACTGTGACCAGTTATTCAACACTTTTGATGAAGTGAAGGAAGCTTGTTTACAGTTTTTTTTTAATCAAAGCCAGGGAATTGGTTATCTGGGACAGATTTAGATGCTAACTGATTGCTGGTAGAAGATTATTGAGAATGATGGACATTATTTTGAAGAATAAATGCTGCTAATCCTCCATAAAATTTTGACGTTTCTTCCCACTTCTAAATGAGTCAAGCCTGTCTGGCCAGACTGATAGTATCATTAAATTCAACTCATGCACTTTATACTACGTATAAAGTGGATGATATAAAACAGATATATCGCTAGTAGGATAATATGTAAAGAAATCCACAGGCAGAGAGAGTAAGAACTTGGAGATGAATCATAGTTCCCAGATAGTTCTCACAAGATTCAATTACTGAGAGTATTCTATGATACCAAGAACCCACAAAATTTACTACAGTATTGAAAAGTAAATTCAAATGGGTACAGACTTTTACACTGCTAATAAAACAACTAAACGTGTGCTGTTGTACAATGGATATCACCTCAGAATGAGAAATTGGAGAGCCAGGTTTGAATTCCAGTTGAATTTATTGCATTTACATGTAACTATCCTTGACATCTCATCTCCCTCCAGCTATGGGTTAAATAGAAAGACAGATTGAGTTTCATAGCCTTGGTTGGTATGTAATCTACTGCAGAAAGAAATGGCAATCTAGTGTGGAAAAATCTTCTGCATAGTCAGTTATGGATCAAAAGAGACATGATCGCCCAAGCATGTATCATATATGACACTTAACTGACTGATAAAACAACAAGAGGATACATCAACCATGTAACATACTATTTCTAATAATAGTAAGAATCCAAAATATTATTCTTATTGATAATACTTAGAATTTGTAATATTAATACCAATATTACCTTGAATTGATAGTCTTAGTAATAACAGTAACTTGAGTTAGTAGTATTAGTAACAATAGTTATTGAAATTTAAATAAGAATGATCAGGTATATTCAGATGTGATAGATAACCAACCATATTGCTATTAACAATCAAAATCTCCTACTTTAAAGCATTTCCTTTTAGTAATTTTCTTCTCTGGGGGAATTTCCCAGAATCCCATTTCATTTACCATTTCTTGTCTTGTTGAGAAAGGACACAGGCATGTCCAAAAATTCCATTTTTTTTAATCTTTCTAATCTTTCTTCCATTTTGTCAAAAATTTTACTAATATATACAGAAAATATTAATTTTATTCTCAATATTATCATTTTTGTTATTTTTTTATCTCTTGAATTTATTTCATTAGCCTATTATATCTAAATATATATTGAACTGGACACATATATATTATTCTGGGCACCCATGCACTACACACCCTTGCAGATTGACCTGTCACCTGTTGGAACTCACTGCAATCCATGCACACATGGACCAGCACATCAAAACAGTCAAATTAAAAATAATTGGCTTAAATTGAGATGTACTACTAAAGAAAAATTATGCTTCCGCCAGGAATCAAAACTATGTCCCTTTTTTATTAAAATCTTGAATAAGTTCTTGCTGTTTTCAACAAATGGTGTTCCCAGAAATGAATTTGTCTAGTTTCAGATGGTAACCCATACATAGGGAAGTACTATAAGCAAACTTGAAATTCATGTTGCAAAACTAGATGAAAACCTACTTGGAAACCCTCAAATGAGATACTCTACCCCACCTGTTATATTCACCAGATATTGCCTAATCCAATTATCACTTGTTCTGATCAATGGTAACTTGGCTGAGCAGCACTTTCATTCTTATGGAAATGCCAAAAAATGGGTCGACTCATGATTAGCCTCAAAAGATGTGTGTTGTTTTTTCAATGTGAAATTCAAATGCTGCCAGAAAGATAAGAAAAAGTAATGGCTAGTGATGGACAATAGTTTCAGTAATGTGTTTCTTATTAATTTTTGTAAATAAATATTACATTTCATGAAAAATCAGCGAGAACTTATTCAAGGTCCTAATACTTGATGGAAACCAATTTTTGAGTCAAAGTGTACTACTACTAGTTTGGCTATTCAAACCTAACAGATCACTCAATAAATCTCAGGCCTAACTAATAAAACAACAAGTTTTATGCAAAATTCAATTTTATACATCAACATAGTCTCCTTCTAAGGTGATACACTGATTCCAACTCTTCTCTAAAAATTCAATTCCTTTTTTGTAGAATGATATATCTTTTTCTCTGGAGCATTCTTTTGAGGTCTGCAAACAGCCAGTAGTCACTGGGGGCCAGATCTGGAGAATAGAGTGGGTATGGAAGCAATTCAAAATGCGATTCATGTAGTTTTGCCATTGTTGTGAACAGCTTGTGATACAGTGCATTCTCTTGGTGAAAGATAATTGTTTTTTTCTTCATTTGTGGCCATTTTTTGGTCAATTCTTCCTTCAAACACACCAATAATGTTATATAATATTTGCTATTGATGGTTCTTCTTTTCTCAAGGTAATCTATGAACAAAATATGGAAGCCAAAACCTTGACTGCTGATGTTTACCTCTTTGGTCACTTTGGATGGCTTTCACCTGCTGCTGTCAACTCAGCTGACTACCGATTTGATTTCAGAGTGAAGTGGTGGGTCCTTATTTTATCCATTGTCAAATATTTATGCAAATATTGTTGTTTTTGATCAATTGTGAGTGAATGTGGCACCCACTTTGAACACAGCTTTCTCATTTACAAATGTTCATGCAAAATGATGAATATGTTTTTCTGATATGTTCAATTCCTCTGCTATCTCATGCAACTTTAATTTATGATTGGTCAAAACAAGTTTGTAGCTTTTTTGGTGTTTTCCATGACAACTGCCAATTTTGGGTGACCTGAGCATTCATTATTTGTGTCTGTACAACTGTGTTTAAAGTCAGCATACCACCTGTTAAGTGTTGTTTTTGACAGAGCAGAGTCTAAATAACACTTATCAAGCCATTACTTTGCTTGAACAGTATTTTTTCCTATCAGAAAGCAATGCTTTATCAACACATGAAATTCAGATTTTTCCATTGCTTTGAAAATTCACAACAGTAGCTTCACTTAAATAACTTTGGTGACTAGTAATCCAATTGGGCCCAAATTTTGTCACATGTCATTTGAAGGTTAATATTTTATAAAAATCATATGGATTTTTTTATTAGCGGCACCATCTATATGTCAGGCATAGACTTATTGAATGATGTGTTATTTGATAAAAACACATTTTTATTATTGTGATTTCTATTAAAATCTATTTTTGTCTCTGGTCTTATAATTTTAATCATGCGTAAATCGCTACATTTTATAAAAATGTAAATTTCTAAATAAAATGTTTGGAATATAGCTTTTTGTTTTCATAACCTTTTAGATTGTAGTATTGGTAACCTTAAGTGGGAGGAGTTTAAAATCTATCCCAAAAAAATTTATTTTTAAAGATTTTTAAGTGGTCTTAAATTTTTGATCAGGAGTGTATTTGAGCACTTTCAGCTAATCTTTTAGCCATTATCAAGGGTATTTTTAAAAATTTTTAACTAAATGTGTGAATTTTTATGTATGTGTTCAAAATTATAGGAATATTTTATTTTTCAAACACAGTAAACACACTGTGGCCATGTTTGTAGTTAATGTTTTAAGTGTTAACCCTTCCTTTTTTATTATTAGAGCTTCCATTATTTTTAATTTTTTCTTAAATGTGGATGAGATATTATAATTGTATTTTCTACTAATATGTTTTGGATAACATTTGCTAGGTTTCATTGGAACATAGAAAATATTAAATAAAAAGCTTAACCCCAGTACATTATCAGTCGTCTTTAACAACACACACACACACACACACACACACACACACACACACACACACACACACACACACACATATATATCAATATATATAAAAGAGAAAAAAAAGTTTGAAATATACTATTTGAAATATATTAAACATTCCCACAAATGGCATGCAAATCATCTTTTCAGCAACAACTTACTTGGAATTTCCTTTTTGGGTTTGTCATTTGCAAACTGAGGTCATGACATAATTTTCTCTATTGAAACCAGAAATAAGAATGAGATGAAGTACAATAAATCTGTTGAAAAGGGATTAAGATTTGTTTCTTAGCTTTCTCTTGAGAATAAAAGGAGGGGAAAAAATGAGTGCTGAAACACTAAATATAAAAAAAGAGAATGATAGAAAGAAATTATAAAATTTTGAAAGTGCTTCAAGATGAACTTGGATTGAAAGAGAAGAGAGTCAGTCAAAGAAATGCTATAAACTAGGACAAAGAAGAAGTATATTAAAATGAAAGGTGGGGAAAAAGTAATGTTATGAAGAAAAGAAAAGAAAAATATATTTAAAAAAGAATGAATTTTTTCATCTGTTTGCTTCAAATATATTTCATACTTGAGGGCAAGAAGAAGCGAGGAAAAGACTTAAGATTGTTGGAGATGAAAAATTTTGTAAGGAGAAATCAAGAAATATGGGTTAATGAAGAAAAAAGAAGAAAATATAAAGAGAGTAAAAAAAAGGAAGAAAATATAGTGAAAACAAATGAGAAAAATGAAAAAGAAAGTAAAAGAGAAATTAAAAACTGACAGAAAATAAAATAAAAGATATTATCTAAAATAAATTTAAAAACTGAGTTAAAACAATTTTTTCTCTCTAAAAAGATTAGAAAGGAAAATTGCTCACAGAATAAAACAAGAATTGGTGCACTGGAAAAAAGATTTGATTTTATTTAAAATCAAGAAATGTTTTACAAAATTATGTAATTCTGTAGACTTTAACCTAAAGAAATGAGATGTGAAAAATGATTGCAAGTCGAGCAGTTCACCAGGTTACCAAGTAATCTATATTAAGGTAGATGGCTTTGAAAAAAGACGTTTACAAAAATGTACATGAATATGCAAAGGAAAAGAGTATTTTTAATCAGATATGTTTGGGAAGGAATTAATATTGTTGATTTTCTAATGTGTGTGATGGGAGAAAAATTTAACCTAACCCTGGAATTAAAATTTTGAGATCAATAAATCCAAATTAAAATTTGAAAGAATCATAAGAAGGAGAAGAAAAAGAAGAAAAAATATGGTTTAGAAGAAAAAAAGAAGTAGAAATAAAATGGGAAAGATGAAAAGAAATAAAAGAAATGAAGATGAAAGAAAGTGAATCAAAGAATAGCATTAGAGAAAGAGAGAAAGAAAGAAAGTATTTAACAAGAAGCATTGAAAAAAAGAAAACTTGCAAGAAAAAAGGAAGAGAAAGAACTGAATAAAAAATTAAAAGGTGAAGAAAAATGTAATAAAGAATATGTTTTTTAGGGGAAGCAGTTTCATTTGAAGAAAGAAGGAATATGAAAAATTGCTATGTAAAAAGGGAAAGCAAGAATAAATTAGAAAATTAAAAAAAAATTTTAAAAACAGAGTGAGTCAGGAATAAAAGGAAGGAAAAAAGACAAAAGGTAAAAATAAAAAAATAATCAAAAAATAAAATTTAAGAAAAGAAAGAATAGATAAAAGAAAGTAGAAAAGAAAAAGAGAAAAAACAAAGAATAGAGACAAGGAGAAAAACGATATGAATAAGAATAATGAAAAATAGAAAGAAACCAGGAAAGAAGGAAAGAAATAACAAAGAAAAAAAAATGAAACAAGAAGGAAAATAGAAGGAAATAGGAAAGAGGAAAAGAAATGACAAAAGAAGGAAAATGAAAGAGGAATAAAAAAAAATAGAAGGAAACAGGAAAGAGGGAAAGAAATAACAAGGTAAAAATTAAACAGAAATAAAAAGAAAAAGAAACAGGAAAGAAAGAAAGAAATAACAAAAAAATGAAACAAAAATGAAAATGGAAGGAAATAGGAAAGAGGGATAAATAAGAAAGAAAAAATGAAACAGGAATGAAACATCGAAATAAACAGGAATGAAGGAAAGAAGTAAGAAGGAAAAATGAAACAGGAATAAAAATAGAAGAAAAAATAAAGCGGTGGAAAGAAATAATGAAGAAAAATGAAAAATGAAAAAGTCATGAAAAATGAAAGAAAAAAATAATTAAAAGACTGGGGTCAGAGAAAGGAAGAAAGGAAGGAAGGAAGGAAGGAAGGAAGGAAGGAAGGAAGGAAGGAAGGAAGGAAGAAAAAAGATTAAGAATAAAAAGGTTGTAAAATAATTAGGAAAGCAAGAATGCCTGAGTAAGCAAAAAAGTAAAAAAGGAAATAAAAACATTTTATTGAAAAGCTTGTCACAGTATAAAATGCTGTCACTGAGATAATTCATTGCAAGGTATTTTAATAGGCATATATTTGCCACACGCATCTATACATGTGTCTGTATACACACATATGCATATATACATAATTTCCAAACCTTAAGCAGGGATAGTTTTTAGTTTTTATTATAACTTTGTAGAAAAAGTGTTTTCATGACTCAGCACCAATTAATCTTCACGGCTGACACAAAAAGATTGATACTGATAACTTATGTCTTGAGTAGGGCACTGGGGACAGATACCCTCAAATTGTAACAGTGCTGGTCAAACTGTGAACACTCATGCACAGACACACATTTTTTTTTAATTTACATGGGCAATCATGACTCTCCACATTTCCCTATACCTTGTAGCTCTTTATACCATTTATCTTGTTATACCTCCAAAAAACCCTGATCTGCCATCCATTTGCTCAAGTCCATCAAGAATGTCACACATTGCTTTCTGCTTCCTCTCTTTCCTTCTGTCTGTTCTGTGAGTATCAGTTTCTCTAAGTCCTCCTTTCTCATTACATGTCTCAGAAACTTTAGCTGTCTTTTACTGATGTTACATATAAGTTTCCTTTTCATTTAAATCCTCACCAAAATTTTGTCGTTGCTAACATGTTCAGCCCATATGGTATCCTCAGCATGCTTCTGTAGAACAACATTTCGGTTGCTTCAAGTTTTTTTTTCATCTTTGATGAGATTGCTTAGCATTCACTGCTCTATTGAAGGACAGACATCACATAACAATCTCGTACTCTCTTCTTTGTTGCCATCATTTTCCTGTCTTTTAATACTTTACCCAGCTTTTGGAATGCATCCTTGGCCATTTCAATATGCCATTGGATCTCAGTGTCACACTTTTCATCTTCTGTTAAAACTCTTCTCAGGTATTTTAATTTCTGTACCTGTCTGATTTCAGTATCACCAACCTGTAGTTGGCATTTTGGGCTCCCCTTTTTACTGATGACCGTGCACTCAGTTTTCTGGCAATTTATGTTTAGTCCTTTCTTTACACTTTCTTTAGCTACCTTCTGTAGGAGGTCTTGTAGTCTCTATTTCATGTCTGCTATCAGCACTGTATCATCTGTGTATTTTATACAGAAATAATAAATGAAATCTATGACAGTAGCAATATACCAGGTGTATTTAGGCAGTATGTATTTATTCAAACAAATTTTATTTAATTCAGCTAATCTGGTCTAATTCAAACCTACTCTGTAAGAAATGCCAGAAGGTAGGCAATAGAATCTTACTTACCACACTGAAAGCAGACGGTTCTTGATAATGACTGGGAAATCATAAACAAACATGAATCTATACAGTTTATCCATAATTTAAATTCTGATATACAATATATATATATATATATATATATATATATATATAGTCATCCACAGACAGATTTGTTTCTCTGTATCACAGCTCATCATTACAGTTAGACAGCCTATTGCTTTCTACCCAGGATCGAAACCTGACTACCTCTGAGCTATGGGCACTTGGTAGAAGGAGGCAGACTTTTTAGCATGTATATTATCATTATACATGCCCAATAGCTAAGAGTGTTCTAATTCATTGCTGAATGAATGATACGTAGATGCCAGAGTAGCTACTGTTTTTCAAAGTCTGCCATTCTTCCAGAGTGCTCAATCAGTGTGTGAAAGCAATATGTATATATATATACATATAGATATGTATATATATATACATACATATATATATAGATATATATGTATATGTTCAATAACTTATATATAATTAAATTTGTATATATAATTATATATAATTAAATTTGTTTTTATTTCAAATTAATTTGATTTACATTGCAACAGAAATTTCTATGTTTTGAGATTTTAAGCTTTTATCTCATCATCAGGCATTTTCAAATGAAAATCATTTTCAACAAAGTTATTGAACATTGCCTGATACAATAGATAAATCTTGAAACATAGAAATTTCCATGTCATAATGTAAATTAAATTAATTTTAAATAAAAAAACAAATTTAATTATATTATGCTCTACAAACTATGTTGTATTGAGTACTTTTTTAAAAAGTAAATACCGGAGAACTCTGGATTCTTAACCTGTTGCTTCTCATCACCTGGATATATATATATATATATATATATATAGTTTTTCAACTGATCTTTTTTTTTTTTCAGAACATAAACGATATAAAAATTGTACAAATATTTTATTTTTCCAAGCACTTTCAGCTATAGTTTTAGTCATCACCAAAAATGAATTTTATTTTATGTGACTGTAAAATATCAGCCTGTTTATTTTTTTATTGTATGTTTTCAATTTTCAATTTTGGTGTTGGTTCTCTCACAGATTGACTTGTCACTTTTTGAAACAAATGGCCAACCTTTATTCACATTGACTAACACCTTATGACTGACGAAAGTATAACTATCAACATAAGACAATTACAAATAATAATAACTCCAAAATACTCGACAGAACCCAATGCAAGGAAAAACTCAAATCTCTAGAATCAGTTATTATAGAAAATAAACAGACCACATTAAATAAAATATCATTCACCACAGAAGTTATCTTAAAGTTCTTATGATTTTATTATAATAATACAAAATAACAAATAAAATTAAAGTAAAAAAAACAAAAATGAAGATAAAAATTTACATCAAATTGATAAAATAAATAAACGACATTCTTTTTATGCTGCCTTGTTCCCAATAGTCATTACACATGATGTCATGCTAGACTATTTCAAACATCCAGCATCCCAAAGAATACCAGGATACAGATGAAAGAAGCATAACTGCCACTCAGACATCAGATTGGTTCTTGATAATAACTGAGAAAGTTGAATGCACTTGAACAAATATAACAAATTAAGAACTTCAGAGAGTTTATCCACAATTTCAAGCTCAATATTGAATACCAAATCTGAAAATTGAAAAAAAATACAATAAAAAATAAAGAGACTGACCTTATTCAGTCACACATAAAATAAATTTCGTCTTTGGTGATGGCTAAAAGTATAGCCAAAAATGATTGAAAAAATAAAACATTTGGATAATTTTATATCATTTATGTTCTGAAAAAAAAAATTATAAGATCACATAAAAAATTATATAAAAACTTAGCCATAATACTTTTAATGAAACCTGCATAAAAGAGAGATTGCTGCCTAAATACACAGTATATATATATATATATAACAACGATATATCAGTGGAAGACAGTAAACAACTGCTTCTGAAGGCATGAAATAACAAAAAGTGAGGAGATAGGGGACCAAAAATATTGAGGAGATAGGGGACCAAAAATATACACGCTAAATGAGAAATATACACGAAGCTACCTGGGTTTCAACTGTTAAGTATTGTCAGGCGCAGGTGAGAAAATTTTAAAAAGTTACTCCCAAAATACACCAACACCGGAAGAGTGTGAGAAGAGGAGGAGGAGGAGGAAAAAAGAAAGAAAAATAAAACACCCACATTGGAAGCAAAAATAGAATTAAATTTTTTCCCTTGTTTAATGTACATTTAATTAATACAGTTTTAATTAGTGTTCTAAAATTTTGATATACCAAAATTTGATTAGTGCATACATAATACTTGATTAGTACGATGAAACATATTTCAGTATTAGTTACTGAAAATTGATTTTTTCATAGTTACTGATGTACACATTAACTTCACTAATCATGGGATTCCTTTATATATATGGTAATCTCATACACACACACACACACACACACACACACACACACACACATATATATATATATATATATATATATATATATATATTGATGCATGTTTCATGTAGTAGTAGTCATTTATTTTGTTTGTGTGGAGGATTGGCAAACATGTGCATGCATGCTGGAAGCAAAAATCGCACTACAGCTTGTGGCGTCTCATATGACCACATGAGAGTGGGGGCGAGAAGTATTATTTCTCAATATATATATATATATATATATATATTGAGAAAGATAGAGAAAAAGAGAGAAAGACTCTTAGTGATATAAGCTATCAGTATTTGCTGATTTTATGTTACCGTTAAAGCATGAAGGTTACGAAAACACTTTATTATACAAAACTAATATATATACATATTTAGTTTCAGCCCAAGCAAGTAAAGCTACTAAAATGCAAGTGGTTACTGAGTGTGAAAGAATAAGAAAAAAACAACATTATTAACTAGAGAGGACCGTAAAAGAATTAAGCACATGATAACAATTTATAACACCACTGAAATTTAAAATTCAAGGTACCAAATTCAAAGCTCATCAGAAAAATCACCATGAAAATGTTTATAGAAAAGACAGAAATGCTACATTACAGTGGTGGGAAAATGATTGAAACTGAGATGCCATGTTAGGACTGATGATATTGCAGATTCTTTTTTGGATTTTATCAAGAATCTCTTAATACATAGCAGAATCACTGTGTGTGTGTGTGCGTGTGTTATCCAGTGGGTGTGCCAGCCAAAGGATGTTATAAGAGCAAGAATGATTGAAAGAATAATTTCTTATTCCACTCCAGACTCTTTCTATTCACTACAAGTGATTGTGCATGTCTTTGGGGCCTTCTCCGAACATGGAATCTCTACTCCCAAGAGTGACAATGACTCTCAGCCAGCACATGTGTATAGTCTGCAGAACCCTCATCTAAAACAACGACCTTACACTTTCAGTCTACAATGTATTAGAGACTGTCCACTACTCTCTGGGACAGCTGAATATTAATATAATTGATTACATCTTCTTTGATGGCCTGGTGTGAATCACCTGCAATATCTGTTCAGGTATCATACAATATATATTCAGTTGTTCTAAATAATTTCTGGTTTTCGTTTATCAAATTTACTCTTAAAAACTAAAAAACAATTGCATTTTATTAAATTTGCAATGACTTACTGCCATTTATCAGGGATCTCTTTCATAACTTTTGAGCAAAATTTGGAAAGTTTTGATGTAAAAAAGTTTGCAACAAATGCTTGCATCTGGTTTTCATAAGAGAAAATTTTTTCCAACAAAACATTTTGCTGCAATTGAATTAGATAATAATTAGTTGGTACATAGTCAAGTGAATATGGAGGTTAGGAGTAGGGGTGGGGGTAGAAGAGAGCACCTGTGTTCCAAACTTTTTTCTCGTGATATTCTTGCTGCCTTGCGACTTTGTATGGTCATGGAGAACAATATTTTTTCTTTAATCCACCATGTACGCAGCCATTGCCCTAAGATATATCAGTGTACTCTAGATTTATTCTTAACTGCCACATATGATTAACAGTTAAGATGATGCATATTTTGAAAAGTAGGAAATTGACTAAATATGTCATAATTTAACCTAAAAAAGAGTGTAAGACTTAATGTTTGCAATGAATACTTTAGATTTATCGTTTACTATAAAAGTTTAAATCTTCTCACCCCATTATCACAAATAACTGAAAAACTACCTCACCTGTTTATAAAAAAATGTTGTTTATGAATTCTTGTGCCTTTGTATGATCCTATAACCATATTAATAATAAAAAAAGTTAAATCCTTGTTGTCACAGAAGTCTCTGGTAAATTAACTTGTCCCTAATTGAAACTTAATGCAAAATGTGCAACTACCAATATATATATTGATATATGTATACATGTATAAAGGCATATATTGCTTTGAACATATCAGGTTTTATTACAAAATAAGCAAAAAGTAACTAATTTTATTTCTTATAATTCCAAAGACATTGACTCCAGGGTTAAGGATAACCTGCCTTAGATCTAAATTAAATCCAGAGTTTTGTCACTCCTGCTGGAGGAACCCCTCCCTGATTGAGCATATCTTCAAGAATGTAGAGATATTCACCATGCTTGGCCAATTTTGGGTTGGTGAGTCTATTTAACCCATAGTTAGAGGTCTGTACTGGTTACATTAGAAATAGATCACACAAAGATATATTTGATTAACACAATATCCCATATACCTGAATATATTATTTTAATTTTTTACATTTTAATATGGGCACTTTGACATTCAGTATTCATCAGTCATATATTTTAGCATTTTTGAAACATTTTATTCATTTTTGTGAAGCTTTTCTACTTCTTCAATTTTAGAATTACTCACGGCAGATGTTATTGCTTCCTGCAGATCTTTGCTTTAATATTGCTTTCCATTCCCATATCTCTTTTATTGATAGACCATTTCTATTGGATTTGTCTCTGTAAATGCTGAAGACCATTCCATTAACTTAATGACATTGAATCTATTTTTGGCAAGGTGAACAATAGTCATTCGTAAAATGTGAAAGGGTTTTGTCCGACATGAATATACTCTTTAGATTAAGCATCCTGATTTTGACCTGTACAAATCAAAGAATGTCTTGTCGAAGAACTTGCAAGAATTTTCTTCATTTTTAATGACACTTTCACCATTTTTTGAATGTGCAAATAGTTTTACTGCTTACAATACAAGCCCAAAACATTACATGGGTGACAATTTCAGTAAAAACAATTACTAGCCTAGTCATCAGGTTCATCCAGTGTAGCTTTACATTCATCACTAAAAATTATTATTGAGAAATCAATTTCATATATTTTCTTCACCCAGGTTTTTTTTTGTGGTGTAAGTCAAAAGAAAAGCCATGAAATCAACCAGTTTAAGCAGCTTTTCTTTTAAGTTTACATTTGAAACACAAGTTTCTTCAAATATTTTCTTGCAGATTTTATTTATTACTATTTTAATTGCTATTAAATCTCTCTTTGATATTCTTGAAGACAGCTTTTTCTTGATCCTTTCTTGTTAATGTTTTGTAATTTCTTTTTTGTGATTTCTGTTCAGTTGTTTCACAGTTATGGCCTAAAATGTTTTTAAGAGGGCATATGTAATGGCAAGGTAAAAAAATCTTGATCCAACACATTAAAAAAAGGTCAACCCAAAATGGCAAAAAGAGAAAAAGTCAAGATAAAGAAATAAAGCAGGCAAACAGTTGAGCATGCTAAAAAGAGTTCAACACAATAAAAACAATTAAATTCTGCACCACTTAAAACAACATTCATGAGGCAAAAAGAATCACTCACACATAAAGATATCAAATTAAATCAAACGACATATAAATATGAAAACAAAAATAGCAGCAGAAAAGCAAAAGCCCTGAAGGGTGAAGACATCACAATATAATTCATAAAATTTCAAAGTCAGTAAGACTGAAGTAACACTACTCAGCTAAGTGAAAAACCTCCCCACAAGAATTCTATTAATGCCTTATCTTTATCTTAATATTGAGCACTTTATGAGAAAAACTTGCTTGCATGAAATGCCTTTCTACTGATTGTATACAACAGAAATTGGTCAACTTAAATGACAAGAACAAACCAACAAAAAAGCAATCAAGCAGTCACTCACTGACGCATACATTAAAAAGCAATAAAAAATACATTAAAAAGATATCAGACACCTGCACAGTAAAAATAGAAATAAATAAAAAGCAAAACAAAATCAATCAATTTCAAATAAGACCACTCCCAGAAAATATCAAATGACACCATATATAAGAAAAAAACCGGCACATACACATACACAAAAAAAGCACTGATGAGTGAACACAGTGTCCTTACTAAAACTTTGAAGTCGATATGAACCTGCTCAGTTAAAGTGACAAATTCTTTTCATGTATGTGTTTGTATGTGTGCGTGTATTTCATATTACTTAAACATATGTTTATATTTATTATGTCCAAATGAATATCTACAAAGTAGATTTTTATACATGTCTATGTCTCTATATAGTTTTCTACATGCATACATATAGACTCACATATTGCATTTTCACATGTCAATACAAATTATAAAAAGTAGAATATCTAAAATATACAAGAATATGAATTTCATGATAAGACTGAAAATTAAAATCTAAATCAGTCTATTTTTGCCAAAGACGATTTCTTTCCATTCTTGGTGGCACTCAATCTTGTCATCTGCTTTACAACTTGGCAGAAAATGAAAAGTCAACTAAAAAACCAATTCCTTATAATTAAGAAATGCCAGATAAATTCCAAATTCTTCATATCTTCAGAAATTACATTAAAAGAGCAGAATCGAATATTGTCTTGTTTATATCAAGACGTATTCCCCAGTTTCTTATTGAGTAGAAGTATTAGAAAATCTAGCTTATGTAAAATGTCTTTTACTCCCTGCTGCCATGTTTTGTGAGTATATTTTTTTCATGCAAAAAGAAATGAATAAACATTTCACATGAAGCTGATATGAAGCTGATATATTCTTTGAATTATATTTTTCTTAAATCTAATAAACAGGAATAGATTTTGTAGCTATTACAGATAATACAAAATCAATTCTGAATGAACTTTGTCAAGGTTGACACAGGCAGTAATAGCTTTTTGCTATATGGCTGGCAGTTTCTATCTATTATAAGATTTCAATGATGAGATTATTCTTTAAATATTACGATATGACAAAGAACAGGAACAAATGGATTCATGCCTTTCCCATGAAATCATTATACCATTTTGTACCTCTGATTTTGTAGTTTTAAATGATTTGCATTGTTTTCTACAGCCTCAGCAGCCATGACCAAGCACAACATTATGAACTTTTTCTGGTGTTTGATAACCATGGATCTTCAGTTTCTGTAATATTGTTGTGGTTCATTAAAACAGTCATATTTTTAAAGCTACAGCTAACTATATGAACCACCCAGTAAGATCCCCAAAAATGTCATGCAATGTCTGTGTTTAGAATTTTTAAAGTATTTGTCTATACTTCTAAGATGAGGTAATATCTACATTAATTATATTATCTGGAATATTGTCCTCATCTTTACAACCATGTTTATGACATTACAGCCATTGTATGCTCCGACCTTCCCAAGTGCTAGGAATTTCAAACTGAACCCTTTATTTTGATCACTAGGGTATATCATTCTCATTCCATGTGTAATGCCACTTTTGGTAGCTATGTAGTTATCTTTTTTTAACTTGACTCTTTTAAGTTTACTACTTTTGTAGCTTGGTATTGAACTCACTATTCTAAAATACTTATGATTTATTTATTAACTATAATTTTTATAAGAAATGGATATGAAAGAAAAGTGTTTAGCATGATGTTTTATTTAAAATTTGGTATGGTCACCAGATTTCTTTAAGAAGTTGAGTAAAAGTAGGAAAAAATACATATTTTCATAATTTCTAAATTCTTCTATGTATGACACTCTTTCAGATCATTAGAGATCATGACTCTCCATAACTTTCTACTCTTTGTAGTTCTTAGCAATGTTTGTTTATTTACTATCTCTGCAACTCCCTGTTATTCAATTAATTTAAAAAAGCTTCTTAGATAGGTTTACTTGTTGTATCACTTGCCTTCTGTATTTCTTGCGAGTGTCAAATTTTCCAAGCCCACTTTCTTCATTATGTGTCCCTAAACTTTAAACATTCTCTTTATGATTCTAAGTGTTCTTTATGTTTCCACTGGTTTTAAAATTCCCTTATAGCTCACCTGCTTCATTTAAAAAAGAAAGACAATGCACAGGGTCAATCCCACTCTCTGAGGAACACAAACAATGATTCAAAAAGATATGATGAAAATAAAGTTTTAAGTTATGCTATATCTATGAGTAAAAGTGCTGAATATCAGAGCTAGAGTATATGTAAATATATAAAAGTGGAAAATGAGGTAAGCACCAAATGGTTAACAGTGTCTTTCATGCCTGAAGATTGTATTTAAGTGTGAAACAGAAGGTCGACATTTGGTCTTGACCTCCAAGCCCACTTTCTCTCTCTCTCTCACACACACACACA
The DNA here is from genome assembly GCA_037127315.1 of Ascarosepion bandense. Taxonomy (NCBI): domain Eukaryota; kingdom Metazoa; phylum Mollusca; class Cephalopoda; order Sepiida; family Sepiidae; genus Ascarosepion; species Ascarosepion bandense. Next base: position 5,234,034 of record JBBBDQ010000154.1, read on the forward strand.
CACACACACACACACACACACACACACACACACACACACACACACACACACATTTAGCTCCCCTATCAAATCTTGTTATCAATATATAAATCTGTGCCCCAGATTCTTTCCAATATTTCTTTTCCAGAAAGAATTACTCCTATCCCAAATCAAGATACAACACATGATCACAAAAAATACCAAAAACTAAAAGAAAATGCTTAAATCTATAACCTCATGTTATTCAAGATATGTGGCTGGACATCCACTTGCTCCCAACTGAGATTGAAGCTTGACTGGTTTGGTGATATATGCATTAAAAAAACTCCAACTCACAATTGTTCATTAGTCATTGAACTGTATCACCTTATGTCCATGAACTTACCTGACTTTTTCACTAACCTGATGAATATTCATGAGTTTCCTATATCAGAAATCTTTAAAAACCAGTAACATTTTTGCTTTTGGTGCATAAATATTAGGACCTTGAATAAGTTCTAGCTTATTTTTTATGAAAAGTAATGTTTTATTTACAAAAATTAGTAAGAAATATGTCACTGAAAGCATTGTCCATTGCTAGCCATTACTTTTTCCTATCTTTCTGGCAGCATTTGAATTCCACATTAGAAAAGCAACACATCTTTTGATGCTAACCACAAGTCAACTTGTTTTTATGGCATCTTCATAAGAATGAAAGTGCTGCTCAGTAGGCCATGTGCCATCAATCAAAACAAGAGATAATCAGACGGGAAGATATCGGGTGAATATGGCAGGTGAACTTCCCATTTAAGCATTTCTAAGTAGGCGTTCACCCATTTTGTAACATGTGGCCTAGAATAGTCATGTAGCAAAATCACTTTGTTATGTCTCTTCTTGTATAGTGGCCATTTTGTTTTTCAGTGCTTTGCTCAAATGTATCAATTGTAGTTGATAGTGATCTCCCATAATAGTTTTGGTTGGTTTGAACAAATCATAATAAACTAAACTCAGCTGACCCCACTAAATGCTGAACAGAAATTTCAAAGAATGAATATCTGGCTTTTCTGTCGCCATTGATGAATAGCTGAGCTTACAGAACAATCTTCTATGCTTAAGGTTATTGTAATGTATCCACTTTTTATCTCAGGTCAAGATATGATGCAAAACATCTTTCCTTTTCTGCTGTAGAAACTGCAGTTAACATGGGATAAGACACTGTTTGATGCCTCTCGGCTTCAACTCATACAGCACTCAATGTCCTTGTTTTTAAATTCTAACCTTTCAAATGTTTTGAAACTGTTGTGTGATCAATTATTAATGCTTCTGTAAGTTTAGCTTGCACCTGACATGAGTCTTCATGAAATAATGCCTCTGACCCTTTGTCTTCAATCTTTTTCAGTGAGCCAGAGCGTTCTTTATCTTCAACATCAAAATCATTATTTTTGAAGCATCTAAACCAATCTCTGCTCGTTGATTTCGACAGAGCATGGTCACCATAAGTCTCAGCAAGAATTCTGCATGCTTCAGTTGCAGATTTCTTTAGAATAAAGTAGTGCAGTAAATTTTCTCACAAACAGTGTATTTCTTTGGCATAAAATCTGAAATGTTTAACACTATGAAAACAAAATTAGATAAATAAGAATTTATTCAAGATTCTAATACTTGTCACAAAATAGAATCCTTATATTTGCTTTGATAAAGTCCCTCAAGGGACAAAATTAAGATAATTTTTTCTTTTTTTGTTTATATATATATATATATATATATATATTATCTGATCTGACAGCTCGAGTTCATTAACTTATTCACAACCATAAGGCTGTCTCTCTGTATCTTTTTTATATATACTTTCATGGTAATTGTTCAGATGAGCTTGTAGTGGATGTGTGGTTATCTATGCAATCAAATAATTGCTATTCACTTATTACAAGTTACTAGTGTGTTCAGAATCCAATCCACAAACATTTATAAGTTGTACATTGACAAAACAAAAGAAATGCAACAAAATTTAGTAAGGCAGCAAACAAATATTTATATAATAATATACACAAATTTGTAATATGTATATGAAAAGAAGTTGCAAAATAGTATGTTTACAAAAATTAAGGTTGAATGTCTTTCACAACAAATCTTCCACATATTTATTTAAATAAATAAATGTTCCTTTGGTATTATGTGGCGAATGTTAATTGAAATGGATGTATGTTACAGTTAAAATTGAAAAGAGTGGAATAGAGTTGAAAAGTAAATTTCTCACTTGTGGATTCAAGTTTAAGCAGCACTGCTAACAAAGTAGGCAATTGCTTTTCTGTCTGTTACATAGTGACTTGCCTGGACATCTGCTTCCTGCCTGGAGTGAAATCTCTCAATAGGTTTTCTCTTTAAATATTAACTGGGTAGATTCCAAAACACATCAAAAGTTTTATCAGAATTTACATGTTCTATGACATTTCCATGTGTCTATGATTAATCAACTAATCAGTCATGGTTATTCTTAAAATTAGCCGTCAGATACTTTTGACATTTAGTTTGTACAAATATTTTAATACCATTATGTATGATTAAAACATTGTTGCTGAAATTTTTTTTTTCACTTACATGTTATATGAGGAGTAAACTGTCGTACCTGCTTTTTTAATAAATATTTGCAAGGTGGATTCCATGAACTCTTCGCTCTGGTACCTAGACTTTATGAATTTAGGCACAATATTAGGTCGGTATACAGATCTCATTGATTTTCATTTTAGTTGGTGAGATGTAGCCATAAGTTCTATGCCAACAACTTCTTTTCTTGCACTTTTCACTTGTGAAACTCCCTTTTGATTCCATAGTTTCCAACCAATATCTATTAATTTATGTCACTATATATATATATATAGTCATCCACAGACAGATCTGTTTTGCTGTATCACAGCTCATCAGTACATTTAGACATTTGATTGTTTCTAGCCAGGATTGAAATATGACCAAATGGACATCAGCCGGCGATAGGTATGAGTTGAATATATGGATCAGAATCCAACAAGATGAATAGAATAAGTAAAGAGCAAAGTGTCTTTAATCTAACATGTATCAGTTTAACAATCTTCTTTAGAGATTTTGTAAAGACGAATGATTTAAAAATCCTTTTCATTAAATGCAATTAGGATTTCTTGATATTTTTTACATGCATACAAGAGATTTCTTTTTTGGTTATAGAGTGTATAATGACTGTCGAAATGATCTTTGGATCTGAGTACATTTAGCTAAACTACTGGTTATTATGAATTATGCTTTTGTTTGTCTTAATATGTACATTCTGATGATATTTATATGATTTTTAGTAATAGAAATGTTTTAAAATGTGAAACGAACACACACTTGCATGAAGACAGATCAATTAGTTTGCAACTGGACATTTTGTATTAAATATTCTTTGAACAATAGAATTAATATTCAGTGCATTAAGTGTATTGACAAAAAAAGATAACACTGAAAAATAAATATTTGTTTTGTGCAAATATAATCCCTATGAAATTAAGAATCTAGCTGTAATTGCGACAGATGTTATCATCATTCATTTCTCACAGTTTTGAGGTTATTTTTTGTTACCATAACTCACACCTCTGAAATGATCTTGGAAAGAGATTGAAAGTACTTGGGTACATTGAGAAATGAATGATAATAACATCTGTCAACATTACAGTTCTTTTCTGAGATCTTTCAATTATAATACGTGAAAGATTATGCTTGAGTATAAAATAAGCAGACAATGTTTGCAATTTATTTAATCTGATATATATATATATATATATATATATATATATATAAAGATTGTGATGCTAGATTACATGACGTAAAAATATAGGTACATAATAAGCACTGGGGTCTGAAAAAGAAAAAGATCTGACAGTATTCTTCGAAGGCGTTATATCTAGTATATGTGACTCTGCAAAAGTGGTGACGAGTATTCATTTGAGAAAACAAAAGTAAAATAAAAAAAATATGTATCTTATATGTCATAATAGGATATTCAGTTAATATTTACCACTTCACCAAAGAGACACCATATTCATGATACTACAGAGAAATAACCAGGCGGAAGTTATTAAAAAATTAATCTATGGAATATTCGGCAGAGTACAGAAAAATAGAAGAACTAACATCTATCATGACTCAAATTTTGTCATTACAAAAAGCAACAACAATTTTAATAACAAAAAAACAGTATAAAGAGCAATTACAATTGCCACAGAACAGAAATTTAAAAAAAATTATTAATTAATAAAACTACGGAAGAAAAAACATCAGATTTATTCACTCCAGATGCTGTTGCTAATTCAATTAGTGAATTTTTCTATAATCCAGACAAAGGGATAACTTTTTTTAGGTTATTATAGAAGATATAAAGGGATCAATCTTGTTTGCATTAGAATGATTGAAAGAAAATTTGTTTAAGTAAATGCTGAACATGAAAACTATGTAAATTTTATCTTGCAAAAAAAAACAAAAAATAAAATAAAATAAACAGGTGAGATAAATGTTGATGAAACTGTAGTAATACTATCGAAAATTTTTGGTGACAAGAGTTCATTATTTAATACACATTGGCAATGTCTTGACAGAACATTTAAAAAATAATGATAAACCCCCTCAGTACCTAATTCTTATCACAGTTGTGGAGATAATCATCTCAAAAGTAATCGTTTTTTTAAGAAAAAAATGCTACAAATGTGGTGGAGGGGTAGGACACAAAAGTGCTTATTACAAATACAAATGTGGAAGAAAAATAAAACGTATGTGAACATGGTAAATACATGGTGTAAAGTCAAAAAGCATAAAGAAAAGTTAACAAGATTTTGAGCATGTCTTTAACTGAGTTAGAAAAATCTTAAAAAAGGAAGTTTGTTTTTGTAAAAATTAATAAAAATAAAACTACAACTTGATACAGGATCTGATATCCCCATCATAAATGAAAAGACATCAAGAAAAATGGCTAACCCCAGTTTATTAATTTCTAAAAAAGTTGCTCATGGAGTTTCAGTAAAGAAATTGAATTTTATGGGTGAATTCTGTAACATTTCTTTTGGAACAGACTGTAACCAATCAGAGTTTGCGCCTGTGTCTACTTTTATATTTAGTAAGTAATTCATCAAGTTTTATTCAACCTCAACAGAATGTAGAAAGCACTGGACGGCTGTTTCATCCTATATTTGGGACTCATCAGCAGTGCGCATCCACTACCGGGATTGAAACCCAGACAGTTGCATTATTAAGCGAATGTCATACCAACTGTACCACAGGCCCTGGTGATGAAGAGGTAATGAATTAAACTCAAAATAGCGCCGCTCATTCACATATTACGGGGTGGAACTCTGCTGAGCTCCTTTTACCCATAGGACTGTGCCTCCCAGAGCCACGACTACAATCACCAAGCCGCTCACACTGGAGCATTAGAAGCTTTATATTTACATTTATACTTATTCAGACAAAGTGTAAAACCATGGGTGATTTCTCTACTTTTGTTTGGATTCTATATCTTAACTAACATGCATTTATATATATATATATATATATATATATATGAACAAAGATACGTATAAATGAATATATAAATAAATTGTTTCCAAATATTAATATGATCATCATTCATATATTGATAAATGCATAAAACATCAAAAATTATATTGGATGTGTAAGATATATATATATATATATATATATATATACAAATTTTATTTTTCATCAAAGTCCATCTTGCACATTTACAAATCTATCATTCATCCATGCATTGATTACAGCTGCCATACCTGGTCTATTGTTCCTGCTGTTATTCTTGAGGCAAAATCCAAAGAAAGATCTGCAATGTAATTAATCCTGACTTAGCATCTCGACATCAGTCTCTTTCTTACTGACATAATGTGGCTTCCCTCTGTCTTTTCTACAAATATTTCATGGCAACTGCTCTGACAAGCTTTTTTTTACCTGGTGCCCCAACTACATGAGTTTAAATGTGCTACTAGATTGGCATCTAGGGAGCACCATTTTACCATTGAAATAGTTAAATTTAATCACGACTTCTACTCCAACAGTTTCTTTTCTTGCACTTCCTGCTTGTAGAAGCCTCTTCTGTTTACTTGCTTCCTTGATGATTATATTTCTCAAAGTTTTAAATCAACATCTATCTTTCTCTCTCCCTGTCTCACACACACACACACACACACACACACACACACACACACACACACACATATATATATATATATATATATTAATGCAGGTTTCATTGAATAGTATAGACAAGTTTTGTCTATTAATTTTGTGTAGGATCCGTTCATACCGTCTGATATACTTGATGGTGATGTCGTTGAAAGACAACAAAAAATCACAGTATTTGTTGAATTTTTTATCGGGTCTAAGCTTTCGGCTCACATAAGCCATTATCAAAGAGTAAATATTAACACACAGTAAACATAGAACATTTAAGCTATTAACAATAAAGATAATTGAATTGAAAATATAAGTCCATCCCTACCGTGGTGGATGGCCGAAGACAGTGACAAAATAGTGGTGTTATGGTCCCTGGTCTGATTACAGACATTTGAGTACGTTGTTGGAAATATCGAAATTGATTGTATTCAAACCAGGTTTACATTGTTTAATGTAGAGTGCTTCGAGGATTTTTAGTTTCTGCTTATTATTTTCTTGTTTGAGTATGTACGTGTTATCAACAAGCGTTTTTCTCAGAAGTGTGCGTTGATAACCGTGTTGTTCTAAATGACGGAATATATATATATATATATATATATATATATATGAACGATAAAATATAGTTTTAGGGTATAGGGTATGTCATATTTATGGGTTAAAGTGTAGCTATCAGGGATAGAGTGTATGTAAATATAAAAGTGGACATTGAAGTCACCAGCCAAAGGTGGCAGTCAGTTTCATGCTAAACACAATTGTGTGGGTGTTGACTTCAGTGTCCACATTTTATATTTACATATGCTGATATTAATCATTTATATATATATATATATATATATATATATACACACACACACACACACACACACACACACACACACACACATATATATATATATATGAGACAGAAAGAAAAAAAAGAGATTGTTCATATGATAGTTTAATAGGCAATGAAATTTTGCAATTGAGGGCCCAAGTACTGTATATCCTTGTGCCAGACAGGTGAAACTCATAAAATCTTCCATATCATGCAGAAAGAAATCTCAGGTTTTAAAACTGGAGCAGGACAAAATTACTCCACAAGCAAAGGGAATGGAGTTGATTTTCAAGTGAACATTCTCTTATAATCAACCAGATCCTATTTAAAAAAAAATAGAATAGAATTACAAGGATGGTGAAAAATGGTAGTAAATATAGATAAATCAAAAGGCGGATCAGGCAAAAGGCAAAAATATACAAATTTGCAGAATCAAACACTTCAAGAAAGTAACCAATCAGGTTGCATGAATATACAACTGGCAAAAGGTTATAAAAAGGCTCTTAATAAGACTTACTAATGAGTGTTGAACCTAAGGCAAAGGATAAAACTGTAAAAATACCATAGTGATTATGTCTTTATCTGCTTATGGCTTTTTTATTTGTTCACATTTTGTTTTGGATTTTCTTTCTCTCAGATGTATGATTGACATGTCAGATTGTTCTTTGTACTTTATGGGTTGGGCATATGAAGATAAAAGATGCTTAAGAAAATAAGTTCTTGCTTTATTCAAATGAAGATTTACTAAACTGATAGCTTTATGTTTTGGTGTGGGGTGCAAATAGATTTCAATATAAAACTTTCATCATAAAAACAGGTGAAATGTCTATGAATGGTTGTATGTGTGTACTTGCAAGTGGCTGAACTCACACACTGTAACTTTATATATATATATATATATATATATATGTGTGTGTGTGTGTGTGTGTGTTTTCTGTGTATTAAAGGATTTTTTATTTGGTAAAAAAACCTATGAAAAATGTTTGAGTTAATATTTAATTTATATGGCTACAACAGAGACAGACAACATAAGACAAATTTAAAAACAAAAGATAAATTTATTAACACATAGAATAATGAATGAATAATACAAATTAAATAAGTACATTGGGTGCCAAATGATGGCCAATTATATGTATGTAAAAATAGTCAATGCAAATGAAATATGCCCTTTTATAATAAAGTATCTAATACTGCTTAAGGTTTTCAGCAAAAAAAAAAAACTTCATAAAATGTTGAAAAGGGAAACATCTCTGAATAATTTTCAGTTAAATAGTACAATTTTCAAAGCAAAACTTGTGCTAATAGCAAAGGATAGAACAATCACACCAGCCAAAGAGTTCTCCTTGATGTGGGAGCGATTTTGATGTTCCTTTTAATTCTCTGGCTAGTGGTTATCAAATTTCTTCTCTATTGTTTTTTATTTCTGAACTGGATGTGGGTTCTAGCAGCAGATGTTCCCTGAATTAAATCCTGAACCCTCTTTTATTACCTCCAGGTAGACTTCAAATTCACTTTTCAATATTTTGAGGGAAACCTTTTGTTTGTTTTTTTTGTAATCATTTTGCCCCAAGCAAGGCAGTACAGTAAAAGTTAGTTATTAAAAATGAGTGAAGATACGTATATCATATATATAAAATAGGATACAGATCCCGACAAAGGTTTTTAAGAAATTTGAATTTTAATTCAATACAAAAAAGCTGAGAAATGTATAAACAACTTTTAACATGAACTAAGAATTATAAAGAAAACATACAGAATAAATGTGAATGACTTTTTTAAAAGCCACTCATTTTCTTTCTTTAACCATGAGAAACACCAGCTGAGGGTAAAAGTATCATGATTCATTATTTGAACATAACACATAAATACACATATGCCTAGAATGGTGAAACATGTAATTGAATGTTTTCAATGAAACTTTTATATTTGCCAATTTTCTTAAATATATATATATATATATTCCAGTTTTGAACGAGATTTTGCTACCCAGGTTTCTACCATGAGTGGTGTCTTCAGGCAATTTTTAATAACTGATTTTACCTTTCACCGTTTTTCTTATTAAGAATGCACTTGTAACAGTGTTTTATTTGAACATTCACGTAGCAGAGAATTTATGAATGTGCATTGTTTAAATTCAAACGAATTATGACATTTTCATCCATGGTTGTATGAACCTAAGAGGTATTTCTTAGTGTGGATTCATTTAGTCATAATTTCTGTTTTTTCATTTAACAGTTCGTCTTTATTTGGGTATGTCATAATTTCTTATTTTTCTTCTTGGCATATATATATAGTTAAAATTTGCTATATTTTTTAAACATTGTTTATTTCATATACAAGGTACTACACTCAAGTAAACTTGATAAAAAAATTTGACCTCTGGCAGAATCTGAACCTGCATCTCCGTTTGCAAGAGAAACTACTGTCTGATCCAGCATGTTTTGAGTCAGCTATAGAAAGCTTCACAGTCAAGGATGGTTCATATTTTCTTGAACGCTATTTCTACTCAGTTTCATATTCAAAACAGAAAGAAAACAACTTCTAAAGAATTCAAAGCTTTTTTAATTTTTTTAATCCAAAATATTTTTATTACTTCGGAGTTTATTCTTAGTGGCTCCCCATATTTGAGTAGAATGACTACCAACCTGCACACTTGAGAAAACATGCCCACTGGCAAGATCTGAACCTGCAGAATTTTGTAGGGAATGGATTCTTAGCTGAGAGCTTTTTACTCCACCACACCTATATGTGTGCGTATGTTTATGTGTGTGTCTAAAACCTCCGATACAAATATATCTGTAAAGACAATATAAATGAAAGAAAAAAAGTAAAACTTTTATGCTAATGAATTTCATTCCTTCAGGCAAGGGTAGAAATTTTATTTAGTAGCATCTCTTTATATATGGAGGTAACATGGAAATAGATGGAATAATGTGAAGTTTGCAATTTTAAATTAGGAAATGCTCTAAAATATTTTTAAGAACTTATACTGTAAATATAAACTAAGGAAGATGCTAAGTGACAACCTATTACACAAAAGTGAATTGATGTTACTGGTATTGTTTCTTTCTAATAAAAAAAATGATACAAATTTTAATAAAAAATCAAAAGAGAACAGTTTTAAAAAATTAAATTAAAAGGAAGCAGATGATACAGTGCTGATAGCAAACACAGAAAGGAAACTACAAGACCTTCTACAAGAAGTAGTTACAGAAAGTCAAAAGAAAGAATAACATATAAACTACAAGAAAACTGAATGCATGGTAATTAATAAAAGGAAGAGCCCGAAATGCCAAATACAAATTTGGGGATACTAAAGTCAAGTAGGTAAAGAAATTTAAATACCTGGGAAGTGTTCTAAGAGAGAACGGAAAGTGTGACACTGAGATCCGAAGATGTATTAGCTTGGTCAAGGATATATCTAGAAATATTAGTATTGAGAGGTAGGAAGATCTTGCTGGAGACAAAGAGGAGAATACTGAATTGTTATGTGATGTCTGTCCTTCAATATGGAAGTGAATACTGGACAATATCATCGAAAATGAAGGAAAGACTTGAAGCAACCAAAATATGGTTCTACAGATGGATGCTGAGGATACCATAGATGGAACATGTGAGCAACGACAAGGTTTTGGAGAAGACAGAAATAAAATGCAAACTGATACTTAACTTCAGGAAAAGACAGCTGAAGTTTCTGGAACATGTTGTGAGGATGTGATGGATAGATAGAAGGAAAGAGACAGTGGAAAGCAATGTGTGATATACTTGATGAAAATGAGCAGATGGATGGTGGATCAGAAGTTGAGCAGGATACCTGGAGAAGTGGTGTTAAGAGATACAAGTGATAGGGAGTTGTGGAAGGCCATGATCGCCTTCGTCCTGAAGGGACATGATACATAGAAGTGAGTCAGTTAAGTGCCATACGTGATACACGCTTGGGCGATCATGTTTCGAAAGAGACATGACTGACTGGGCAGAAGATTGTCCCGCAGTAGGTTGCCATTGCTTTCTGCAGTAGACTGGTTGCCGACCAAGGCTATAGAACCCAATCTGTCCTGCTATTCAACCTATAACTGGAAGGAAGAGACGGATTAATACCTTTCCCAAGGGTATTTGCGCGTAAGTGAATACAATGGATTCAACTGGAATTCAAACTCAGCTCCCCGACTTCTTGTTACCAAGCCGATATCCACTGTACCACAATGCACATCCTCATACATAGAAGAAGATTGTTTAAAAAAATGGTTGAGAAATTAACAAGTTTAAAATTTAAAAGAAAATAGTTAGCTCATGACCTTCAAAAAAAAGAAATTAAATAAATAAAAATAAAATAAAAAGATAAATAACAATTACGTAATAAAAGATAACTTTCATAGAGAAAACTGAGTGAAAATTATATGCTTAGATAGACTGTTGTAGGCTTGTACTGAAGATGACGTGCAGTTTGTCTTCATTAAAACACGTCTTAGACATGCATCTTGGTAAAGTGCCATCGAATTATCTCATCCATTGCATTCATTTTGAAATTTAATCTACATATGTCTATCGGATATGCAGCTGACACTGTGTTGATGACACACACCAAAAGAAAACCACAGGAATTCTTAAACAAGGTAATAAAGTAAAGTATGATGAAAGGACTAATCAGCAATTGTAAGAAGACATAATGTATAGTCATTAGACATATAGCAAGCCAAGATACAAGCTAGTTATAGATAATATATTTTATTGACCTGATAGAAATATGATTAACATCAAAAGCAGTGACCAACAAAAGTGTGGTTGACATTTAAGCAGCCGGCTTGAATGGCAATAGCTAACAAAGATGATTGATAGATATGCCTGGCCAGAGATGACACAGTTAAGTGAAAATGAGAGAAGGCCAAAATGCATGGAAATTTCGAGTTATATAAGTTAAAGTATTTTCTGGTCGAAATCAGAATACTAAGAGAACATGGAGGGAACACAGAGAAGAGAGAAGAAGAAAAGACAACTCTCACTGGTCAACAACTCCCAACAAGTCCCTTGTATGATTCTCTCTTGTTACCCTCCTCCTCCACACAACTGTCACTGATGAAGAATAAAAACATAAGTTTATATTTTATATATATGTGTTCTTATTTGTTGTTACATTTCAGGACAATTGTTATTGTTGTTCATCGAGAACCATGCATTATACTTCAATAGCAGAGTAGTTATAGTGCTATTGTTGGTGAAGAAAAATGTGTAACTAGAATAACAAATGTTGCCTTCCAGAAGCTAAACAAAGTATTATTATAACACTATTTCTGGTATATGAAAAAAATATATGTATAATACTGTAATATTGCATGTGAAGAAAAAAAATGTAATCCTAATTTTAGTATGATGGAGCGAAAGAAATTATTACTATTATCATCTGTTTTTAACTCAACTCATATTGCAAATGAAAATAAACTACAGAATCAATAATACTTGTTGATTCTGTAGTTTATTGTCAATTGCAATATGAGTTGAGTTAAAAACAGGTGATTTGCTACAAAACTTGTAAAATTTGAAAAAAAAACTACCTGAAAATTGAAGAGAATAAAAAGGAAAATATGTTTTTGCAGCTGGGGACTGTGGGTCAAGCAAGGTCATCGTTGGCAGCCATTGTGTAACTAAAGCAGAAACGGATAGAAGCCTTGGCCCCTACAACTGGTAAAAGTAAAAAATATAGGTAGTCAAAACACATAAAAATTTTTTGATAGGGTTAAGGGAGGTCAAAGCCATGATTACTGAATTTGCTGGGAAAAGATTTGAAAATTTGAAAACTTGAAAAATTGATGTAATCAGAAAGAACAAAAGAAATTACATCAGTAGAAATATTGCTATTCATTGGTTAAGCCAAGGGAATGAAATCACTCTACCTCATCATATGAACTGGGAGTAATCTCATTGGTTAAAGATTTGATCTGCTTGGACACCCTGTGTCCATCATGCACCTCTCAAGAGAATTTAAGACATGCATAAATATCAAAGCTGAGAAAGCCAAAATCAGTTGGAGTCCAGTCAGTTCTCGGCCCAGAGATGTAACAACTGAGAGAGTGAAGTTCCCAACTGGGGGCCACAACCAAAACGAGTGGTTGCTCCCCACAGAGCTCTTGGCTGAAGATGTACAAAATGTAGAGAAGCCTGCCGCCAACCGACTTAAAAGAGTTAAAGTCGAATAATACGCCTTCGATAGAGTTCTAGCTGAAGATGTATGGAAACAGAAAGAGCTGAGAAAGAGTTTAACTAGCAGAAAGATCAATTGAGTTGCGAGATTGATTGCCGCACTGAGCTAAGGTGACAAGATAAATTACTGCTGTCATTGTCCCCACACACAAAGACCAACTTTGGCTGTTTTCGTAAGGCTTTGGTGAAAAGCCCTGATAAGACTTAGTTTTGAAACCATCAAAACTTAAAGAAAAACTTGAAATCTCTGATTGAAGTGAACAACCATTAATCTCAGACTAAAAAATTTCGCTCCATTGTAAGAATAGGAATTCAACAACTGTTTTTATCTATTTGTTTTTTTTTGTATATAAAGAATTTTCCGCAACTTATCCAGGCACCATTGAATTTATTCTTTTTTTGGTTCCGTTCTTTTTTATCAACATGAGTATGCACGTGCGTCCAATCTGGTTTGAAGTGGCAGAGAAATGGCTACCGGGTTTTCAACGTGTCTTCCTTGAGATCAAAATTCACAGCGTGGGCAGGGAGGAACACCATTGTAAGAGACAACTCGAAGACCAGCTACTGTGATGAGGCCATCACGACTAGCGACCCAAGAGCTTCATCATAACTGGTGCTGTGTCAACAGTATAAATCCTAACTCAGCTTCATCATAATTGGTTTCTGTGACTGGGGTCAGTCAGCGGGCAAATGGACCGTGTCATATTTTGCTGCCGTGACCAGGGATGCACCCTGGATTGCCACGAAAAATGAAAAGCTACTGTGAGACCCTGAGAGAAGCAGATTTCATTGAGAAAGAAGAAACGAACAAGAATCAACCCAGAGCCAGGAAGCAGGTAGGACACTTTTTGGTTTCTTTCTGAAATACTTGTTGCTTGCCATTTTTCTCTCATTTTTATTAATTGCTAATTGTATTGCTTAAATGTCTGACCATGGGGAGGAACAGAGAATGGCAGGGTTGGAGGTAGACGAGATAGAACAGACTGTCTGAGGACTTGAAGAGTCTGTTGGGGGGACCAAGGGTGGCAAGCTTTGGGGGAGACATAAGGGAGTTAAAAAGTTGGTTAGGAGCTGTAGATAAAAGTCAACTAATCTATGGACTGGTGGAGAAAATAAGAAATTTTCATTGAAAACAAAGAAAAAAGTCTTGAACTGTTATGTAATATCAATCCCTTATGGTGATGACTGTTTTACATTCATAACAAATGGATATTTGAGATAACAGAAATGGGGTTTTGCAGAAGGATATTAAAAATATGATGGACAGAGTATGTGAACAACAAAAAAGTTTTAAAGGAAATGGAAATCAGAAAGAGAAAATTAAAATTTCTGGAACACATTATGAAGAAAGAGGCTTGAATAATTCAACATTCACTTGGACATATTGAAGGTGAGAGGAGCAAAGGGAAAGAGTAGCCTACCAAAAACAAGCTTGTATAAATACATGGAGTGGAAGGAATAATAAGAAAACAATGATTATCTACAGCTATGAAAGATATGAAGTTGTGGAGAGCCATGGACGTTCACATCTTAAATTAATGTTTCCTAACCTTTTTTCAACTTGTGCAAGCTTTAGGCACAAATTTTTTGTCAACGCTCACCTCTGTCAAATAAAATTTCAAATATTATACTGAATTCATCTTTTATGGTACTTAGGTATTAGTACAAAATAATTTTAGTATTGTTTTTATTTCTTTTATAAACGCCAATGATTAAATTGCTAAAAAAGATAACAGTTTTTATTTGATAGCTTATCTCAATGTTTTCATTGTGATGGTTGACTTTGGTGTTTACTGGCTGAGGTTCTTAATCTTCGTTCCATGCTGCTGAGAAGTAATTGTAAATCTCTTCATTTTGTAATTTGTAGGCAGTTTCTTTGTTTATGAAGAAGCTGTGTAAATGGGTTGAAACCACAAGGAAATTGGAAAAGCAATTTAAAAAAATTGATAGCTTCACACAACTCTAGATATGTCTCAGAAAATTAATTTCAAAATGAATATTGAATAATTTTTGAAAAATAAAAAAATAGATAAACTCTAACTACCGGCCTGAGTATGATTACCATCCAACAAATAAAATAAAAACTCCCAGTGCCTCCTTTCAACATAATAGAGCCCATCAAAATTTTGGTTAAGAATCTTGTTTTTCTGACCTCAAAAGATTTATCAATATTTATCAAATTCACTGATAACCAGAAAAAAATCATTCCAATTAATTTAAATATGGTTTGAAATTCAGTAAAGTATTTTGCTTATTGTAAATAATAAATGTAATCTATTAGCATGAAGTTAAGATTAAAGTTTCAAGAAAGATTTTTCATTTAAACTTTAGGTGTATTTTTGTATATAATAATATAAAATAAACAAAGCAAGATGGTAGCAGAGTGGAGATTTTAGAAGAAGTTATTAAGCTTCTGTAGCAGAAGCAATGAGACACTAATATGATAACATAGACACTCAAAGATTAGGAGTGTGAGTGACGCAAAAGGCAACAGAAATAAGATGAAAAAATACTTATTAAAAATTTATGATAACACTGGCAACTTTTTGTATTTAAAAATTTGAGCTTCCAAATTCTCTTGATCAACCTAAATAGTTAACAATTACAAAGTAGGTTTTGCCTCATGAAAACAACAATTTTATATCTAACAGTTTGCATAATCTTTGCTTAAATACAGTGGGCTATAACAAGCTTTTTGGCCACCCTTGATTACAGCAATTTTGGCTTTTGTAATAACATCTCTTCTTTTTTTCTCAGACAGTAACATGTCAGGATCAAGCTGCTCTCGTCTATGAACAATAGCTGACTTATATTTTGCAATATAAGTTTGCAAAAGTAAGGAAATTGGTGAATTTCAACAAAGCCAAATAATAGGATAGCATCAGTGTGACAAGTCAAATACAGAAATTTCTAGGTTTTATTCAAGTTAATCACCAAACAGTTAATAATGTAGTTAATAATCAAATGAAAAAGGCCATTGTTGTATAGAACAACATTTAGACAGACAAAGCATTGTGTCTGAGTGAATGAAAAGGGCACTGAAGAGGGAAGTAATCAGAAACAATCATCAGAGCGACAAAAATCTTGGAAATGTCACCAAATGCAGTAAGAAAGACTCTGAAAAAGCTAGGATATCAAAGAGAAGTTATAAGAAAGAAGAACTTAATTTCAGAGGTTAACAAGAACAGGCATATCGACTGGGCAAGAGATTTTGAGAGCAAAGATTATGAATTTTGGCATTCTGTAATTTGGTCAGATGAAAGTAAATTCTGGCAATATTTGAATTTGAGATAGGTATATGTTTGGAGAAGTCATAATGAGATTTGGAACATTGAATATCTGCAGGTGTCCATGAAACATGGAAGGATTGGAGTAATGGTGCGGAATGCTCTCTGGTTTGGAGGGAAATCTGTGCTGTGTTGACGAGCAGCTGAATGGTCCAAAATACTGTCAAATATTAAACAAAGTACTACTCCAATGATCTGAAATCAATCAAATTGAAAAGAATACCTTTTTTAAGAAGATGGAGCCCTATGTCATACAAATAAAATAGCAGAGGCCTGGAAGGAATCACAAGTAATCAAGTTTCTGCCATGGGTAGCCTGTGAATCTAACAGAGCAAGTTTGGAAGCACCTTGACTGAAAACTTTGAGAGCATGCAACCAAAACCACATCAGTGGCAACCCCTAAAAAACATTGCTAAAGGAGTGGCAAAATATGGATCAGATGATTGTTAATAACTTGATCAAATCCATGAAAAATTAAATACAAGCACTGAAATTAGCAAATAAAGGACCTACTCCATACTAGTTCCAAATAGTGTTTATTTATGTTGAGTCGGAATTATGTAATTAAATCTTGAAATTGACTGTAGTTTATTTCTTCTGGCTAAAAACTTTTTTGAATTACTCTGAATTACTTTTAATTTAAATTCATTGGAACTTATTTTGCTGTCTAGATTTAAGTAGTGATGCTGATTTTGAAATTATATTGATTTGAGAAGTCATTTCAGAAGTGATTGAAGTTGGATAGTACCATTTACTTTCCATATGAAGTAAAAAAAATGTTCTTTTGAAATAGAAAAATATTCTTTTGGTTTGGCACAGAGTGCTGGTTAGTACCATTCTTTGGTTGCCAGCTGAGCACCTTCTTTTTGCAGGAAACCAATTATTGCTAAAAATGTGTGACTCTTGAATAAGCTATATATATGTATATATATATATATATATATAAATAAAGAATTTGATAAAAATCTTAATTGATTCTCTCTCGTAAAGAGTTATTTTTCAGTCATATATTTTACATATATATATACATGCTGAAGATGTTGCCCAAAAGTTCAAAGAATTTGAATAGCACATCCAAAAAGAATGAAGTATTTGGTTTCTCGCACTGAACTTTGTAAGATCTCTTGAGACAGTAAAAGTGAAATGTTAAATATTTTTTTATTGTCAAATTTTTTCAAATTTTATGCTCATACTTATTTAATCCGAACAAGTTTTGTTAAATTTAACTGACAAGAGCTGCCAGTTTAATGTCTTATTGTATATTTCAAATTTTTGAATAAGATTGTAAATCAGGATCAAAATTTGAATTAAGCTACAGTAATGGCATTTTGAAGTGTGTTTAAAATATTTAATACATATAAAAATAATAATACATACACATATTTGACACATGCTTTTGCCATGTTCTTTTAAGCATGATTTTCCTTTAGACTGTTTGGAATAAAGTGCTATAAAAATGTTTGGTATATCCAATAAAATCTTGTCTACCACACTGACAATACATATTTCTTGATAATGACTGAGAAAATCAAAAGTACATAAAAGAAACAACAAAAAATGAACTACAGAGAGTTTATCCATAATATATAATCATGTTCACATGTAGCAACATGATATCTGAAAATAAAGAAAGAGACATAGCACAACAAATCAAAAGTCTTTAATAATCCTGGACCAGATAATCCTTCAGACAAGTAATGGCTGCAGCCTAGAACCCCTCAAGCTTTTATAAAGCAATGATTTTAATTTTCTAGATATTATAACTTCTAAATAGCCTCATAAACTGAAATGATATTGATATGATTGTTTGAGAGTCACCCCTTTTTACACATAAGAATAGACTCATCTGATGTGTATATATAATCCTGCCTATACAGATAATGGTAGTGATTGTCAAAGCGTTTTCTCGCTGCGACGGCATTTCTCACTGTCAGCTCTCTGCCTTTGGGCAGAGGGCGCTCTCTGCTTCCGAGCAGAGAGCACAAACCCAGTCGTGGTTCCGCCGAAGGGTAGAACCACGACTCGGTAAAAATAGACAGACATTTTTTTGGCCTGGCTATATGGCCGGGAATACCCACTTTAAAATGACCATGTGTCACATCCGGCCTTGCGTGGGAAGGCTAGTAAATACAGTGATTGTCTCAGAGAGTTGAGTAGTTGTACCACCACTTAGTTGGTCAGTAAGGATATAGACTCATTACCCAGACATACTTCTTCATTACCAGTTTGTATATATTGATTTCTTCTAACAGTATTCCTAGTATTCCTGAATTGACTAACCCGTGTTCCAGTTTATATATTTTTTGTTCAATATAACTTACATTTTCTATCTCCATATCTGTTTTTGTTATTTATTATTTTGTATGGTTTCTCAACAAGAATCCACAACAATGACAAACACATTTATTTTTAATGTTATAATGCTAGTTATAAAAATTTGTTTTTTTGCTATGGTTGTGTTAAAATATGTGCTAATTTGGTTTGTAATAAATAGTAAAATAATGGGTTTTCTGAAAGAATACTTTGCAATCTCTGACCTTCATGTCAAAAATCAGATGGTTTTTTTCCTTGACACTGCTATTATTTTAACTACCTTCACTCTTAGGCAATATTTATTGTTTTGAAAAGTGGTGATTAGAGTTGTAATAAAACCTAAACATATCATGAAAGTGAATTTATACATTTTTTGTTCTTGAGAATTAATAGCAAAAATATTGAACACTATCTATTTATTAGATTGTTTATTTACAAGAATAATTTTATATTTAAATAACGGCCAGGTTTTATTAACTCTACCACCATTTTATTTTTGTTGTTGACTTCATAAAGTTACATCTTTTGTTATAAGTGAATAATTATCATTTGTTTTTTGTTTTTTTGTATTTTGTATCTTTGATATGTTTCTTGTATAAACCATTGTGGTATTCATATGAATGTTCATTATTATATATGTATTGTTGTGTTCAGGTTATAAAGAGTTTTTTTTTCCATTTATGTATATATTCATGTAAATAGAGCATATTTGTTTCTCCATGTGTGTGTCAGGAGGAATGCAGGATCAGGTTTCTGTTTGTGCTAGGTCATATTATGTTTCAGATATTTGAGTGTGTGGATTGCACACTTGAATTCATTCCTTGGTTTTCTGCATATTTACTTTGTGAAGATTATTTAAATGCATTACTGGTTCACACAGGAGTATTTTCTCTTGGCTGGTTGGTGCATTGATTGCTCTCTGATGGATGACATGACTTCCACATGCATGTGTGCAAACCTTGCTGAAATGAAGAGGCTATACATGTGTTTACTGTTTTTTTATATTTTCATAATGCCTAAACATTTCTGATTTGATTTTAGAAGAAGTGTTAGTCATTGGTTGATTTTCACATGATGTCAATTGACCACATAAGCTCTACCTGGGTTAATATCTAGGTCACCAGAAATATGGAAGAATTGAAATAGGCAAAGGATATATGTGTTGAGAGAAAAAGAGAGAGAAAGATAATTTCTCTGTCATTTTATTAGTTAAGCAGAAAGGTATATTTCAATTTTCTTTACTGCTACTTATCTAACCACCACATTTTCTTCACATGTAATAAGGTTTTGTAGGATACTAGAACTCCCTAATAATGAAATATATTGAATATGTTGCCATAGCACTGTTAAAAACGATTTTTACAGCTTATCTTTGTATATATTGATTACAAACTTTGTGCTTTATTTATGTTTCAGTGCAATAAAAAGAACAGCCATTTTTATGGTTTTCTTCATATAAAATCAGGACTTATGGAACTACTAAGACCCTTTAATTATAAAATATATCAAATATGTGCTCATAGTATTGTGAGAAAAACTTTTAGATGTTGGGTTGATTTACTTATTTTTACAGCAAACAGAGCAGATCCAGAAACTTGTGAAGAAATAGACGACTTTATTACCAACCCTCATAAATCAATTGTGACTTTTTATTTTTACTTTAAACAATGTCTATTACTTCTATCAGTCTGCCTGAATATTGGAGAACATTTTTTATTAAAATTTCTAACCAGGCCTATAGATATAATACAAAGTATTTAAAGTAAAAATAAAAATGGGGACCTCTATTTCAAATACAAAATAACATAGGAAGTAATATATATATATATATATATATATATATATATATATATATATATATATATAGGTACAAAGCATTTGTCTTTTTAACAGAGCAGATTCATGCCAACTTCAAAGTTTCATGAGGACACCATAATGATGTTGTCGGTCATTAGGGCTGTTTACCATCGTCCCAGTTTTTCTTGTTTATATAGAATATGGTGTGACATTGTGGGCATGGTTTTGTTTGTGATTGGTTGGTTATTTTTTTCTTTTTGTTTATGATTGGTTGATTTTTCTTTTTCTTTTTCTTCATTTTTCTTTTTATTGTGTTGTTGTTTAATTAACTTTTTGCACCTATCAATGTTCTATCTACACTCTGAGATTGAGCACTTTATGATAAAATACATGCTTGCCAAAATACTTTTTATCAGTAAAACCAGTGACAAATAATAACCCTAGTGCTAAACATTATCACCATTAAACACTATCTATCTATCTATCTATCTATCTATCTATCTATCTATCTATCTACATTTATATATATATATATTAATAATTATGCATATTTCCCTACAATTTATGCACAACTTGGAGTTTCATGCATTTTTCAGCAATCATCGGGTACTTATCATACCATACTAAGCACCTGATGACTGCTGAAAAATGCATGAAACTTAGTTGTGCATAGAACACAGGCTAATATGAATATTCATTAACATATATTTTTGCTCTGTTATAAAA
Source organism: Ascarosepion bandense (assembly GCA_037127315.1). Classification (NCBI taxonomy): domain Eukaryota; kingdom Metazoa; phylum Mollusca; class Cephalopoda; order Sepiida; family Sepiidae; genus Ascarosepion; species Ascarosepion bandense. The sequence goes on from JBBBDQ010000154.1 coordinate 5,255,316, forward strand.
CATTGAGCACTGTTCCATTCACACTTGTTCTATATTTTTATATTAATATATTATTTTTATATGTTCACATATATATGCTTATTTACCTCCTTACATATATATATATATATATATATATATATATATATATATATATATATATGTAAAATATTAGATATCAAAAGTTTCTCATGTTAACCAAAATGCTCATAAAAAAGACTGAATAGATTTTAGGAAATAGTTAGACTCGAAACTTTTCAGAACATTTTCATATATCTCTGTCTAGCATCATAGATATTTTAAATATTTTTACATGTGTGGTTAAGTGTATCATTATATTTTCTATATATGGCAATATATATCCATGATTCTTGAAACTAAGTTGTCTTTAACTTATATGGGGGATGTGTGTCTAGAAATATACATATATGGTGTATGATTTTTGTATATATATATCAATCAAAATACATATGTGCGTATATAGAGCATGTTCCACAAAGAATAATTCATTTTTGAAAGTTTTTCAAAAATTATTCTGAAGGTAGGTAGAAGTTCATTTTTCTGTGAACATCTGTTCTCAAATTGATGACCAGAAAAAGAAATGAAAATTATTAGATGTTAAAGTATGTATACATTTTTAACACCCCCTCTCTTCTCTCCCTCCCCCTCCCCCTCTCTCTCTCTCTCTCTATATATATATATATATATATAGTGAAGTCTCTTGAAAATGTGGAAGTAATGTTAAGGTTATCAACTTTCCTAATCCAGCCATGCATGGCTTCCTATCAAGCATTGCCACTATCATATGACAATTAAAGACATTGAACAACACACATAGTTCTCATGTGACTCTGGAGCCGACAAGACGCTGAGTGCCAACCATAATGGCCATTCCAATAGAAAAGAGGTTATGGGTGGCTTGAAGAACCAGCCAAGCAGTCAACCTAAAATGCTTGTATCCTACCAGTGGCAAGAGAACTCTTTCAATTGAATGAAAGGCTTTCTTTTTTCTTTTTTTTTTTCTTTGAACTTGGTGGAAGAAATATCTTTTTAAATATAGTAAGTACTTCCTGTTTTGCTTTTCTTTCCTTTCATACATTTAACAGTTTTTTAATTTTTGCGGTTTTGTGGTTTTTAATAGTACGATTTTACCACCATGACACAAATTATTAATTTCCTTGAAGCCACCATATTTGTTAGAATATAATTTGAATATTATCTCAGTAAATCTCATCAAAATAATTTTCAGTTAATATGTAGGTCATATCTTATAATAGAATCAATTATTCAAGTTAGTTTTGTTTGGTTAGTGGCATATCAACTCCTCATGGGTTATTGAATGCTGAAATTGAATTTTCTTGTGAGCATTAGTAACTTCTTTTCCAAAAATAGTAATATTTTTTACAAAAATGTATTGCTGGTATTTTTTTACTATAAAAATCTATTTTTCTGCTTTCAGTTTGGGGGTTTCACTATTTGCCCCTAGTTGGGATCCTAATGGGTGCTACCACTCCGAATCAGAGTGGACCTTGGAACAACAGCAATTAAAAAGGGATTTCACACTCCTCAAAATCTCCTGATCAGAGGCCTTGCTGCTAGATATAGTTTATCATTATACCCAGAATGATTAGCTACAAGAATTCTATCAAATAGTTGATAGTATCCTAGGAAAGGTTTTTCAGTTTTTGATCTAATATAAATTTTGCTCTCCTCTCATGGCTTTCTCTGCTCACATCTATGACCTTGTGTCTCTCATTGACAAAATCTCCATTATTTGCCCACTCATTTTGCATACACCTAAAATATTAACCTTTAATCTTTTCATTTAATGTTCTATATTTTTTAAATGGCCACTTCAAATTTAGTGTTCTGATGTCCCAAGAATTACTTTTCTTTGATGTGAACAGTCAATGGATGGTGGCCTACCTTTTAAATGTGGCCTACAAAATTCTGTTGCTGGTACAGTATGTGGCCTATCATATTATAAGGAAGTAAGGGTAAGGGTAAGGGTAAGGGTTAGGGTTAGGATTAGGGAAAATAATTAGATTCAATAAACAGCTGAATGTTTATATCTATAAATATTCTCTTACAGTTGTATGACATGTTGGAACAAGGTAGGCCACATACTATACTGACACCCAATGCCAGTACTGTAAATGACTGCAGTACTCCAACAATTAATAATTTGAGCATTAACATGGGATTGACATGAATACTTGATGGGTTTGAGCAAATGGATGTCAGAACAGGATTTGGGAGGGGTAACAGGAGAAAGCATGTTAAGAGCTACTAGGGATAGGGAGATGGTGAAGGCTAGGATCATCTACACTCGGGGGGGGGGGACAAGGTGCATAGAAGAAAAAGAAGAAGTAAAAAAAGAAGAAAAGGAGGAGGAATAATAATAATAATAATAATAATAATAATAATTGAAACTTCAATGCAAAGAAAAATCTTAGTACTGCCTGGATAGATTATCATAAGGCATTCAATAGTGTACCACATTCCTGGATCTTAAAGACTTTAAATATATACAAGATATCACTCGTCATCATCAATTTCATCAAACAATGTATGTCCATATAGAAAACAACCCTTTACCTCAATCATATAAATGGAACCTATAAGTCTGGTGAAATAAACATCAAAAGAGGTATATTTCAAGGTGGCTCTTTGTCACTTTTACTATTTTGCATATCATTAATAGCATTAACCAGTCAACTTAATAAGACAGAATGTGGTTATAAAATAGGCCAAAAGAAAATAAGCCATCTATTTTACATGGATGACTTAAAGTTGTATGCTAAGAATGATAATGAGTTAGAAGGTATCCTCCAAACTGTAAAAGGCTTCAGTGAAGACATTGGAATGAAATTGAATTTGAATAAACGTGCTAAAGCTACAGTTTTACATGGATTGCTACAACAAACATCCTCAATTAGCTTAAACCCTGCTGTAACAATAAAAGATTTAGAGCCAGAAGAAGCTTATAAATACCTAGGTGTAAATGAGAGTAAAAACATTCACCATAAAAAAATGAGAGAAATAGTGCATAAAGAGTACTATAGAAGGCTATGTTTGATATTAAAAACTGAATTGAATTCTCAGAACAGAATTATGGCCATTAATAGCCTTGCCATCCCAGTTGTCCAATATAGTTTCAACATCTTAAACTGGACTCTAAACGACATCAGGTGAATGGATTCTAAAACAAGACAGCTTCTTTCTAAGCATAAAATGCTGATGTAGACCGTCTATACATACCCCGTAAAGAAGATGGAAGAGGTCTTATTCAGCTAGAATTGTCATACACGACAATGACTATTGGCTTACTAGCATACATAGAAACAACAAAAGACTGGATGATACAATTAGTCTAACAACATGAAAACAGAAAGAAAAAATATTCAACAATAAAAGAAGGCAGTAAATACAAACAAGATTTACATTTAGTAGATTATGTAGAAAAGCAAAACAGAAGCCAAGAACCAACTATAGCGGCAAAAAATATGAAAAAGAAAGCCAAGGATAAAGCTCTTGAACAGATGAAACAATGCTGACAAGACAAACCTTTGCATGGCCAATATCCAGAACGTGCTAATAAATCCAATTTTGATAAAATTAATACTTATTGATGGTTACTTGCATCTGGATTATAGTCTGAGCCTGAAGGCTTTATTCTTGCAGTGCAAGACCAAAGTCTTTGCACTAGGAACTTTCAGGCAAATATTATACATAATAAGGTGGATCCAAAATGCAGGTTGTCTGATAAATACCAAGAAACAATAGACCACCTAATCTCAGGATGTTCTGTACTTGCCCCAAATGAATATAAAAATCGTCATGATAAAGTGGGGCAATATTTGCATTGGACAATGTTCAAATACTATGAAAAATATGTAAACAAACACTGGTATAAATATCACCCAGCACCGGTTACAGAAATAGAAGATGTCACCATTCTATGGGATTACACCATCTACACAGACAGAAAAATTGAAGCAAATAGGCCAGACATTAGTGTTAAAAACCAGAAAGAAAAAAAAAACTTGCCTATTAATTTATATGGCTTGTCCAGCGGATTGTAACATAGCAACCAAGGAATTTGAAAAACTGTTAAAATATAAGAACCTAGAAATTGAAATAGAAAAAATGTGGAAATTGAAAACAAGAATCGTGCCAGTGATAGTAGGTGTACTTGGAATGATAAAAAATGGAACAAAACAACACATTGAAAGAATCCCTGGAAACCCCAGCTTAAGAGATATATAAAAAATTGTCTTGTTATGTACAGTCCATACACTAAGGCGAATTTTGTCTATATATCACTAGGGATGTTAGGGGAGATAGAAAAAACATGAAATGGAGCCATAGCAACACACCACGACCTGCCTTAGGTCTTCCCGCAGACTTGGCAGGTCGTGCAACCAAAGCAGAAATCGAAATATGATGAAAAATGACAACATAATAATTGTATTTATAATTATGGATTAGCAAACAAAATTTAGAAAAATATTTATTTATTTTACTTATTTATTATTCTTGTTATTGTCAGCAGATATACAAATATAGAAAAGGGTATAAGACAAGGATATGTCTTCTCACCAAATCTATTCAACCAATACAAATAGGCAATTCTGAGAGAACTAGAAGTCCTGCCAGTATTTGTCATTGGCGGCCACAATCCGAACAATATAAGATATGTAGAGGGTAGAGTGTTGATACCAGACACGTAAAGGAAACTACAAGACCTCCTGCAGAAGGTAGCGAAAGAAAACAAAGGACTACATATAAACTACAAGAAAACTGAATGCATGGTAATCATAAAAAGAGGAGCCCAAAATGCCAACTACAGGTCGCGGATACTAAAATCAAAAAGGTACAGGAAATTTAAATACCAGGGAAGTGTTCTAACAGATGATGGAAAGTACAACCATGAGATCTGAAGGCATATTGGCATGGTTAAGGATGCATTCCAAAAGCTGAGTAAAGTGTTAAGAGACAGGAAAAATTCATTGGAAACAAAGAAAAGAGTACTGGATTGTTATGTGATGTTTGTCCTTCAATATGGCAGCAGATGCTGGATAATCTCATCAAAGATGAAGGAAAGACGTAAAGCAACTGGAATGTGGTTCTACAGAAGGATGCTGAGGATAGCATGGACTGAATATGTGAACAATGATGAGTTTTGGAGAAGATGGAAATGAAAAAGAAAAACTCATATTTAATATCAGGAAAAGACAGCTGAAGTTTCTGGGACATGTAATAAGGGATAAGGGCTTGAAGAATCTGATACTTACAGTAAAGATAGTGGAAGAGAGAGAGAGAGAGAGAGAGAGAGAGAGAGAGAGGAAAGCAAAGTGTGACATACTTGATGGGCTTGAGCAAATAGATGGTGGGGCAGTGTTTGGAAAGGGTAGCAAGAGAAAGAGTGTTAAGAGCTACATGGAATAAGGAAATAGGGAAGGCCATGATTGCCTACGTCCTAAAGGGGCATGGCACAGAAAACTGTGAAATTGGGCAGCAAACCCCAGCTGCACCAACACACACACACACACACACACACACACACACACACACACACACACACACACACACACACAAATAAATAAATAAATAATAATAATAATAATAATCCCATACAGCACTAAACAAAGAAAGTAATAAGCTTAAAACATATCGAAAATGCTTTCATTTACTCAAGATCCAGAGATAAAAACTGTTCCTTCAGCGCTTTGTTCTAGAAGTAAAAACTAAAAATAAAATTTAATATATATGCTAAATAAATAAATAAAATTAAATTTTTAATAAATAAATACTATATTTAAATTACAAGAAATAATTGTTGATAACATTTATGAGTTTTTGCAATAGGCAATAAATATAGCTACCATTAAATCTAAAAGATATGTTTGATAATCTTGTCAAAATTCAAAAATATGAAATATGAATAAATATAAAATTAAATAAAGATATATAAAATTAATAAATCTAATCATCTTTCCACTTTGGTACCTCAAATTTAAGGACAGTGATTGATTGGCAGTTTGGTCTTATAATTTTACTGTTGAAATGAGCTAAATGTAAAAATAAGTTCTCTGCTAAGACTTTCTTCTTTTGCACATCTTGTGGAATTCTTGGTTTCTTGCTTTAAATACAAAGTCTATTGACATCTGTTTTCTTGAAATCTGTTCTTTTATTGTCCTTTCTCCTCACTAAAGCTTTCTCATTGTCTCTCACTTCCTGTAAACCTTTGCATCTTAGTGGCATTATTGCCTTGTGATTATGATGAAAGGACTTAAAAAAAAGAAATGAAGATATGTATGTTCATTGTATTTAATTCTATTTTAATATAGATAATCTGTTGTTTTTTTTTTTATTTGATGTAGAAATATTTTTCCATTTGTTTTCAAATCTTATTTTCATTGTTTGTCTTGCTTTAGGATGAATAAAACACATTCAAGAGACAGAATATTGAACGTTCTCTCTAAATTGAACTATTTTGGCATTTTTCCCCTTGACCTTAATCTCTTTTGAAGGACTTTGCCAATAACTTGGCCTGAATTCCTCTGGTGCTTTTGCATAATTCAGATCAGTGTCAGAATCACATGGGTTGAAGGCAGTTAACATTTGACAACTTGGAATTCCTACTGAATTCTGCAGTGGAACAAGATTATATCTACTTAAACATTACTTCCACTCTAAAAAGGGACAGAAAATGGCATTTTTTTAATGTTTTGTTTTTCATTGCCAGTTGGATCAAATGTTCAACCAAAAATGGTGAATGCAAAAGCAGATTGAAATGCTTGTGGGCTATATCGACAATCTCAGAATCAAAATTGTCAGCAAAAATGTTTTTGAGCATATTACAGTCGAGGAAATATTTCCAGATTAGGATTTAAGGCTTTCTGGGGGGTGGTATGGCAGGGCTGGCGAAATGGGAATTTAAGTAAGGAGAAAGAAAATTGATGGCTATTGACAGATAGAGATACACAGAAAAGGCAACAAAAAACTGACAACTCTAGAGTAAATAAAAGGTAAGTAAGTGGGAAAAAAAATCGAGCCTTGACATGGAATCACAATGAAAGAAAAATGAGGAATAAATTGAAAAAATGCAGAAAGAATGATGACTGGATGATGTTAAATTTAGTTTAGTATGACACATGGCCAAATGGTAAAAAGGAGAAAGCATGTGGAGCACCAATCTTCAAATGTCGAAGATGTGCCTGATGTGAAAATCGGCTTTCAGTATCTAGTCTATTATTAGAGGTGAAACAATTGGGTGATAACTATTTTGATTCTAAGGCAGATATAAGTCATACTGTTATTTATATTAAATTTTCAAAATTTTCTTCAAAATGTTTTCTTTTTAATCCATTCACACCACACAAGGCATTAAAGCCACTAAGACATAAATAATTACTGGTAGTGAAAAAAGAATGAGAAAATATCTGAGGAGAAAGGATAAAAAATTGTTTCAGGAAGACAGTGGATGGTGATTGACATTGCATTTGAACCTTTGGAGAATTTAGATGGTAGAGAAGCAAGAACCTGGAAGAAAGATCCACAGGTTGTGCAAACATAGGTTTGATCAAGCTAATTCAACAGTAAAATCATGGGACCTATTTTCCAATCTAGTAGTATGCTTAAATTCATGCAGTTGAGATACTCAGGAGGAAAATTCATTAAAACAATTGCTAAGAAAATATTTATAGAAAAGAGAAATAGAAAACAAGTCACAGTGGTGGGAATGTAACTGAAGTCAAGATGTCAGGTTAGAACTGATAACATTACAGACCCTTTTTTGAATTTTGTCAAGAATCTCAAAATATATAGCAGGAGTAGCAGAAGAGATGTGGCTGTGATATTCAACCTACAGACGAATGGTAGATTTATAAATGTGCAAGATGTATTCTGGCAAGAAAAATTGTCTGGCATGACACAGTGAACCAATGTTCCTAGCAGTTGACCTAAAAATTGATTCAATATAATCACTTCATTTCATGTCAGTAGAAAATATGAGACCAAGCAGGTGTAATTATTTGCTCTCATGGAGGTTAGCATCAACCATATTGACGGAAGACATATTTTGCTAATGAATTAGTAATACTATCTACATTAGAAAGACAAAATATGATTTATGTTAATTGGTCAAACACTTGATTTTTGCTTAAACTGTCTTGTCATAAAAATTAGCTGAATTTTGCAAGTATGTTGCTACTCTTTTGCTATTTCTAAGGAAAATGTTCTCTGACAAGCTACATTTCTTTGTTACACCAGTTCTTACCTTCACAGATAAGATCTGCCATGTCATATTCACTGAGTTGAACCTTCCTCATTAACTTTATATTTATATTAGTAAGGAGGAAGTTCCACTTTCTTCTTCTCATGAACTGGAACCAACTCATAAGATGATGATTTTCAATCTAGTACAATCTTAATCATTTTCAATTCTATAGATAATCATTATCTAGGAGTAATATTTATATCCGCATAATGTGTACCTCTTCCTTCTACTCTACATTTTATTGTTACCATTCAAGCAAGAACACAGCTAAGAAGGTTGGGTCATTGTATCGGGCCTGAAAGTTTTTTTTGTGAACACGGCCACAATCTTCTGATCTTTCTTGGATTATGAAACATTTTATAAAGCTAGATACAGACATAACACAATCCATACATTCAGTTAAAAGTAAAATAAAATTTGTTTTTGATAATGGCTAAAAGTATAGTATTTCAATAAATAAAACATTCTGATAATTTTTATACAATTTATGTACTGAATAAAAAATAAGAGATCATATGAAAAATTATATAAAAGCATAACCACACCACCTTGTCTGTCATTTTTAATGTTTACAAATATTAAAAAACTCTATCGCCTTCTACGTCACGTGATGTAAACATCTCTGGATGAACGCTCTCGCAGCGAACGCTTCTAGTTTAAATTTTAAAATCATTTGTTTCTGATGAAAGGCCGAGGTTGGTCTGAAATATCAAATATATATATATAATAATAGAAGTAAATAAATACTGTAAAAAAAATACATTTTTAAACTTACAACTTTTTAGTAGTTTTTCCTATATATATATATATATATATATATAATGGAAGAGGGTCTACTTGTTCTTCATATAATATGTGGTTTTAATAGGCCTATTAGCAAAATTTCAAGGTATAAAAAGACAACAAAATGATAAAATTCCCCAGAAGATAGTAAGTCCCTTTTCTTTGTTTATTTCTTGTCTTGTTGAAAAAGAACACAGGCGTGTTCTGACTTTAAAATCATTCTTTTCATGCTTTCATTTAGTCAAAAAGCTAAGAATATATAATAAATATCACCAGTCCTACTGATAATGCTTTTATTACTTTGTTGTCCTTCTATTCCTCAAATTTTATTAACAGGCCTATTAAATCCACACACACACACACACACACACACACACACACACACACACACACAAACATATATATTGTATATTTAGGCAGTAATCCCTCTTTTATGCAAGTTTAGTTAAAAATGACAGACAAGGTGGTATGGTTATGCTTTTATATAATTTTTCATATGATCTCTTATTTTTTATTTAGTACATACTTTTTAGTAGTTTTTCCTATACATATTAAGACAGTATATGTGGATCATCATTATGCTATATATATATATATATATATATAGGTACAAAGAGTTTATCTCTTTAATAGAGCAGATTCATGCTGACTTCAAAGTTTCTCGTGAGGACAGCATGATGATGTTCTCACTTGTCAGTACTGATGAGTGAGAACATCATAACATTGTCCTCACAAAACTTCAAAGTTACCATGGATCTGCTCTATTAAAGAGAAAACTCTTTGTACCTATCAATGCTCTATCTACAACCCAATATTGAGCACTTTACGATAAAAACCTGTTTGCCATAATACATTATATTAGTAATAACCACTGAAAAATAACAACCTGGGCACTAAATACTGTCACAATTAAACATTATATATATATATATATATAATCTAGTTTTCAAAGTGTATCCATCTGCTAGAGTGGCTAGCCTGTCCCTGTTATAGTAAAGACCTGCTAAGAATCAACAACTGTGGTTTATACATAATACCTAATGCATTAAATTTAGTATCTTCAACAATGGTACAAGTATATCAATCCTGTTTGAGGCCTGGAGAAAATTTTAGTCCTCATCAAAGCTACATTGAAAGTATGTTTGCTCATCAGGACTAGAGCAAAGTTAGGGTTTGCTCAGTGGTAATGAAATATTACTGGCTTTATTTCAGATGTATTGAATGATATGAGCCTGTTTTTCCCAAATTAAGCTGTTAGAGCTAGATCAGAGGAGAGATCAGCTCCCATGCTCCAGTAATTCAGATTTTGGGAGGTGCACAGATACTCTGTGGTATCATCTGTATATATATTTATATATTTATTTAAGATCTGAGAATGTCATCTAACATGGAGTTAGAAGTGAAGTTCACTACAAAGAGTTTAGCCTTATCTGATAAGAATTAGATAGCCTCTGGGCTATTTGTTATAGAAAGAACTGATGTTTTGCTGATATTGGTAATTGTGTTTTCCTGAATTGGTTGAATGTAATTTTATGTTTTTAACTTTGGCTAGTGTGTGTATAGCTGTTCTTTCAATTTTCCAGGATTCTCTTGTAGTTGTTGTAGGCACTGGTTCTGCTATACATTCAGATTTAGCCAGTAGCAGTGGTTAGGCAAACTATGCATATCTATATATATATGTAAATATATCTATCTATATATGGTCATAAATACAGAAAGAGGTTAACAACTAAATTAGAAAGAAGTGAATACAATAAAAAGCAATTAACCACCTGCACCAATTAAAAAACAAAATTCATTAAGCAATTGCTGACACATAAAGACAAAAAAAAAATTACACCAAACTCCATATGAATACGAAAAAATTTGGAAAACAGCAGAAAAACAAAAACCCTGAAAAGCAATATTTTTGGGATACGGAATTTTATTTCATCCATACCTACCCTATATTTATACAACCATGCATTGATAGCTTAGGGGTAGGCCATCTGACTGACACCAAATTGGCTGAGCTTCAATCCTGGCTGGAAGCAAGTGGATGTCTAGCCACACTGATGAGCTATGATACAGCAAAACAGGCTTGTAAGTAGATGACTATATATATATATATATATATATATATATATATATTTTTTTTTTTTTTTTTTGTGGTACCGAACTTAAGTATTGCATTGAGAGTTATAATTTTATGTTAGAAGGCATAATGAGGATAAAATATAAAAAAGAAAACAACTGGTTTTGCTCCCACTTGTCAAAGTTTTTTATTAGAACTTAACATAGAATGTAAGAATTGTGAAAAATGAAATGGTCAATAATGGGAAAAGGGGGAATGAACTGCTAGAGACTGATCACAGCAAGACCACACAAACACTCTCGCTGTTTAGATAGCAAAGGTCTGTAAGACATGATGTAAACAGACTCCAGCACCTTCAAAAATGAAAAAGTAAATGTGACTTGGACAATACAAAAAACCAATTCACATTAAACTTCATGGCACACCTATTTTCATAAGATATTTGTTCACAAATTGAGAAACAATACGTGTTATGGACAAGTTAATTTTCTTGCCGGGTATGGTTCCTGATTTTTAGTGAAACATGCTGTTTGATTCTACTGTCAAGTCTTTGAGTGGTTCTGCCTATATAACTGGCACCACAGCCACAATTATATTCATAAATTACTGAATTTATTTGACGAGGAGCCAGACTGTCCTTATGACTTGAGGCTAAAACAGTTTTAGTTTCAAATACAACACGCATTTCGGCAGAAAAATAACATTTCTGCACATCAGAAGAAATTTGTCTAGTTATGTTTTCACCATTTTCTCCAATCTATGGAAGTCTTAAATACATTGGGCATTTAGCAACAACTACTGGCTTGATCTTTCTGAAATCAGTGATCTTGTTTAATCTGAATTAATAAAAGTAGGTGGATACTCTCTATTGCACAAAGTTCTCTTTATAAAATCAATTTCACTTTCAAGGAACTCTTCAGAAGAGATCATCAATGCTCTATACCTTAAAGTTTTTATGAGGTTTATTTTGCTCTTTTTGGTGCAAAAAGGGTCCTAATGCATATATATACCAGAATATATATATATATATATATATATATATATATATATATATGTATGTATGTATAACTAGCAGTATAGCCCGGTGTTGCTCGGGTGTAATGAAAGCTTTAAAACTAATCCATGGTCCTGGAGCTCAGACTATTTGGATGTTGGCATGAAAAACTAAGAAGCAATAGTTGTTTCCAGTTAAAGTGAAACTGTAGACTAAAAGAAAAATGAATGGATGTAGGTCAAATTTTGATTTCCTGGTATCAATATCAAATAAGTTTTTTGTTGTAAACTAAATTTTGAAGGCTAAATAAGACCTCTGAGTAAATGGTATCATGACTGAGACTAAGAACTGCAATTTTACCTACTTAGAGTCAAACACGAAGCAAAAACTAAAATAAAAGGGCTGAAAAAATAGACATACAGGCAGATAAACAGACACACACACAAACATCTTGCTTTATATATATATATATATATATATATATATATATTATCAATTTTTTGCACTATTGTAAGAAATGCAACCTTGAAACTTCTGAATATTGTTTCTTATGTCTTTGTTTATGAGTGTATCACTCCTTCTATAACCCGATTTTTGGGATTTTCGATTTTTGATATTTATCGGGAGTACCTTGACACAAAACCTAGCTAAGAACACTCACAGACGTTTATAGTACAACTGTGTAAATTTTCAAGAAAATCAGTTCAGCCGTTTCAGAGTCTATAGGTAACGAACATACACACACACATATAAATAAGTTTAGATTATGTGAATTAATAAATATATATACATGAGGGTACACACATGTACAATATTATTATTCAGGTGTTAATAAGACAGTGTTCAGTGTAGTATGAACATAGCTATTTTGTATATGTTAATAAATATTATATATTGTCTTACATCAATGGCACAACTTGAGCTAATTTTATTTATTGTTTTCTGCTTTTCTCAAAGGCTCTTTTCCAATATATGTTCCTATTTGTATTTAAATGCTTTCTTTTGCTATAAAAGTTCATTTCATCAGGGAAAATATCATATAGAGGTATTGTCTATTAAGATGAGGCCATGCAGTTAAAGTAAAAGATAAAATGCTACAGAAAGGCATCAGATAAATTGTGTGCTTTCAAGTTCATATATATATATATAAACATAATTTACAGGATTTTATGATCATTTTGGTGAATAGAATTCCTTTCATCAGTGATTTTTAATATTATGGAAAAGGATATTATTTCCATGGTTTTAAAGATTGCCAATTTTGAATTTTTTTGTGTAAAAAATATATATTGGCTCTGTAAATAAATAATTTGAATTACATTGAGCCCTCTGGCTGGATCAGTTATAATATTTAATTTTTATCAATTAATATTAATAGGATCAATTTGGATTTATATATATATATATTGGTGCATGGCCAAGTGGTTAGAACATTTGCTTTTTGACTGTGAGGCCCAGGTGTCAGGAAGGTGACTTCTTATTGTTATTGATCTGGAGGAGGTGAACCCAGCATGCAGCACATTTCGAAAGTGTCTGAAAACCAAGCCTTGTTAGTAGAACTGGGTAGACAGGCCCCTTTTGGGCACCGTCAATGGTTGTGCTAGCACAAAGTCAAAAGTCATTGTGACTGAGGGTTTGAGTGTGCTGGCCTTGCTTAAAATGTTGATTAGACTAGATAATGTGCTCTCTCTCAGAAACTGTAACTAAAGTCTTCTCAGAATAATTGTCGTATAAAGGTGGACTCTGTGTGTGTTGAACAGACACAAATGTGCCTGAACAGGCATCTGCAACGAAGATAAGGTAGCTGCCTAAGTAGACAGGCATCCTTGGATATGAGTGCCCAGCCATACATATTTGTGTGTGTGTGTGTGTGTGTGTGTGTGTGTGTGTGTGTGTGTGTGTGTGTGTGTGAGATTTTTAATTTGGAATTCAGCCGATTAAGCAACCTTGGTTTCAACCTTTTGCTATCTTCAGACATTTTATATTAACTGATTTTTTAATGTTCTTTTCAAACGCCTAACATGAATTTACAGAACACGTAGCTGGAAGTCTAAAATAAGGGAGGAGCTGGTCAAGAATTGCAAGCATTTTCATCCATTATGTCATATGTTAAAAAAAACATTGGAAAATTAGTTAATAAAAAATGACTGAAGATACCAAAAGCTTGAAACCAAGGTTTTATCGGCTGAATTCTGATTGAAAATACTTAAAAGCTCTACATTATGTATTGAACACCTTTTAAACAACTGTGTACTGGTTTAATCTAATTCTGACCAAAAACTGGTTAATAATTATCTATGTGTGTGTGTTTGTATGTGTGTGTTTGTATGTGTGTATATGTGTAAATGTGTGTGAGTGTGTGTGTATAATTATATATAATAAATATATATGTATATATATATATATATATATATTTCTTTATATTTGTTATATATATATATATATATATCATATATTTATACACACACACACACATATATATATATATATATGTAAAAAGAAGATTGAGTTATGTGTGTTTGATTTGAGAATTCTTTACAGTAATATTAATTCATTCTCAAAGAGTATCTGCATTATTTTTATGCATTGCTCCCGAATATTTGTTTTTAATTACTTTACCTCAAGCAAGGTGGTAATGTTATTAAGGTGCAAAGGGTTATTGGGTTTGAACAAGAATGGAAAGGTTCAAATGAAAAAAGGAACTGGAAATCTTGTCTAGTCAATTTCACTTGATTTCTTTTTCATTTTGCTTCCAGTTTTGTCACTTTTGTTATTAAGTAGCCCACATTGTGATAATAGAAGATCTTTCAAGAAAGTTTCAACATTGTAAAAACTTAAAGGCAAATTTATGATAGATGGAAGATTTAATAACTAAAGCACTTTCTGGAAACTTTGGCCTTAGTAACTGATTTTCTCTTTTAATTAAAGTAGCAATTTTTAAATAAAAATTATAGTCAAAATCATTATGGTAAGCAACTAATGCATTTAGTGTGTTGCTTTGTAAAAGGTCTCTTTTCTGCTCATGCAATCTTTAAAATTTCTCAAGGTTTCTACTGTGTGTTCCATGTGGCAATTATAACTGGTGATAAAATATCTACAAAAACATAAGAGAGACATACGTTGGGACAACCCTTTAATCTCATTCATAAAAAACAGCGACAAAACTAGACATAATTTTGATTTTATAAATTTTGCCCTAATAAAAAAAAGAACGTAATTCTTTACATGAGAAATACTTTGAGGGGATTCTGATAAATATTTTGCCATCCATAACCACACATCACTTACACTATATTACATCACCAGCTTTTATAAAACCATACTATCTATATGTCTCCCTACTACTACAAGTATGAAGTAAAATTAAAAATTTTCTCAAATCAACAAGCAAAGACCAAACATAATAAAAAATTCCTACTAGACAGACATATGTACATACACACACGAATATATATTATCATCTGAATCCTGCATAAACAAAATATAATCATAAATCTCTTATGCACATAAATTATGCATACAAACATTGCTTTACAAGACAAATGCACAAGAAGTCTGTTTAACCAGGGAGAAAAACTTTTCTCTTTTCTCGTCACATCTCATTCTTTGATGAAGCTTTAATAAAAGTGAAACATTATGGATTTACAAACATTTTTGATTTGTTCTACATCCTATCCCATATATATATATATATATATATATATATATATATATATATATTATGGAAATTAACAAAGATTAACAAAATGGTTATAAACAAACGGATAATTTGAAATTATTTGTTTGAACATTATTTTTGATCGGTACACATATTTAAGTATTTAAGTTTATTTATAGACAGAATATCTACTCAAATATGAGTATCGATCCAAAATAATGTTTAAACAAATAATTTCATATATTATATATATATATATAGGAGAGAATTGAGACCTGTAATGATGGGGAGGATAATCCAAAAGATTTTATTCAATTAATATAAAATATTAATTAGATAAAAATAGAGACTACGATGGATATAATCCAGAGCAATATAAAATACTAAGAAAAAAACTCAACACAGAGTAAGACAGTTAAAAATCGAGATTTATTTTAACAATGTATAGTAAATTTGCATTATCTCATTCAGGCCTTTGGAAGATAAAATAAAAAATATTCATTTCTTTTTTCTTTTTATTTTCCAACAGTCTGAATGAGATGATGAATGAATTTACGATACATTGTCAAAATAAATCTTGATTTATAACCATCTAATCATGTATTCAGTTTTCTTCCTAAATTATATATATATATATATATGTGTGTGTGTGTGTGTGTGTGTGTGTGTGTGCGTGTGTGTGGTGGGGTAAACTTGTCGTTATACTCGTTTCGAAAAACCCTCCGAGTACATACGCTACATACGCGGAAGGAAAAAATGGTAATAAAAAAGAACGAGCTAAGAACCCGAACATCAGTCAAAGTACGTAGCCCAAAGAAAAAAACCCGAGACGTGTAACCTAAAACAAAAAGCGCTCAATACGCAAGTAGAGCAAAGTAAGTAAATAACTAACCTAGAGAGCCAACGACTCTACCAAGGTTTCACCAAATTGGATCATCAGGGAAAGTTGGCTTTCCCTGAAGATCCAATTTCGTGAAACCTTGGTAGGTTTGTTGACTCTCTAGGTTAGTTATTTACTATATATATGTATATATACGAGAGAATTGCAGACCCATAAAGATAGAGAAGATAATTCAAAAGATTTTATCTAATATAAAATATTAATTAGATAGAAATAGAGAGCTCGATGGATAAAATCCAGAGCAATATAAAATTTTGAGAAGAAAACTCAACACATAGTTAGACAGTTAAAAATCGAGATTTATTTCGACGATGTAAATTTAGATCATCTCTTTCAGACAGTTGGAAAATAAAGGTCTGAATAAGATTATGTCAATTTCATTCAGTCAGTTAAGTGCCATACGTGATACACGCTTGGGCGATCATGTCTCGAAAGAGACATGACTGACTGGGCAGAAGATTATCCCGCAGTAGGTTGCCATTACTTTCTGCGGTAGACTGTTTGCCAGCCAAGGCTATAGAACCTAATCTGTTCTGTTATTTAACCCATAGCTGGAGGGAAGTGACGGATTAATAATTTTCCCAAGGGTATTTGCGCGTAAGTGAATGCAAGGAAGTCAACTGGAATTCGAACTCAACTCCATGATTTCCCGTTCTGAGCCGATATCCACTGCACCACAATGCACATCTACTGCACCACAACGCACATCGCCGAAATGTTTTGATTTACAACCGTTTAACCATGAGTTGAGTTTTCTTCTCAATATATATATATGTATATTTCTGATGGTGCATCAAACAAAAACCGCCTTTAGTTTTATGCAATTTGATTTTAGTCGAAATTATACTATTTTATGTAATTATTATATTCGATTTTAATCATTAAGTTATGATCCCATTTTTAGACTCATTTTACCTTGGTGTGATGCAGCAAATTATAATTTAATAATTAAAATCGAATGCAAAAGTCTAATTTCGACTAAAATCAAATGACAAAACTTAAGGCGCCTTTCGTCCGACTCTTCGTCAGAAATTAAATTACTGAAGGTAATATATCCTTAGATCTTAAAAGAGGACATGAGTAAAGGGAAAAAATTAAATTCAACCAGAATGAATTAATGATTCGCCAAATAACGCCAATTTGTTTTTGAGTTTTCTCTGTCTGCAAAGAGCCGGATGCTGTGCGTTGATCACAGCAGATTCACGGATATTAAGATGGTGTTTAGTTCCGGGCTCTGTTTTGTAGAGATTCTAGACTAAACTCCATCTTAACATCCTTGATTTTGTTTGAAGGTTTAGACTTCTGTACCCCAACATAGGAATATTGATAAAATTGAAGGCTTCAGCGAATTCGAATGGTTATGTTCTCAGTTAGAAAAGTATTTGCCAACTTCTAATGAGAATTTAGGTTATCTTAAAGCTCGTTTAAAAGCTCTTGCTACAGACTAATGATTTCACCTATTAATTGTAATGAATCCTTTCGGCAGGAAAACCATTATCAGACAGCAAAATTGTTAACATCTATTGTTAACAGATATTTATAAAACCATACCCGATAAAGGTTCATGGGTGTTTATTCTTAATTTTTCCAACCACGTTAATAAGATGTCGACTATATTAGACGACATTAGCAAATTTAAGAAATTAGGTGATTTTTCATTTGATGATACCGGGAAGACGGAAATTAAATTTTAAAAAAGGATACTTGAATTTCACAAAAGAATGTTCCTTTTTAAACAAGTTTATGATTTATTTTGATCTGCATGTTTTCAACGTCCTAAAAAGCTACTCATCTCAAAGATCGGGTGTCTACATCACCTGATCATGACTCAGCGAAATGTTTTGTTATCATATACTAAAAATATTTTTCCGAGACCATTAATTCCATGTGTCGTCTTGGAAATAGAAAATGTTTACTACTGATAGCAAAACGTATTCCCAACTTTCTCGTTATAAAATAATGACCAACCTCATCATACAAAGAAAGAATAACAGAGAAAGATCATAGTTCGACACTGAAAAGCCTTAAAACGAAAACGAAGCACATACCGAATGTGACTTACACAGAAGCTTATAAAAGTAGCAGTCTAAAGATAAAGCCAACCAGACACAGGCGAAGGAGGTACGGTGAATTTGATCCTGTCCCAGCGACATGGCTGATGCTTCCGACTACTGCCATTACAACTGTCTTTTTTTAGTACAACAAACAAGTAATTTCTCTCGCTACTACAACTGCCCTTTTTAGGAAAAAAAAGTTGAGTCTTACAGTTTGATGCGGTGGCTTCCAATGTAGAGTCTATCTCGACCCGGAACTGCCAGGACAGCGTATTACTATTAAGCAGTCCGGTGCGACTTCCAGCGTAGAAGCTCTATTTCAAATCTGGACTGATCAATCGTCTACTGCTAACGTGGTCTCTGCGTCCGTCACCGGATCGAGCCGTACTACGAGAGTTAGTGCCATCTATGCCACCTGATTGCATCAACACACGACAAACCAGTCCTATTTGTTCGATACAGCAACGATTAGCAACTCAGGTCTTATTCCCTGGCCTACAAACTGCTAGCGGCACGCACCGACGACTCAAGTTTGCGAGCGGTGGACACCGCTCAATCAACAACAGTCCCACAGCAATCCAAGAGATTGTTTGAACTGTAAAAGTTGTCAAATTTTGTCAACTTTGTTACTCAACATATTGTTTTTGTTATCTTTGCTTTTACCGTGCCCCTTCACCTTCTCTATAAATGTCTGTAGAGTCAGTTACCATAACCGACCCTGCGACAGATGTATGGTCTACCTAAAGTTCATAAATTAAATATTCCGCTCAGGTCTATAGTTGGATCTGTCCAACACGAGTTGTTAAGATGGTTAGTTGAAATTCTCGATCCTGTTGTGTAGCCTTATTCAGACTGTTGTATTTCAGACTCTTTTTAATTTGTGTCATACATACGTAAATTGCAACTTTCCATTGACACTGATTCTCTTGTGCCTTTCTATATTTGTAGTCTGTTCACTAATGTTACTCTTGACTCTTGATGAAACCACTGAGATTTGTGCCGACTATCTATATCGAGGCCCCTTAAAACCCCATCTTTTTCTGAGACTTTTTATTGAGCCGATGGAGATGACCGCTAAGTCGGTCTCGTTCAGTTTTAGTGATATCCTGTATTGACAGATCAATGGAGTATTGATGGTAGTCCTGGAATATCTTACGGTTAACATTTTTGTATGATTCTATGAGAAACAATTGTTTGATTAGGTTCCCAAACCATATGCTTACGTACGTTATGTTGATGATACCTTTCCGTCCTTTAAATCACATGACAAAGCGGATGAATTTTTTTCCAGCCTTTAAATGGTCTCCAGTCCTCTTTGTTATTTACGATGAAAGTGAAAAATAATATGCTGCCTTCCTTAAACGTATTAGTCGAAAAACTTTCATTAGCGTATACAGAAAACCCACTTTTACTAGGTTATATTTGAGTTGGTTTTTGTTTTCCTAAGTCTAGGAAGATTCACTTTAACAAATTATTTATCTGACATGCACTAGTGATATGTTCTGGGTGTAAAATGGACACTGAACTGAGGCAAATTACCGATATTTTTCTCGCAAGCTGTTACTCAAAATGTGTTATTCTGACTAATATCTAAATTTAAAGTTTCTAAGTTTAATGAAACTAAAAGATTTGGTGTCTGCCTTAGACTACTGTACATTGGTTCCTGTAGTCATTTTTTGCTGATAGGATCTTGTTATCTATTATTCACTGTTTCAGTTCTGTTGTGCGTAACATCTTCACTACCAGAAGTGCATTTCTCTCTATCCGAAAGAATGTTTTACCTACCCATCAACAAAGTTTAGTTGTTTATCGTTATAAATGTTAGTGTGAGGCTGACTATGAGGGCAAGACTTTCCAGCGGCTGGGCGTAAGAATTGCGCAACATGTTTCTGGCCGTATCCGTAGACATACGCCAGTAACATCCGGGAACTCACAAATATGTTCGTCTGCCATTGATGAACATTTCTTAAATACGGACACTTATAAGAATATTTAAAAAAAGATATCTCCTGTTCTGCACAGAGCCCGAACTAAACGCCATCTTAATATCCTTGAAGCTGTTGTGACCAGAGAGAACTTAAAGACAAGACAAATTGGCGTTATTTGGCGAATCATTAATTCATTCAGGTTGAATTTAATTTGTTCGCTTCTCTGATGTCCTCTTTTAAGATCTTATGTAAGAATATTTTCCCTTCAGTAATTTAATTCCGACAATTTATTTACTTCTGACGAAGCGTCGGACGAAAGGCGCCATGTGTTTTATGTCATTTGATTTTTGTCGAAATTATACTTTTTATTTTGTATTCGATTTTAATCATTAAATTATCATCCCCATTTTAAGACTCATACAAAGGGTTGCTAAAAAGTTATCAGCCAATTCGTTAAGACGATAACTTTTTACCAACCCCTTTTATATATATTTCCTAACAAGATATCTCGAATATTCAAGCCGGTGTATATATATATATATATATATATATATATATATATATATATATATATTGTGGTGGATAGAAAATTAAGAATTAAAAGCAACCTTCTTCTTCCCTTTTACAAAATTTCACAATGACGTGTGAAATCCTGGTTTTGCCAAATAGAAAAGAATTGACCACGTGCTGAAAGAAAAAGTCAAAACCGGATTTTGCGAGTAGATGCTAAATTGATTTTCTGACCAAAATCAAGACTAAAAAAGACTTAGCAATTTAGTGCGAAAAATCTAAATGACTATAAAACGCTTCGGTCAGAGTCAGTCAGTCAGTCAGATGGGAGCAGCGAGAGAGAGAGAGAGAGAGAGAGGGAGAGAGAGAGAGAGAGAGAGAATTAAAATGTAAAGGGAGAAACTTCAAGTCGACCTAGACATAAGGTTGCGTCACACATTGCCCTCTTTCTCCTTTTTTCTCTGTTTCCTTTTACTTCTTCTTCTCCATTCAAAGACACTCCTACATGCAAGGACAACTACAAACGCTACCATTAACTTCTTAATAATGTTTCTAATTGAACATTAACTTCTACGAATTCTTGTCATTCTTTTCTTTTAAAAAAATTCTATTTTAACATGCAAAAATGAACATTTTTCTTCTCATAAATATTTTATAGAATCCAGTTCTATAAACAAAATTTCACTTATTTTTTTCAACAACCTGATGATATCTTTAAATGTGGGGATTGTCAGTTATATTTGGAAGTGGCCTTGTACTGGGCATGGCTGATGCACCCCACTTTTACAACATATAACAATATATACATACATATATATATATATATATATATATATATATATATATATATATATAAACATACTGTTTATAGAAAAACACAGTATCTTCTCAAATACGAGTATCTATTAAAATTAATGTTCAAACAAATAAATTTAATAATATATATATATGTCTCTGTGTGTGAATGACTGTGTGTGTACACATACACGCAAACACACACCCACTTAAAGATATGTATATGAATAAGAACGTATAGATATGTAACACAGGCACACAGTTATAACATATAAACAAATGTTAATATATATTCTTATATATATATTAAGGTACAAATATTCAAATGAATACAATGTACACATTTATTAAAACACACGCACACACATACACACGCACACATATATATATATATATATATATGTTTTAGAAAGCAATTCTCGCTTTAATATGTTTCATTGAAGACGACTGAGAAGGTGCTGCATTTAATCTTTTTATTCAATATTTTTTGTGTTCATATATGTTTTTTCTCTTCTAGAGTGTGTAAAAATACTCTGAATGTTTGGTTTGTCTGAGTGCTTATAGATAGATAGCATTAAGAGAATCTATTTTTATGAAGAAACTTCTCCGAGTTCTGGGTCATTTAAATAAAAGACGTCAAAGAACTCTTTGATGTGGTCAAATGAGCTGACAAATTGAGGTTTTTTATTTGTTTTCCATATTCAGTGGTGGCTCCAAAATTAAGCGAGTTGGCTTGCAAAGTCAATTGTTGTAGAAATCTCTTCTTCAAAATTAAGTGATTTGGCTGGCAAAGTCAGTTGTTGCAGAAATCCACCTCAGTGCAGTCAGTTTACATACGACCACTCGCTGACCTGACATATAAACTATACTACAAAACACTAGCAACTTATAATTATTTTGATGTATTTCTAATTTCTTGCCACTAAGCCTTTATGTTTTCTTTTTTTTAGCTACTGACCAAATGACAAAAATTATAATAAAACCTTTTGTTTTATTTACGTGAAAACTTGGTCTTCTTATCATTCCATTTGCTTTTTTTATTGTATTTCTTTTGTTGCACACATGACAGTAGATACATACATACATACATGCAAACATATAGTTGGCCATTCAAATCAAAGGATGCCTGTCTACTATGGCGGCTAGCTAATCCCCATTGCAGATGCCTGCTCAGGTATATTTATATTTGTTTAACACTCACAGAGATCACCTGTGGTTTGTACTGCAACTATGTTGAATGGACCTTAGAGTTTCTGAGAGAGAGCAAGTTTTCTAGTGTGAACAACAGCCTGGATACTCAAACCTTCCATCATGATGACTTGTGACTTCGTGCTAGCACGACCATTGACCACTTCCAAAGGGTTTCATCTTACCAATTTCACTCACTATGCTTGGGTCAAGACCGTGGTATGGTTTTCAACCACTTTACAAAAGTGTTGCACCTTATGATTGTCTCCTTGTTACCGGTAACATCACTGTCACTTTGCTGAAAAATTGATCATAGTTAGATTTGAACCCTGGCTTCAAGGTCAGAAAGCAAACTGTGAAGTCTGGGTTCAAACATACATACATACATGCATACATACGTCTGTAGGCAACTGAATAAATATTTGTCCTACTGATGTAAAAAGCATTTATTTTCCAGAGTAAATATTTATTTTCAATATCATCTGATTTTCAATGATCTTCAGTTGTGAATATTAATTTCATAGATCAAACATTATACAGTGAAAATTTCAGATCTTAATTCAACTAATAACTTCATATCAGATTATGTATTTATTGATGTATCCTCATAATTCTACAAAAAGTTCTTTTTTGTTAGGCAACTGATGATATGTTGATTAATATTTTTAGCCAAGTTTGTATCAGCTTTCTTGCTTTCATCTTTTTTGTTTCAAGTGAAAAATGTAATTTTTTTTTTTCAAAAGACAGAATCCATTCTGAAAATCAGAAAAAAAGCCAATATTCATAAATAATTCAATACATGTTTTCTGAGTCATGGCTTCTACCAAAGCAAAAATGCAAAAACTTTGTTTTTAAATTAAACTTATCTTAATGTTATTGACTACATAGATATTCTTTTATGTCATCAGTTTGAAAATGTGAAATATTTTTCTTGTCTTCTCCTAAATTCCAAGCAGCCATTGATTTTCTTAATTTAACTGAAACACTGAGATATGGCTATTTTTATTACGATTATTATTCAATGCATTGTCCAAGTTTTTATCTTGATCATTGTTGTATTGATCATTATCTTTATGCCAGTGGACTCTTTAGACCTCACTTATATTACTCAAAGTATTATTCAAACAAGTATCCGCATCTTCATTGTTTTTAGCACAATGTTCCAACGTTTTCATATTTCTGGACTTTCTTCAGATATATGTTGGCTTTGGAAATCCTTGTGATTCAAGTATATGTATGCATGTATATACAGGGGGCAGGCAAAAACATTTGTAGTGCTTTATTATTTGTTGTTTTTACAGATATTTAAATAAGTTTATTAAAATCAACAGCCAGAACTATTTAAGAATTTTAAGTAATCAACTTCATCATGCTTCAAGAACTGTTTCTGTAGAGAAATGCCATCTTTTAGGATGATAATGCACCAATTCATAGCTGAATGACACAAAGAACATTCTAGTGAATAAGAATATCTTATCTGGCCACCACAGTCTTCAGATCTTAACATCATTGAACATTTATGGTTTAGTTTAGAAAAACAAAGCAAGGAGTTGATATCTTCCACCATTATCATTGAAAGAATTGGAGATTGTTTTAGCTGAAGAATGGATAAAAATTCTTCCGGTAACAATTCAAACTTTGTACAAGTCAATCCCAGACAGAATTCAAGCTGTTATTAAAGCCAAAAGTGGTTTTACCGCATATTGATAGCGACTAAGTAAAAGAATAATTATAAGGACGGAGTGAAAGAATCACTGGACTTTGCAAGCGTCAGTACATATGATTAGAAGTTCCTTTCAAATGGTCAGAATATCTGGCTGAAGAAGGTTCATGATACAAAGTTTACTTTTTGAGAGAAATATCCAAAATTTTTGTGATCTAGAACTTCCATATCAAACAGATGAAACACATGACCTTATCAACGATGTTTGTCGTAGGCTTTGCTTGAGTAAAGCAGGAAAATTAAGCTCTATGCAAAGTCATCAAACCAGAATCAAACACTATTTAAGAGTTGATAATTCTATTTAAATTACAATATCAAAAACATCTCACTGTTTAAGAAGCACTATATATCAAATATTTTTCTCCTACCATCAACCTTACATTATTTAATAGTGGAAATGGAGTATTGAAAGTTTTAAAATAGAAAGATGCACCTGCATTTTCCAGTTGCATGTGGCATGTAAGAGCTTGGAATGAATGTCTCTTACATTTTTGAAGTGCCAAAATGGCCAGAACCTTGTGAAATAGTTAATGTTAATGGTGCCTTCAGGCTCATTCATCCACTCTAAGTTATGGTCTTGGGTATCATGACCTCTAATGACAAAAACAACTCCAGTTTTCTACAAACTTGGAGAAAAGTTGGGTGCTGATACCTTGTAGAATATCCTGGACTCCTATGTTTTTTCATGGCTAGCTTTTCTGATATCTGGCTAATGGAATTTTCGCCTTTCTCAGATAGATATTGTTGTGGAATCTCCTCCTTTTGTATATGATAATGGACTTGACGAAGTGTACATATACTCCTGCCATAGAGAGAACAGTAGCTGCAGTTGCAGTTGGCAGTGGAGTGTAATTGTAGAGATCCGTTACAGTTATCGGAGAGTTCTGAGAGATACTGATGTTACCCAGAGACCAGACTAGCTCTGAGTTCCACTCAACTAGAATAATATTCATGGATATACTATTTCTAATGACTTCACTTCAAGACTTGTATATATTTATTTATTACTAATAGTATTCCTGGATTTACTAACCTGCATTCAAGTTTGTATATTACGTTCAATATAACCTACTTTTTTTATCTCCATATCTGTTTTTGTTGTTTTTTATTTTGTACAGTTCCTCACCTGGAATCCACAACAGATATACTGCATGTGTATTTTGGAACAGACAATCAACAAGACCTTTAACCCAAATATCATTACCTTCAAAGTTTGCCAGTAAAGAGTAAATTCGTATAGAGGAGGCACCAAGGAGCTAAGCTCATTGAAACAGAATCTGTGAAAGTATTTGTAGAAAGACAGAGAGAAGCCACATCTTGTCAGTGAGAGAGAGACTGGAGTTGGGCTGCCAGGCCAAATCAACTATATTGCAAATTCTTCTTTGGATTTTGTCAAGAACCCCAAGGTGAACAGCAGGAGTGCCCTACCAGATATGACAGCAGTATTCAATGCATGGATGGATGATAGATTTGTAAATATGCATGATGGATTCAGAAGTGAAAAACTTCCTGGCCTGACACAGGAACCTGTCCTCCTTAGCAGTAGATTTAGCTATTATTTAAATGTAGTAATTTCACTTAAGGTCAGCTGAGAGAGTGAGGTCAAGGAGGCACAGTGTATTGCTCTCAGAGAGACTAACATGATCCATGCTGATGGCGAGTAGGAAAGACTGTCAATGGTTTTGCGGACATCTACGCATTCTATCTTCTTGCAATTGATGTTTTGTTGTTTCTTCTTACTTTCCTTTACTACCTTCTCTAGGAGTTCTTATGGTTTCCTTTCTGTGTAGACTGTCAACATTGTGTTATCTGCATATCTGGAAAGTTAAAATTGTGGCCTCCAATAATGAATTCTGGTAGGACTTCTAATTTGCTCAGGATTGCTTCACTGTAAATGTTTAATAAGTCTGGTGAGAAGACACATCCTTTATATTCATATGCAGGTGGTTTGTTCCCAGTATAAATTCGGGATTATTCTAATATATTTTTGTGCTTAAATATTTATTAACTTACTCTCTTCACTAAAAATCATTATCATGTAGTATTTTGTGCCAAATACAAATATCATCTGCAATAGTCATGTGTCTGGGAATTATTGAAAAATTTCAAAAAGTGTTATAAAAGAAGCACTAATCAAATAAACCTGGAACAAAATAATTGTGCTGGAAGAGAAAAAGGTTTGAAAAATAATAAATATGCCATATAAAATAAGTGCCATGCCGAGTAGGGTATGGACTGGGAATTAAAAGAAATGATTTAACTGTGTTGGCACTTATATTTGGTATACAAGAATAATTAAAAGTAGCCTATAACTTATATTTGGTATACAAGAATAATTAAAAGTAGCCTATAACTTATATTTGGTATACAAGAATAATTAAAAGTAGCCTATAACTTATATTTGGTATACAAGAATAATTAAAAGTAGCCTATAACTTATATTTGGTATACAAGAATAATTAAAAGTAGCCTATAACTATAACTATAGTTTTTGCAAAATACTGTCTTTTTATTTTCAGAGATAAGTCCAGTGATGGAGCGGGGTTATTGAAGGAAATAATTTAACTGAACTTTTATTTGGTACACACAAATAATTAAAGGTAGCCTATGACCACAACTATAATTTTTGCAAAATACTGTCTTTTTATTTTCTATTAAAATAATCAGAGATAAGCCCAGTGATGGGAGGATTATAGAAGAAAATAATTTTATTTAGTACACAAGAGTGAACTAACGAGGGTTGAGATGTCATAAAATCAACCAACCCAATCCTATGACTACTAACTCTGCTGATGTCATCCTTTAGACCTCACCCTTCATCAAAAAAAGTATATAAATGTGTAGAAGTAGAGTAACAAGAGTGTGTTGTATGTGCCGTTAACTGGTTTATCAATCAAGCATTGTGTGAAGGTACCTTAGAGAAAGAAATGTCTATTGTTATTATTTAATCACTTCTAGAGACTGATTATCTTCATTTTTATTACTTTTATTGCAGTGTTCAATTCATTAGCTTTGTCCAAGTGGGTGCTGTGTCAAGCAGAGAAAACAATTTCCAAACATTAGAAATTAGTCTTCTTCTTGTATGTGCCATAATTCTTTAGGTCATGGGTGATCATAGCTCTCCACAACTTCGAAACACTAAGCAATATTTTCACTTTTTTTACTCTCCCCCTCACTTTCTTTTCTGTCATCTATTTACACAAGCTGATTGCTTAGGTTATTCACAGTTTTTCTCTGTTCATCCTACCTTCAAAATGTCCTGTGATGGTTAAATTCTCCAAGCTATCTTTCCTCATTACATCCTAAATACTTCAACTGTTTCAAGTGTTAGTGTATGTTTTGTTTCGATTTTCTTGACAATTTCTTCATTGTCTTGCATATACCATCCATGGTATTCTCAGCATTTTTCTGTAGAATTATATCACTGTTGCAAGGAAGAAAAGATGCAGAATATTAAAACCATTGGTTAAAGACATGAAAGCTGTCAAAATTGATATTTGTCAGTTGGTGTAGTAACATTTTCCAGGTATACTTGTATTTATATACTGAATATACCAATTGGATTTTCAGTTATAATCTATATTTTGGATAAAATTTCTGCAATAACTGACTTGATGAAACTTAAGGCTGTTCATGATATTCCAAATAAATATGTATAATAGTATAAGTTCTTTTATATTTATTTCTAATTTGAAATATATATGTATAAATTTCCATGGTCTGTAAAAAAGGAAGCAACATATTGTTCAGTTATTGAATGATGAGAAAATAATGCTAGGAATTATAAAATAAATTTGAATGGAGATCATAAAATAACTAAAATAAAAATAGAAAAAATTAGCAAGAGAAAAAAATAAAAGCAAAGCTAAAAATATCACAAACTGATTTGACAAAAAATAAATGAACAATAAACAAGAAAATATTTAAAAAACCTTCTGTTGCAAATCTAAATAGAGAGAAAAAAAATATTAAGAAAATTAGCTAAAGAGATAAAATCAACCAGACTACAACTTTTAATAAAACATTGCAGAGAAAAATTTAAGTTGGGTGGGAAAATAAATAAAAACTGATTTTCAGTGATAAATGTAGAGCTACATCGGATGGAACTCATAACTATTGTAGAGGTTGGGTCCTTCAAAGAAGTAGTCAACTAAACGACTTAGAATTCAATAGCAGGAAAATGTTATGTTTTCAGCTAGTACTGTAAGCTGTAAAATTAAAGCTTCATTCAAAATTGATGATAGTTTCAAAATAAATGTAAAGAATCATTGTAAGTTCTAGGGTATTATGTTTTTTGAATGATAAAAGTCAAAACTAAGACACTTTCAGTAAAAGCGTTTATTCATTCAAAACAATGTCTTTTACTGTCTGTAAAGCTGACAATTGAACATTTTGCTAAAAAAACCTTCAATGACACCAAATTAATGAAATGTTTCTTAGCATCTCCAAATGTTAATCCTAAAGAAAATTTGTGGTCCATCATTAAATGAGATCTCCATGAAATTAATAAACAATATTTAATGCTAAAGTTAAAACAGTAGAAAAATTAACAACATCAACAGATATGAAACTGATGAAAATTATATAATGTCAGGGAGCCTTTTAGATTATATATGTGTGTGTGTGTATGTGTGTGTGTGTGTGTGTGTGTGTGTGTGTGTGTGTAAATATTAGCTAAAATAGATATAACAACCTTACCAAGCTACTAAAGCTTCACCCCTTAAGCAACTGATAATATCTACAAATACTGCACTACTGTCTATATATTGAGCACTTTCTAAAATCAAATTGAAATGGTCTATTTCAGAAGTTTATGAAAAAGGAAAATCTATCTATCTATCTATCTATCTATCTATCTATCTATATATATATATATATATATATATATATATATATATCTTGTAATACCAAATATAAAATGAAAGCAAGGATTATGGCAGCATTCACCAACTTAAAGAGGAAACCATCCAGAAGAGTTTTAGGTGATTCCGAAGTTGTCTGAAGTCAGTTAAAGCCAATGACAATTTTATTGAATAAATTTACTCTTTACTATTTCAAGAAATTTTTTTAAATAATTTTGGTAAATACATCTGTCAAAAAGAGATGTCAGTGTTACTTCCATTTTTTTATAATTTATACACCATTTTATACCCCATATCCTATTATATATATATATATATATATGTATGAATTCTTGAATATTGCTTGCTCACTTTTTGCCAAACTTTGAATTCTGACTGTTTATGTCCTCCACATGTTTGACTCACCAATTAACTACCTAATGAAAATTCATGTATGTTCCTAAATTTAAAAGTTTTGATAAACCAATGACATCCTCAGTTTTGTATATAAACACATGCAACAAAATAATTCCTACTTTGCCTTGATAAATTCCCTTTAGAGGATGAAATACTTCAGCTAAGAATAGTCTTTTATATTCTCTCTTTTTATTCATATATATATATATATATATACACACATATATATATATATATATATATATATATATATATATATATATATATATATATATATATATATATATATATATATATATATATATATGGAAGCTTTCCCAACTTTGCTTGGTAAATAATAATTTTATTATGAAAATATTGACTTGTATAATAAAATTTGACATTGTGTTCTATTCTAAAAAGAAAGCACCAATTACTTTTGTCCTTATCTATAATGGTATATATTTTTTATATATTTATAGCAAAATTTTACATTTGTGTAACTGGAGTAAACATATGTATTATATACACAAATACATCAATTATTTTCTAGGAAAATCAGAAAAACAAACTATGAGCAAAACAGAAAGACAAGTAAAAGAATTTTCTATTTAAACTCTGTCTATATATTTCTGTAAACAATGTTTGTAGCTTTTTAATCTTTTTGCCTAAAGTAAATTTGGAAACATTTAAATGATCACATTTTCTGAAAACTATTGAAAATACCATCATGTGTTTTGCATTGTCTGTTTAGTTTCATTTTTACTGTTTCTTGTAGAAGAAAAATGGAAGTATATTAAAAAAAGTGGATAAACAAATATCTTAAATAATTTAGCACATGTCAGATTCACCTGAAAATGCCTGGAGAACTGACCAGTGCAAAACAATAGTTAAAGCATCAAAGATGAGATAAGAATTACTCTTAGAGATAGGAGAGGCTGCTTGGTGGTTAAAATAGTCTTATCTGGTTCACCTACACTGGTACTCAGTATTTACACTTATTTAAAAGCTGGTATTTTGAATGCTGTTTTTCAAGGCAGCCAGGCTTTATGCAAAAAGGTAATTAATGTTAAACAATCTTTATACTCTGAACTTAACTAAATTTTGTAAATATTTTGCTGCTAATATTTGCAGGAAAAAATGACATTGGGAGAGTCAAGCTTGTATTTCAAGGAGAAAATTATTCAAAGTTTGAGCAGAAGAAAAATTGTAAAAATAGAAAAAGATGAAAAAATAAAAAGGACAAAGAATGAAAGAAAGAAAAGAAGAAAGTTTGGAAAACTAAATGAAGGAAAAATACAACAGTACTGAGAGAAATAAAGAAAGAAATGTGTTTTATTCCAATGTATTTTATCCAGGTATTTCTCATTGGTACCAGTAGTTAGCGTTCAAAACTAAGCATGCAAAAATTTGAAATGCTCACTTACTTAATTGTTTTCTGCCATTTTTTAAGATATTTCTGCTGCACAATCTTTCTCACATCCATCTACAGAGTACAATGGGTAAATTGTTGCCATTTGACATATTTCATTTTTGCACATGCGTGTCATATGTTTTTTGGTTTTGTCAAATGCATGATAGAATTCACTCAGCCAGAGATTTAGAAACTGTATACTGTGCCGCTAGAAGTTTCAAAACGAACATTACAGAGTGTTTGAATGTCAGGATGAGGACAGTGCAAAGGATTTAAAAAGACTTGGATGAGTTTAATGGTGACTCAAATCTGTTGGTGAGCCCTTTATACTCAATATGGAGACCTACTACAAGTTCTTTGAGGAGGATATGCTACCCTGGTTCAGGAGGATGGTTGTCTAGCAACAGGACTCTAGAACCATAGCAAACAAGCAGTATACCCCAGTCATGGCTGTCACAAAATTTCTGTGACCACATCACTCCTTACATCTGGCCACGTAACAACCCAGACTGCAACCCCTTGAGTTATTATGTGTGGGGTGCAGTTGAACAAGAGACCAACAAAACTTCTTGTAATATCAAAGATGAACTGAAGGCAAGGATTATGACAGCATATGCTAACTCAAACAATGAGATCTCTAGAAGAGATGAATGAGTTTCCCAAGTCATTTGGAGACTGTGGTTGAAGCCAATGATGATTTTATTGAATATATTTATTCTTTAGAATTTAAAGATATTTTTTGTAATTTTGATAAATATGTCTATTAAAATGAGATGTTAGTGCCATTTTTATTTTTGCATAATTTAGATGACAATTTATACATCGCACCCTGTATATTTTGAGATGAGGTATTGTAACTATTTCCTCTATTTACATCATTGGTAATATTGTCCTCATCTTCATTGCCATATTCATTATGTTTCAACTATTCTATGCGCTGACCTTCTTCAAGTGATTTTTCTTGGAATTTTAAGTAATATCACCTGAAGAAGGCTGGATCGTACAATGTCAAAAAACTTTGTGAATATGACAATAAAGATGACGACAATTAGTCCCAATGGCTTAAATAGTGTAGAAAAATAAAGCTCAGTAAATATTGATCTAGAGAAGAAGGAAAGATTAAGCAAATTAAATGAATTTGGGGAGAAATTATGAATATATGTACTTACGTAGCTTTGCTTAGTCTGTCAATGGGAGATACCTTATAGAGCTCCCAGTAATGATTAAACTCACAATCATTAATTCTGTGTTGATAGTTCAAGCATCACTAGGTAGACTCTACTTCTACATCTGTCTCTCTTTTTCCTGCCTCTCTTTCTGTCACTCTCTCTATATATGTACATATATAAACACTCTGCTCTCCCACCCCTATATATCTATTCAAACTACACACACACTGTAGCTCTCTCTATGAATATATCTATAGATTTCAGAATTTATTGATATAATATCCATATTTGGCTCTGTAAATAGATAATACTATTTACATCAGGTCTTCCACCTGGATCATTTTTAATATTGATAAAATCAATATTAATAGGATCTGGTTTTTGGGATTTTACCTATATACCCTTCTTTTTTTGAGGATTTAATATATATATATATATATATATAGAGAGAGAGAGAGAGAGAGAGATAGAGAGAGAGAGAGAGAGAGAATGACAGGGAGATTGGCAAAGTATACTATATGTGTGTGTGTGTATAGAGAAATCTTCAAATACAGCTCTACAAATTTAAAAAAAATTTATTATTGAATATTTGTTTTCTTTCAAACTGAAAGATCTTTAGGAAACAAAGTCACGCAAGAATATTTTGTTTTCATTTTTTACAATACAACCAAATCAATAAGAAACAGAATGTGTGTACATAAGGAGAGTGTCCCGTATTTACGTCGTTTTATGGAAGCATGTCATTTTCTAGTAGTCAGCATGTCAGCAGGCAAAAGTGTATAATAACTACTGCTAATATATTGTTTATATAACTCTATTTGTATGTTTCAAGTGTGATTAAGTGTGATTAATTCACTTTTACATTATGAGGATATTGTAAGAATTTATTTGAATTTTGAACAGGTGTAGAGGCTCATTCCTTGTTTCCTGTTTAGGATGTGGTTCCCGGCTTTCTCTTTTCCAATCTTTTCATTCTTACTTAGCCCCCTGCGCTTCAGTGGCATTACCGTCTTGCTTAGGGTGATATGATTAAAAAAAAAAAAAAAATCTCAAATGTTGTGTAATTAATTATATGAAAGATTGGAGAATTCAGCTTGCCCACAGCAATGAGCAACTGTCTCTGGTCAAAGGTTTACAGAAAATTGTAAAGTAATTTAACATCACAAATATTTGTAGAAAATATGCTTGAAGAAGCTAAAAACTGGCTTACTAAATTCAGAAGTTTATTGGTTAATAAATATTTTTCTCAATTTTTAAATATCTATTATGGGAGAGAAGATATTGTTAATCATTTTCTGGAGTGATTTCTTAAATTTCATAGCAGACAACAAACAGAAATTCTTGTCTAAATTACGCAAAAATGAAAATAAAACTGATATCTCATTTTAACGGATATATTTAACAAAATTAACAAAAATATCTTGAAATACTAAAGAATAAATCTATTCAATAAAATTGCCAAACTTCAACTACAGCCACCAGATGATTTGGGAACATCCTGCACCTCTTCTGGATTGTCTCCTTGTTTAGGTTCATGAATGCTGTCATAATCCTTGCCTTCAGTTCATCTTTGGTGTGACAAAGAATTTTTGTGGTCTCTTGCTCAACTGTGCCCCAATGAAGGGGTTGCTGTCTGGGGAATTAGGTGGCCAGATAAAAGACATGATACAGTGGCAGAAATTGCTTGAAAACCATGACTTGGTTCTTCTGCTTGTGTAGCATGGTGCAGAGTCCTGTTACCCGAGATCTTCTTGATCCAGAGTAGCACTTCCTCCTCAAGGGACTTGATATAGATCTCTGTGTTGAGTCTGAAGCCCAGGCCAACAAATTCTTCAGTTCTTTTCTTATCAGAACAATTTGAGTTTTCTAAACTGCCATACTTTTGTAATCACCATTAAACTCACCCTACTCTTTCTGAATCCTCTGCACTGTCCTCAGATTGACACTTAGACATTCTGAAATATTTGTATTGGAGCTTCTGTTTCCAAATTTCTGGCATTATGGTGCTTTTTTACTTACAAATAGTGCCCAACTGACTTTACTATACTGTGCAGTCAATAAAATCTTAAACAAATTGTGCGCATATGTAAAATTTAAAAAATGTAGAAGGCCATTAATTTTCCTGAATGTACCCACACACACACACACACACACACACACACACACACACACACACACACACACACACACACACACACACACACACTTCAACTTTTAAGTGTTTTAAAATATTTAAACTTTAGGAAGCAGACAAGATTTTTTTTTTTTTTTAATCATGTAAGTCTGGAAATAAAAAATAAAAATAACGAACACAGTTTAATAAGTTTTAAAAGTGAAAGTGAAAGTTGAAAAAGAACTTTTTGAACAAACACGTAATACAAAAAAAAGTAATATGAATGATGTTTAGAGATGGTTAGGAGAAACGTGAGATGATTGAATGAATGAGAGAATGAACAAATGAATGAATGAATGAGGTAAATGAACGACTGACTCACTGATGATGACTCAAATGTTTTGCCAGCGTAACTGACTGCCTGTCACAAATGCTTGTGCCGCCACCATCGTCGCCGTCAACCACGATGCTGTTGTTATTGTCAATCCCCTAATGTCACCCCCACCTCTTAACAACCGTCACCTACCCATGTACCTGATCTCTAGTTTCCAACCCCTACTTCTTTCCACCACTCCCTTCTAAACCCTGTCTTCTAAATCATTCCTCCTTCAGCCTATCCTTCTTTCAATTCTTTTCCCTCTTACCTAAAACCCTGTCACTTCAGCCTTATGTCCCCTGGCAATTTTTTTCGTTGTCTTTTTGTTTGCATTCTTTCTTGCGTCTCGTCTCTCGAAAATAAATATATTCCCCTTCATCCTTGCATTTTCTTCTTTCTTCTTTCTTAAATCTGTTCGGTTCTTTCCTCCTCTTTTCGATTTTTCTTTTTCTCGAGGTGGAACCCTCTTTCGGGTTTGAACCCTCTTTCTCTGTGTTGTATCTTTTCCCTTTTGTCGATCAGCCCCTTTATTATCAAATTCTCACCTCTTTCTTTTTTTTTTTTAACTCATTTTCTTACTTTACCTTTTTAACCTTGTCTCACCTTTTGATTTTTTTAATATTCTCTTCTTTGTTCCATATCTGAAATTCATCTTCCATTAATTCAAAATTCTTTTCTTTTTCTAATAAGACATTTTGAACCATTTTCTCTGTTTCCTTTATTTTTCTTGTTCTACATTTTTCTTTCTTTCCCAACACATTTCTTGCTTTCTTTTTATCATACTTCCTTTCTTTCCATTACAATGTGTCCTCAAACTTTGGTTCTTTTCCTGTCTGTCAGTCAGTCAGTCAGTCAGTCAGTCAGTCTGTCTGTCTGTCACTTTCTCTCTCTCTCTCTCTCTCTCTCTCTATATATATATATATATATATATATATATGCGTGCGTGTGTATAAAATATTGCGTAACCTGAAAGTTATTATTCTGATCTCAAGTTTTTACTTTATGTTCGATCTATGGGATTAATATTCACCACTGAATTAAGTGCATTAACAAGAGAAATATGTCGAAAAATAAATAAATTTTAAATGTTTTCTCATTATTAGGATACTGATGCATATAATTCATAATATTGTACGTCTGTATACATATATATGTGTGTGTTTCTGTGTGCGTGTGTAGATGTGTATGGCTGTTTATTATTTCTTTGCTTTTTCTCTTTTCTTTTCTTTCAATTCTCTCTCTCTCTCTCTCTCTCTCTCTCTCTCTCTCTTTCGCTGTTTCCCATGATTTCTTTCACTGAGAAAAGTTTTGTTTTTCTTTCGCAATAAATTTATTTCTCAGTAAAACGCTTGTTCTTTCATTCTTTTATTATTTTTTTATTTTCGTCTTTTTCTTCTTTTTCTTTTTTTCTTTTTCTTTTTTTTCTTTTTTTTTTCTCACTCACACAAAAATTGTATCAATTTTTTCCGATTTTTTTCTCTTTACCTTTTCTACTTTACCCTTTTTTTTCCCCCACAATTTTTACCTCTCTCTCTCCTCCCTCTCTATCTCTCTCACTTGTTTCTCTATCGTTTTCTCATTTTATTTTTTTCTCTCTCTGAATCTGTATTTCTTTTTCTCTTTCTTTGATAATTTTTGTCTTAGCTTTCGGCTTCTTCGGTCCTTGTGAAATAGCGGCTCAGTAGTAATTCAATGACATGTGAAGTAGAGGAAGATAGACGAAACTTGAGGTTATCGTCTAAGCAGAATAAAACGAACGAAAGAAAACGAAGAAAGACATAAAAATAGAAAAAAGGGCCAGAGAGCACTTTTATGACACTACTATTATAAATGATGATGAAGATAGTGATGATGGCGGTTGCAATGATTTCAATAATTATATTCTTGCTGATAGTGATGATAATAGGCATTTGGCTACTTTTGATGACGACGATGATTTAAATGAGGTCTGATGGTGACAGTTACAATGAACGAGATGTTGTTTCAGTTCCATTAAAACCCCTCCACTATTACCAGCACTATCACCACCACCACCGCCAACATTGAATTCGTTTGAAACTTTTCACACTTCTAGAAAGATCAACTTCTAGTATCTCTAAAAACATTTTATAATATATCGACAATAAAATGTCATTAAAAAAACATTCAAAAAATATATCGCCGCAACTAACTTGTATTGTTCATGTCACCATTTTGAAAGCCGTCTAATTAGCTATCACCCTTCCCAAACCCATGGACAAAATCACATTTAACAATATCTTATAGCAGAACGCTGTTTTTAAAGGCTTAGATAATGATTCAATTGTTTGATTTTTTTTAATCGAATGGCTTTAGGGATCTTGCAAATCACTCTTTACGATAGTGAAAAAATTAACAGAATCTAGAGAGTGAATTTTTCTGTATTTTTACTGTTAGTATTATGGGCGTTAACATAAAGATGAGAATAGAATGGAAAGTGTGACAAACATGCTGAGAGGATGGTGGTAGCTAAACTGATGATTATGGCAATTACGATGATAATCGTGGCTACAATAAACCTTTCTGTATAAAGTTTATCGAACTTGCTATATATGCGTAGTCGTCTGCTTAATTTTTAGGCAATAAGTTATCTACTTTATGTCTCATTTAAAAGTCGATTCAACTATTCATAATACAACAACTATAGCGGCAAACCTCCATATTTTATTACGTCTATCGGCCTTCTCATTCAAGAGACATATAATGAATACAGGGTCGAGGGATAAATTGTTGTCTAAATTATGCAAAAATGAAAATAATGTTGACATCACATTTTAACGGATATATTGACCAAAATTACACAAAAATGTTTTGAAATATTAAAGAGTACATTTATATCATAA
Organism: Ascarosepion bandense; assembly: GCA_037127315.1. NCBI lineage: Eukaryota > Metazoa > Mollusca > Cephalopoda > Sepiida > Sepiidae > Ascarosepion > Ascarosepion bandense. The sequence goes on from JBBBDQ010000154.1 coordinate 5,293,357, forward strand.
AATTAGCTTCAATCACGGCCTCCAGATGATTTCGGAATCTCCTGCATCTCTCCTAGACGGTTTCCTTGTTTAAGTTGGTGAATGTTGCCATAAGCCTTGCTTTCACTTCATCTTTGGTGTTACAAGGAATTTTCTTTGTGTCTAGCTCAACTGCGCCCCACACATAAATAATCAGGGGTTACAGTCTTGGGAGTTAGGTGGCCAGGTGAAAGGCGTGATGTGGTCGCAGAATTTGTCTGACAGCCATGACTAGGTTCTGCTTGTGTGGCATAGTGCACTGTTGTGTTGTCAGATATAGGGTATTCTAGCAGCTACCCTCTTGACCCCGGGTAGCACTATCTCCTAAAGGAGCTTGATGTTGAGGCTGAGGCATTGTATGAAGGTGAATAGAGGCATAACGCCGCCATCATTAGTGATCCCTCGAAACATTTTCATAATCACCATTAGACTCATTCAACTCTTTATTGAAACCCAAATACTCGGAAATATTCACAATGGAGCTATCGGTACGAATACCAAGCATTATAGCATGCTGTTTCTAAATTTCTAGCTGAGTGAATTATGTCATGGTAGTCTTTCTTTCGCAGACGGTGCCCAACTGAACATGCTGTACTGTGCAATCGACAAAACAAAAAACAAACAACGCACATGCTCGAAAAAAATAGCGACAATTTACCCATCGCACTGGTATATATCTAGATGCATATATATATATATAATAGCGACAATTTACCCATTGCACATGTGTGTGTATGTATATATATATATATATATATATATATATATATATATATATATATATATATATATCGGGTTAAGAATTTGAACCCACCAAAATTTAGTTACTATTGAAAAAGTAACAATATCATACGTTTGCGGCACTTTGCAGTATGTAGAAACAAACACACACACACATACGCACACACACATACATATGTACATACATACATACATAGATACTTACATACATATATGGTAAAATGCCAAACAAACATGAAACGTATATATCAAAATAACACGTTTAACTTTAATTAAAGTTTCGTTTCAATATGTGACGAAGCTTTTAATACGTTTTCTATTTATTCTTTATTTTTCATTATCCAATCCACATTTGATCTACATTTGAACTTTAACTAATATATATATAAGTATATATATAGAAAATGTTCACGTGTTTCTTCCTTCGAAAAAACTTCTTCAGACTAAGAAATGTTTTTCTTGATGGAAACATGTGTAAGTAGGAATGTTTACCCACTCCCCCACAAGAGTGATTTATGACACAAGGTGAGTTTTTAAAGATTAAATATTTCCCAGCTACTACTGACGCAGCACTGGGTACAGAATGTAAGTAGGTTAAGGAAACGAAATACAACAAAAATCGGTTATAATTCCACATCAAGAGAAACGCTAAAATGCAGTTTGCTGGTTGATTTTGTTTTGCATATCAAAAGCTTTATGAGTTATTTAATGCCGTAACTTCAATATTTTGAACAGAAATTTTTATAGTTTCAGCTAAATATATTTTTAACGCAATTGTATACCTTCATCATAAAGCTATACAATACAAGATAATAGGTATTGTTGATCATTTTGCTTTAAATATGTTTTGTTGATAATTTTACTATAAAGAGGTATTGTTAGTTGGTTGATTTTTGTTTAATTACTTCAGTGGGTTATTTAATGCCGAAATCTAAATATTTTGTATGTAATTTTATGATTTCAAATACAGATATTTTGCACACAATTTTATACTAAAAAACAACAACAAAAAACAAAAAAACAAAAATTAACAATAATTTCATCTTCTCTAGAGCCTACTAACTCCGATCCATAAACCCTTTCCTCGTAACAGAAAAGGTAAGTACAATTTTTTCACACTGGCGCACAGGTACATGTACAAGTTTGTGAGGATGACGCTCTTACACCCTGATTGAGCACTCTGGAAGAATGGTAGACTTTGAAAAACAGTATCTACTCTAGCATCTATGCATCGTTCATTCATAATGATAATGTACACGCTAAAAAGTCTGCCCATAGCTCAGAGATAGAATCGCCGACTGACGCCAATTCGGTTGGGTTTCAATCCTGGGTAAAAAGCAATCGGATGTCTAACTGTCCTGATGAACTGTGATACAGCGAAACAGATATGTCTGCGGATGACTATATATATATATATGTGTGTGTGTGTGTGTGTGTGTGTGTGTGTGTGTGTTCCACCATTGGGACGTCAGAAACTAATCCGGCTACCTAACTCCACGTTCTGTTAGCAACCTAGCAGGATGAAAAATAAAACTTAGCAAAGGGCGGAAGAACTCTCGATGTGTCAACGACCAGCTTACTAGAGGCTGTATCTCAATAAATCACCGTGGAGAAGGAAACAGGAAACCATTGCACTATTAAATCCAAAACAATTTCATGATAATAATCACTCAAAATGTGAGACCTAACGACTTGAAGGGGTTTAAATCTATGGCAATTAACCTCTCGCCCGGTAAGGAACGACATGCGCAACAGGTGTCAACTGACAATCATTCAGCGATTGTTAGCAAAAATGACATAAAGGGGATAAAATCTCACTGAACTGATTCCTCGCTCGGAAAGGAATGACATGAGCGACAGGTGTCACCGGACCGTTATCCAACAACTGTTAGCATCAAACAAAATATATTTCTCGGGATATGGAACGTTAGAAGGTTAAACGACTGTAGCCAGCTGGAAAATGTAAAACAAGAGATGAGTAGGTTAAATGTCAAAATTTTAGGTTTATGTGAAACTAGGTGGCCCACCAATGTAGTTTTGTCAGTGACAACCACAGGATAATATATGCAGACAAACAGAAAAGTGAAAAAGAAGTTGGAATAACACTGGATTAAGACTTGAAGAAATGCGTTCTGGGATACTGTCAGTTATCTGAAAGAATTATTGCAGTTAAACTGAAAGAAAAGCTTTTTAATATAGCTATTATTAATAGTGCATGCACTGACAACAAAGAAAAAGTAATCGAATCTTTCTTCTTCATGTTAGACAACGCCAAAGCTCAGCATAAATCTAAACAAGTTATAGTTCTCAATGAAGACCTGAATTTCAAAAGGAGAGGAAAGAGGGAAATAGCTGGCAAATTCGGACTAGGAATCTGCAACAAAGGTGGAGAAAAGTTGGTCCGATGGTGCCCGGCCAGTGACCAGGTTAAAGACAACTCCTATTTCCAAGAACATTTAAGATGATTTTGAACATGAAGAGGAGAAAGTAAAAACCAAATCGTCTACATAACTATCAACAATAGATTGCAGCTGATTGTTCGGTGAAATCCACCGAACAATCAGCTTAAGGAGCCACATAACAAAACTCATCATCCGAATTCTGATGAATAACGCGTACAATAGAACTAGGCCAGAGATAGGACAAGAATGGTGCGGGTTCGTCAAAGATACTGGAAGAACGAACGCGCAGAAATAAGTGTACCTGTGTTTTATAGACAACACAAAGGCGTTCGACAAAGTACGTCACAAACATCTGTTAGAACTGCTTGGCTTCCTTGACTTATTCACGAAAAACAGTAGAATTTCTACTGGCAGCAAACCGCCTACATACGGACAGAAAATGTGTTCCACAGACATACAAAAATAGAAAGTGGTGTACGACAAGATATTTTCTCACCGAATTTATTCAACCTATACAGTGAGGTACTTCTGGGAGAACCAGAAATCCTGCTAGGATTGGCAGCCACAATTTTAACTATATAAGATATGCAAATGACACAGTACTGATAGCAGTCACGGAAAGTAAATTACAAGACCTCCTAAAGAATGTAGCGAAGGAAAGTGAGAAGAAAAGACTAATCATAAAATACAAGAAGACAGAATGAATAGTCAGCAAACAGAGAAGCCCAAAATGCAAATTACAGGTCAGGGATACGAAAATCAAGCAGATACAGAAATAAAACATTTGGGAAGTGTTCTAACAGAAGACGAAAAGTGCGGTACTGAGATCCGAAGATGTATTGGGATGGCCAAAGATGAATTTAAAAAAAAATTGTTGGAAACAAAGAAATGAGTACTGAACTGTTATGTGATATCAGTCCTCCTATATGTCAGTGAATGCTGGACAATCTCCTTAAAGATAAAGAAGAGACCCGAAGCAAAAATAATATGGTTCTACAGAAGGATGCTGAGAATGCCATACGCTGAACATGTGAGCAACGACAAGGTCTTGAAGGGAATGTAATATAGAAGGGGGGCTTGGAGAATTTGATACTCATAGGGTGGATAGAGGGAAAGAGGGAAAGCAGAACGCAGTGCTTAATATACTTGATGAACATGAGCAAATAAATTGCAGAATAGGGTTTGGAAGAATAGCAGAAAGACCAAACTTATTAAGAGCAACAAAGGACAGGAATGTTTGGGGGACCATGATCGCCTACGTTCTGAACGGACAAAAGAAGAATTTCGTAGATCATAAAATGTATTTGTCCATATTTCTTAGATGAGATATTGTAATTATTTACACTATTTACATTGTTCAAACTGTTGTCCTCATCTTTGTTACCATTTTCACGACGTTTCGGCAGCTGTACGCTCCGGCCTTCTTCAGGTGTTTGAAATTTCGAACCGAACCCGTTAATTTTCCACCGAGTAGATTGTTCTTGTTCCATGTGCCATGCCCTTCCAGATATCTTAGTATCAATTATCTCTCTTCTAATTCAACTCCCCATGTTTGGTTCACCTCTGCTGTAGCGAGGTATTGAACTTACAACTCTGTAGGTCAAGTCACTGGATTCAACCAACGCTTCTATTTTAAGAGCAATGTATGAATTTTGGGGACTTATAAGCTTAATGTCTCAGTAATCATATTTTTATCAGACTTCATATTAGAATTTGGTGTCATTATTATTTTTCTCTTGCACTACGTACTACTGGTTCCCATATTGAATTCATGCCTGTGCTTGGCCGGCTTGGGAGATTTTTGTGGCCTAGCATATGCGCTGATTCTTTAAGTATTCGTATTTTCCAGTGATGTACTCTGTCTATTATTTCAACGTCATCCCATGGGAGAGGAGTATGATTTCCTTTTTCCCTCCATATGTTGTCAGCCACGCCTTTTTTTTTTATTTTATTTCCCCTCGTGTTACAGCTTTGTTGTGTTCCTGCAGCCTTATTTTAAGGGGGCGGTCTGTTTCTTACCACAGCTGCATGGGATGGCGTACACACTGTCCTTAATCGTGTTCTCCTCTATGGGAGGTAATTCTCGGAAGAGGTTTCTGCGAAGTGTTGAACCACTTTTGAAGTTCTTCCTTGTGTTATATGAACCATAACATATATCTTTTGACTTTTTTTTTTGATAATTCCTTCATAAAGGGTAGCCAAACCGACTCTGTTTTCTACGTGTTGTTATCTTCTAGCACCCTTCTATCCCAATTTGTCAGAGCTGCTCTAACGTAACCAGGGTAGTTGTTACGTTTTAGGGTACTGCTTATACTGCTTATTTCATGTTGATACACCTCTGGTTCGCAACTTATGACTTTTGCTCGATGTTTTTGGTAGGGGACTTTCTTTTTTATGAGTGGTGGAAGTTTAAGTTGATTTAATGTCTGGTGAATTTTGGCTTGCGGTATACGGATTTCTTGAACCCATGTTCTGTTCGAGGTATTATTAGTACATTAAAAAATCCTCGTTTGTTGTTATTCTCTCTCCATTTTGAAGTGTATTGATGATCTTGTTGAGTCCTCATTCAACTTCAGCCCTTTCAGTTTCCTTCCACTTTCACTTTCGTTTTTGTCGCAAATCTTTTATAATATGCCACATTGCCACATTGATATAACAGCAGGTTTGAAAAGGGATTTGCAGCACGATCTTAGACGTAAATTTACTGTGGAAGACTCAGAAATTACGACACTTTGACACGTTTTCGATTTAATAACTTCTCTTTTAAATAAAACTACATTCTTTATTTGAAACTACGATCAAATTAATTACAATCAGTGACATTTATTTATTCAATGTGCATTTTTGTAACATATATACAGGTACCTCAACTCAACTGCCAACCACCCCGCAAAAAAAAAAAAAAAAAACCAGCTTGGCATGATGTTAAAAGATTAACTTATTAAAAACAAAGTTTTATCATCAAAATGTTCATGCTATTATGAAGAGAAAAGACCATATTTTGTTGTCATTATTAAAAAAAAAAAAAAAAGAAAATTTAATCCTTTCTAACACATTCAAAATTTCAATTAAAATTTCTTTTTTTGTTTTCCGTCAGCGATTCACGTTGTGTTTACGTAATGTGACTATTAAGCAAAACATAATATTACGCATGTTGTTTTTTGGTGTTGAAAGACATATTAATTTGAAAATCCAACTCATTGTCTGATTTTAATCAAACTTTCAGGACTTATTCACATATGAATTAAATTATTTATGCAATTATTATTTTTTAAAAATCTTGGTAAAAATTTTTTTTTTTTTACATCTGTTACCATCCACTTCAATTAATTGGATAACACTTCTAAAAATACATTATCTATACCAGTTTTTTATTGATTAAATTAAATGCAGGAGTCATTGGGGAATGTAAATAATTTAACGTTTTTTATTTATTACGGGAGCATTTTTCCGAAAATCTGCTCCGAATAAATAAAAATGCATTAAAACGCCGCTATTTCTAATATAGATAAAGTCTTAATTGATTTTATAAATAATATAATTCCATGGTATCATATTCTGAAGAAAAAAAATAAAATTTTTTAAATAAATGTTTTAATGTTTTTCTCTGCTAATTAAAGTTTCAAACAACTTTTAAAACTTTCTTCCAGTTACTCAGTGTCTTCTGTTATTAATTCATTAAAAATAGACTTTATTTACAAATCGAAGCTTAATACAAATCATTTAGAATTAAGATTTTAAAAGAATTTCTAATTTTTTTATTATGTTAAACTGCACATTTTTTTATGGAAACTTATAAGAGACTTATTATTAAAAGATCACATGTTTTAATGGTTGTTCCCCTTATGAAATGCTTAACTGGATTATGTCAAGTTTTGGTCACCATACGGCCTGATTGATTCATCGCCTACTTAAAAGGTTAACGAGTCAGACCTTTGTGATTAAGAAATACTTTCATTCTAAATTTCATGTCATAAACAAGTAATATTTGTTTCAAATCAGATTAATTTAACTTTAAATTTGATAATTTTCAAAAAATAACGAGTGAGAGATATATATTTTATTTTTGCAAGAATTTTAAAACCGAGAATTAACTTTTGTTTACAAATGTGTCGATTGTTCAAAAAATGGTCGAACAATTGAAAAAAAATCTCAAAACTTTAAATTCCAATGAATATAACTTCTGTTTGGAATACACCCGGGTATTTTTGCTTAATAGAAATAGTAAATTTAATCAGTTAGCTTTCAATTAAGCTAAAATTAACGTTTCAAGAAAAAATTTTAATTTTTAAAAATTCAATTTAAAACTTGGGTATCGAAAGTGGAGTAGAGGTACATATATATATGTATACTTGTTTTGTTTTTTCAGACATTAAGTTTTGAAATCTTATTTAAGTCTCTACTGCCATAGTTAACTTACCACCAGTGAAATTATTATGGGGTGAATATCTTTTTATATTATTATATTTATTTTAAAAATAATAAAGATAATAATTCTGATTGTCCTTCCCTTCTTTATTTAGGCTTTAGTTAGTTCGCACGACCGTTACGTTCTGCCAATACCTCATAAATGAGGCACTATTCAGTTTTGACCACGTGAAAACATGGAACTGGCATATTAACGATGCTAATTGGTTTCGGTTTCAAAAAATGAAAGAAAGAATGAAAGATAGAAGTGTTTTAACGTTTGGAATAGAAAAAAATTTGAATTTGAAATCTTTGCATTTGTACCCCCTTACTTATAGAAACACTTATTAACAAAAATGTTTACTAGACTGTTTTTGCCTGCTTAAAATAATATTCCTTCTGTAAATCTGTGCTAAATCTGTGCTAAACTGTCCGGACTAACCAAGATATATTCTTTAATGCTTTATTCTTTAAGTTTTAATCGATAAATATATGTGCGTTGTTTACTCATTTTTGGTTTTAAATGGAACAGAACAATAATCGGTAATACTAGCCATCATTGTCTGTTGTTTGCATATTTACTCGATTCATTTTCTATCCATATGCAAGCGGTTGGCTGCCGGTATAGGGTTAGGATTATTCTAATGTTTTTCCCAAATATGTCATGGTTTACATAGCAGTTCCAAAAGTTCTTTGACGTACTTTATTAAATACCTTTTTTAGTTTATTATTTTACATTAATATGCAAACTCACCGTCCGTTTCAGTTTGTTTAAGATCGTCCCGTTTTCGAAGGGTCTGTCCAGGTTCCCTGCTAAAAATATACGCTATCAAAATTCGTGCTAAGTGTGTGTGTATGTGTGTATGAACCTTGAAGCTTAACATAAGATATGCAGATGACACAGTTGGATCACGAAAAAAGTTATTACAGAATATAAATCTATAATAAAAACTGAATACCGTCCCTTTTTGAGGCTTGGAAATTATTGTAAGCCTATTAATATGAGCTCCTTGAAATTCCGTTATCTTCATAACAGTTGTAATCAATGACTTTCTACTTTCTCGACTTTACCATTGCTTTCATTATTTTTATTTATGCCTCGAGATCTAAAATATTGTTTTCCATTCTCGTATACATCATGTAAGATAGATCGTGATTGGGTTAATATCTGGAGAGGTAGGAGTTCCATTTCATTAATTTGGTAATTTTGAAACTTTTTTTTTGAAAGATGGACGGAATGTGAATGAGATGTTCTATTGTATGGCTATACTCTTTACCACAAAAAACATCTTCGCCGAATAATTATCTGCATTTATCTTTAAACCATCATAAATTTAGAAGGACCTATAAATTTTGATGCCTAGCCTAAAATATTTCCCTGTTTTTCCACCGTTATCTTAGTTGTTAGTTAAGTATTTCATTGGATGACCTCATCTCTTACCCAACCATCAGGTTCGTTCAACATTCATCATTCAAAATTCTTCACCCAACCTATATGCTTCTCATTAGAATATTTACTTAAAGGTGATAGTTTGGTTGATTTCATGGTTTTAGCCAATGTTCCGAATATTCTCCGTTTTTCTCTGAACAATCACAAAGCCGACTTCTTCAGATATGTTATTGCGAGTTAACATATTTTTTATCAGTATTCACATTTTCCAGATGGTTCTTTACGAGATTCTGAATATTATTTTTGCTGGATTTTATCTTTTACATTTATTTTGATTGCTTTATAATCTGTGATCAACTTCATAATATCTTGTTTGAATTGTGAGGTTATATCTTTTGAACAATTCTTGCATTCTTTATTGAAATTTAAATAGATAAGATACAAGTAACTATGCTGATATACACATTTATTTACGGTATGATAACAAACTCTTGAGTTGCATAATAACATCTTACACCACTAACACAGTTATTATAATTATTTATAACAAAACAGATTGCATGCTGACATTTATATGGTACGGCCGTAACGTATCTTCTCTGTAGATTTTGTTATAAATATTTCCATGGTAATTATTCTGATGAACTTTCCACATTGGTACCTTGACTTTACAAATTTAACCACAGGACTAGATTGGCAGGTAGGTCCCATCAATTTAAAGTTGAAATGCAACCGTAAATTCTATGCTAACGGCGTTTTCTCTCTCGCTTCTCGCTTGTGGAATTCTTTTCCGGCTTTCTGCTTTCAGTCAACTTTGATCTTTAAACTTTAAATGCAATGCCAATCGTTATCTTTTGTCTTCTTGATTCCTGTTCTGTGATAATGTTTTTTTCTTTTTCTCATCACCTTTCGGGTTCTAGTGGCATTATTAACTTTTGGGAGGAGAAAGGATAAGAAAGTTATATTTAATTGTAAATAGTAATATATACTTAACATTGTGCTACCATACTTGGTTAATACCACGATTAAAACGTTGTCTTGTATAACAAACTCTGACATTGTGTACTTACATGCATATGTAAACAAACGGGTTGATAAAGGGATCGTTGCATTGAAGGTATGGATGCTGTAAATGACACTTATTAGAGATCGTTATGATTTAATGAACGGAGATCATGAAAGTATTTGTAAAACTTTTGGGTTATCTTGGTCAAAGTTACTATTATGAAACTGGTATTTTCTGAAGTTCCGGGATGAGTAAGTGCTATTTTTTCAAGAATTATTCCGGCTGTAGTGGTTTTACCATTTCATGTTGTGATGTTGAAGAAATATTTTGTGTAAGATAGTGTCATGATAATAATATTATGGCAGTTTTCTCGAACAGGAGATAGTCATGAATTACAAACAATATTTGACATACAACAAAAACTATTCATTGCCTTTGCGAAACTAAATAGAAAGAAAATTACATGAGGCAAATGAAACTGTGTATATGGGCCTCCGTACACACGGCAAATTTAAAGTCCAACTGAAGAAGTGGAGAGACATTAGTGAAAAGTTTCTTATTGATTTGTTGGGGTTACCAAATTAGAAAATTTGTATCCCTTGTTGTGTACAATGCGACACGTGCTCCACTAGGGAGTAAAAGTCAGAGAGAGAGAGAGAGAGAGAGAGAGAGAGAGAGAGAGAGAGAGAGCATACGCTTATTTCTTTATTACTGCGTTTATTACGGGCGTTAGTAGGAGTTCCGTGGCAGACAAGTTGGCTAATTTTACATGAGAAACATTTACTTTTTCAGTCATGACCTTTCATTCTAATCGGCTTTCATTAATATTTTGTCGTATGCCGATTAGTCTAAGCCTTTTTCTGCTTTTTTGGTCGATTATCTTTACAAATAACTTATATGCATCCAGAATCTTTTTCGCTATAAATGTTTTTTAAAAATACAACTGGTTAGCAGTAACACTAGAAAAGTAACGCTATAAATTAGAATCGAAATAAACTACGAAGAAAAATTATCCCTCCATTTAATATAGATACCTCCACTCATTTTCGATACATAAGTCACTTATGATAAGTGACTTTTTTCAAATGAAAAAATAAGGCTTTCATGAAATTTTCATTTTAGCATTAATTAAAAGCTACATGATTAAATTTACCAGTTCTAGTAAGCAAAATACTCTAGTGCATATAAATTATTTTTTTAGAGTTTTCAAAAGTTATAAATTTTTCGTCCATTTTGACAGATTGACAGGTTTGTAAACAAAAGTTGATTCTCAGTTTTCAAAATCTTGCAAAAATAAAATATGCATCTGTGACACGTTATTTTTTTTAAATTAGCAAATTTAAGGTTAAATTAATCTGATGTGAAACAAGTATTATTTATTTATTGTACGAAATTTAGAATAGAAATATTTCTTAGTCACGAAGGTCATATGTTTCTGACGCGTGAAGTGATTAATGACAGATGCATTGATAAGTTAAGTATGACTGACCAGAACTGACATTGTCCAATTTTTTTCCTGTAAGGGAAGAAGCCGTGAAAAATGTGGCTTTTAATATCACAGATGAAGTACCATACTTAAAAAAAATCAAAAAACACCCACCCTACACAAATGAAAAATTTTTTTTTCAATCTTTTGTCTCAAAGATTTGTGTTAAGCTTTTCAATTTTCGATTAGTAAATATAATCTTCACTTAATAACATAATAACCTAACCGCCACAAGGCTTTGAAGAATAATAGGTAAATTGAAACTTTATCAATTATTATAGTTAAAAAAGAAAAAAAATTAAACCAATCCTTGTAAAAATTCATTATTCATCATTTTTTTCTTCAGACTATAATGTCCTTATTATATATATATATATATATATATATATATATATATATATATATATATATAAATGCAGTTAAAAGCTTATCTAATTAAATAATGTCATAAATCTATTGAATGTTTTATTTTACTGTTGTTCGGAGTAGATTTTCGGGAAAAAGGCTGTTTGAAAAACAAAAAAAAAAACAAAAAAAAAATTAGATGATTTACATTCACCAAGAATAGTCGCAATGTACACGCCTATTAAATGATATTTCACTGCCGATTAAAAATTCTCCGGTGGAGAGTGTTTACGCATGCGCAGTAAGGTCTCCTGTGATTGGTTGCCAAGTTATATGAAGGCCACAAGATATTCCAAAAAATTTTAGAAACAGAATTTAATTTCTTGAAATTACGTGGAGTTGGGGGTAGTAGATGTAAAAAAATATATATATTTTTACAAAGATTTTCTAAAAATAATAATTTCAAAAATAATTTAATTCATTTGTGAATAAATCCTGAAAGTTTGATTAAAATTCGACAATTATTTAATTTTTATAAGAATTTCGAAATTAATGTTTTTCACCAGAAAAAAATGAGTTTCGCAATATTACATTATTCATAGTAAACTCTGGTAAAAATTTTGTTACCCGCTGATGAAAGAAAAAACCAAATAAATAATAAATAACAATTTTTTTACCAAAATTTCGCACGTGTTAGAAAGAATTAAAAACTTAAAAAGAAAAAATAATAAAAGACTGCTATGGTCTTTCCTCTTAAAAATAACAAACATTTTGATGGAAAACTTTTGTTTTTATTAAGTTTGGGGCCATTTTATTTCATACTATGCTGTTCTTAAGCGAATTAATGAGGGTACCTAATTTAATATTAACGAAAAAATAGTCTAATTAGGTCGATGCTATTCTCCTCAAAATACTTCATTGGAATCTCATACACACTTCTTAGTGTCATTATCAATTTTTAAAATAGTTTACCTAATCTTGTCCACAGTGTTTCAAACGTGATTTGGGAGATAAAACTATGCATTGCAAAGGGGTATCAAGCCTCTGTCATGCGATATTTGAAAAAAAAAGTACTCGATTGATCATTATAATTGAATGGTCGCAATATACACGCCTATTCAATGGTATTTCACTATCGACTAAATTAAATATCTTCGAAAGGAGAGTGCTTACGCACACGTAGAAAGATCTCCCGTGAGTTACATGAAGGTCGCAAGATATTCAAAATAGCTAGATATATGCTGGACAGATCTAAAATACTGGTGAGAAGATAGGAGACGAATTGACTCCTACAAAACTGATTTACCTTTTATTTCTGTTCCAAATCTGCACAGGAAATAATGATGGTTTCGAGCGTGCTAAGTAATTAAATGGTTTATCTTGTAGTGCCAGAGATTGGTGTTCAAGCCTAAATAAAAGCTAAGATTTCGAATGTTCTAGTAAAACTACAATCAGTTTTATCACCTTGTTACATAGCACTCATTTGGTGCTGTGGCCTATATTTTTTCCTTTTGTCAGCCGTGTCATGAACCGCCACAACTTCCTATCCTTGTAACCTGCTTAAGCAAACTTTTAAATATAAAGAAAATGTGGGAATGGAGTGTAAAATTTTAATAACTATTATGAAGAATTTCTGAAATCAAAAAAATTGTTTTTTGTCATTATTCCATGAGAATGCTTTTCTTTGATGTTTTTATTACCAAATACGAATATATGTCCATAACAAATATTTACTGGTTTTACCCTAAGACTGTATAGGATAATATGATGGAAAGAATGAGGATAAGAAGATTCTATAACACCAACCCTTCAAATGAAGGACTGCCTGTTTAAAGATCAGCTTATAAAATCTTGTGTTTAAAAGAGAATAGCCTAACTAGATTAAGTAGATTTTAGAAATCGAAACAAAATCTTGGTTAAAATGTTATGATTAAAACAACAAGGATGAAGATATTAGTTCAAGTAACTTGTAGACCTTGCCTATTGAAACACGTAATGATATTACTCTCAGATGAATTAATTATAAATGTGCCGATTAACATTGATAAGGATGATAATAATGAAGACTTGAAAAAAAACAAACAAAAAAAAAACGGCGATATTTAAGTGAGAAGAACACATGATTCCAGTCAGTCAGTTAAGTGCCATTCGTGATGCACGCTTGGGCGATCATGTCTCGAAAGAGACATGACTGACTGAGCAGAATATTATCCCGCAGTAGGTTGCCATTGCTTTCTGCGGTAGACTGGTTGCCGACCAAAGCTATAGAACCCAATCTGTCCTGTTATTTAACCCATAACTGGAAGGAAGAGACGGATTAATACCTTTACCAAGGGTATTTGCGTGTAAGTGAAGGCCATGAATTCAGCTGGAATTCGAACTCGGCTCCCCGATTTCTCGTTCCGAGCCGCTACCCAATGCACCACAACGCACATCCTATGATTCCAGTAAGTATTATTATTTTTGTTATTGATAATTCACGCAGCACAAGGCCCAAGGGCTACTGAAAGTAGATGGTTACTGAGTGAGATTGTTGTAAAAGATGAGGAAGGAGAACGTATGAAGGAGAAAGTAAGAAGGGTATATTATGAGGACGTGTAGGATAGATATCGGTTGTGAGTCTGGCCTTAAAGAGACCAAGATTGTACTTGGCAGGGAAGGTTTTGTTTCACAAAGTAACTGTTCTGGTGAAGAAGCTGGCTGAGTAGAACTTACTCTTTATTAAATAAACACGAAGAAAATAGGGAAGGTTAGCCATCGGGAATATGGTATTGCGGGTCTTAACTGTGAAGATCTGAGCCGGTAGAAGTAAAGAATTTAAGTCATCTGGGCATTTGCCATAGTAATAGCGACAGAGTAATGAACGGCTATCACATTGAGGTAAGGGGTACAGGGTTGGAGAAGAATGCATCACCCAAAAGGCCACGTAGATGCTTTTGTATTCTGTCGAGGTTGAACAGTGAAGATTGGTCAACACCAGCTCAGATACGGTAGCAATACATTCTTGGTCTAATCTGATTCTTGTAAAGAAAGAGCATAGTAGCAGAGGTTAGATATTTTCTTGAGTGAATCAAGAAACCAACCATTTCTCAAGGATCTTTGTTACTGGTTTAGTTTTTAAAGTATTCAATAATACCATCTAGTCGTTATTCTATTGGTCGGTGAGAGTTGTGTCATAGGAGCGCTGGTCACCAAGATATTTGGAAGTGTACCCATACACCGTGGTTTTCTACGTAATATCTGTCCTCCTATATGGCAGTGAATGCTGTACAATCTCCTCAGAATGAAAAACAGGCTTGGAGCTACAGACATGTGGCTCTACAGAAGACTGCTGAGGATACCATAGACCTAACACATGTGAGCATCAACAAGGTTTGGAGAAAATGAAAACAATAATGAAACTTATAATCAATACTAGTAAGAGAGGAAGGAGGGCTCGTAAAATCTGATACGCATAGGACAGGTTGAGTGTAAGAAAGACAGTGGAAAACAGCATATTTAGTGAGCTTGACTATATGGATGGGGAAAAGGATTTTTGGCGAAATAACAAAAAGACAAATTCTATTAAGCGTTTCAAAGGACAGGAAATTGTGGAGAGCCATGATTGAGGACAAGACACATAAAGAAGAAGCCCTTTCAATTTCATGGTTCTATCATTCTAAGTATCTGTTCTGCCATCCTTTTACTCACGCTCATTAGGTAGGTTAGTTAGTGTAACCCTCTACCTCACTCACTTTCAAAGGTCCATCAGTGTTAAAATCTCCAAGCTATCTTTTCCCATTAAGTATCCCAGTAATTTCAATTGTTATTTACTGAATCTAAGTATATGTCCTTTTCATTCTAAGACTTTTTCATTGCATACATGCTCTGTCCACAGTATTCTCAGCACCCTTCCGTAGAACCACATCTCTGATGATTCAAATATCCTGTTCATCTGTTAACCTCCAAGTTGGAGGTCTGAATCATGCCAGAATTCACTTATGAATTTTATATATGTTTGCTTTAGCGTGACAGAGAAACAAAGAATCATACAGGAGAAGTCACACTGTTCATTATTATATATAAGTAATTATTGATTGCAACGGCGAAAGAAATAATGATAAAAAATGTATGATGTTAATAGGAATATAATTTCGAATACAAAGAAACAAAGAAGAGACGCTTGTGAAAATGAGTAGTGATCACTACAAATTGTGCCACTTATGTGGTTGAAAGGAAAGTTCGAGCGCTTTCTAAAACATTAAATACATTTAAAAACCACAATAACTTTCCTTCCAATCAAATACTTAGATTCGGCCATTTTAAGAGTATAAGCAAAAACCAAAAATCGGTTCTGGGTAAAATAATTCAGGTTCTTTGGAACTTTGAAAATTGAAGCGCACCAATTTGGAGACCAGATCGTAACATAATAAAGAACGACATGAAAAATTGTCGATTCGGTTTTTATTCACCCTCAATCGATATCATAGAGCCCACAATACCGGATCACAGTTAATTCTGAATTTCATATTTTTTTTCAATGGTTGTATAGTATGTGTATTGTAAGGACTACATACAGAGGACTGGTTTTGAATTAAAAGTTTTCTTTTTCCTAGACAGGTTAGATATCCCTGTCAGTCTTGTTATTTAACCCATAACTGAGTGAGAAAAGAGATGGATCCATGCCCTTCCCAAAAGTATTTGTGAGAAAGTGGATGTAACGGACTCGGTTGTAATTTGAACAAGGATCACAGATTTCTCTTTCGAGATATTAATCGTTACACCACCTGCGCACCCTACTGTCAAACAGTCGATGGAATTGTTTCGTCAGACTGCAGAAAACAAAAGTTGAATAAACATATCAGGAAACTGAAAAATGTTGTAGAATGTGAAAGTCACCCTTATACCTATAATTATTGCAGTGCTTTGGAAAGTTCTAAAAGGTCTTTGAAAAACGTTGGGAGAATGAAATAGAACTGAAACAATTCAGATACCATCTTTCTGAAATCCTTAAGAATGCTTAAATATATAATGTTTCATTTTACAACGCTAGTCGTTGTATTCCCAATAAAATAAACTAAATATTGCTGGCAAATCTTTCAGAATATTCTAGGATTTATTTGTGAATCATATCGTGTGAATTTCAGCTTGAAATGTCTAAGCTTATTAAAAATATTAATAACAACATTCTTGCGAATTTAGGTTTTTTTATGTAAACAAATCATGAGTAAAATGTTAATTCATAAATAAATCCAAAAGAACATAGAATCCCATATACATAAATAAATCATTAATGCATTACTTTACATGTTAAGGAGCCCATATAAGCTCCGATTCTTTGCTATTCTGTAACCTTCATCAATCTCTCATTCATTGATTTTGTTAACTTTTCTATTTCAAATGTAACGTACAGCAATTTTTATCACAGCAATATTATTTTCCATTATCATATGTATATCTTTTCATGATAATCTACTAGTTTTCCTCTTGGGTTAAGATCTGAAGATGCTGTGCACATTTAATTTGGTATATTTGGAAAAAAAATACAATAGTTAGCCAATAGTTAGCTTTATAGAATTTGAAAGATCATTGATTTGCATGAAAAAGCATTATGGTTCCACTTATAAAAAGTCCTGCCCAAGAACTTATAATTATTCTCTGAATTTATCTTGACACAATCATAAATTTTACCTATAATTTTTACTGTCCATAATACAAACCACACCCATCTTCAGTTAGTTTTGTAGTCGAATTGATTGATTATTTCTATGGAGGACAGAACCTATAACTCAGCCATCAGTAAAATTTATTGATGAGAAGTCAATTCTGATGCACTCTTTTATCAAACGCACACGTTTTTCTTTTTGATTAAAAGTGGTAGTTTGGCTGATTTCATGCCATACGCCAATGTTCTTAATATTTCACTGTGTTTACACTCACAATATTTTCTTCTTACTTATTACCTATTAATTTTGCTCGACTAAATTTTGAGGCACTTTTAATATCAGTGTTTTTCTTGTCCCTACCTTTCTATTGTTTCTGGATTTCGTTTTTGATGATTCTCTAATCTCCGTATAAGTTTTAGACATTTTCCAACGTTGTGTTCCAAACAGAATAATTTACTCCCCTTCTGCGATTGTATCATTCTGCTGACCCATTGTTTTATTGATATATCTGAATGCAATAAGTGTACAGTGGATATCGGCTCGGAATGAGAAACCGGGGAGCCGAGTTCGAATTCCAGTTGAATCCATTGTATTCACTTACGCGCAAATACCCCAGGGAAAGGTATTAATCCGTCTCTTCCTTCCAGTTATGGGTTAAATAGCAGGACAGATTGGGTTCTATAGCCTTGGTCGGCAACCAGTCTACCGCAGAAAGCAATGGCAACCTACTGCGGGATAATCTTCTGCCCAGTCAGTCATGTCTCTTTCGAGACATGATCGCCCAAGCGTGTATCACGTATGGCACCTAAACTGACTGAATGCAATAAAATAAACATCAGTTATACTATATATATATATATATATATATATGTGTGTGTGTGTGTGTGTGTGTGTGTGTGTGTGTGTGTGTGTGCAGGCATAAAAGTGTACATTGACGTCAACACCCAGAGGCGACAGTTTGTTTCATGATAAACACAATCGTCAGACACATTTATATTTACATAAGCAGAAAGCAATGGCAACCTACTGCGGGATAATCTTCTGCCTAGTCAGTCATGTCTCTTTCGAGACATGATCGCCCAAGCGTGTATCACGTATGGCACTTAACTGACTGACTATCCCTGATACGGAGCACTATAACCCATAAATATAGCATACCTGAAAACTCTCTCTCTCTCTCTCTCTCTCTCTCTCTCTATATATATATATACTAAACAGTTATTGGCCAAATGTAAATTAGATGTAAATTAGGCTATTAAACATTTATAATAGAAAGTGCTCAGTACATGTTTGAAGGAAAATGAAGCTTTAACATGTAATGGTTTTAGATATTTCAGTTAGAAAGATTAGCCGATTACGATGCCATTTGACCTTTTCGGTATTGTCAGGCGATTTGTATTGAAACTATGGTCATCGACTGATCTTCTTAACTCAGATATCTATCTATCTATCTATCTATCTATCTATCTATCTATCTATCTATCTATCTATCTATCTATCTATCTATTTTCAGTTGCAGAGTGACAAGACGAAGTCAGAATTACCCGTTAATAGCTGAATATAGTTTCAAGCATATTTTTTTTGCGTTGAGATTTCTGCGAATCGATATCCGTTAGTTTCATTTTTGTATCTGTAATTTTTTATAATGAATTTTTTTATTAATAAATGTTATTAATTTATTTTCGTTTTTTTAATTCCTGTTCTTTTATTGTTCTCTCTACTTAATTGTGCATTTTTCTCATATTCTCTTACACTCAGAAACCCATTGCATTTTAGTAGCTTTATTTTCTTTATAGTTGAAATGATTAAAAAAAAAATTAGGTTTGATGAATTAGGGCTTAGAGGTTGATTCATGCACTGATTCATTTTTTACGACTTATCAACCCTATGTCGCTTATTCAAAGTCCAAACATATTTGGGAATTGTAAGAATAATTATTTTTGTGAGTGAATTAATATTTTTTTAGCCATAATAATTATTTTTCCTGATAAAAGTCCAAATATTTAATCAATGACAGGGAAGAAGAGATGGATAATTACCTTCCTCAAGTAAATATAATGGAAGTATATATAACGAACTCGACCGGAGTTCGTACTCGTCTCTACAATTTTTCTTTTTGGAGCTACTAAGGGATTGGAGGAGTCCTTGAAACTATCCATACCACGATTGTTTTGTGATCCTGTTGAGAACGGGGCACAGATTGGAAACGTCTTGTTGTCGCTCAGTCCCCGGAGACAAACACCACCTATCTGGTTCAAACTTGTAAATGCATGAAATATATTATTAATGCTGCGAGAACAATGATGATGATTGTAATATTGTTGTGACTTTGTCCATATATAGGACAAAGCCCGGGAACTGGTAAAACTGCCAGCAAGACAAGGGTGGGGCTCTTCTTTCCTCTGCGAAGAGATGTCAACGCGCAGTAGCCAAAGAGGCATTGTTATTGGTTGTTTGGGGTGACAGTTGTGAATCTGGATCGGATTATTAATCAGTATTTCTTCTTTTCTTCTCCTTCGTGATTTGATCGGGGAAGTTGGTAGTGAGTAGCGGGTAAGGGTAGACGTTTCAAAAAGGTTTCAGTTTTTTTTTTTTTCTCTCTTTTTAAAGGAAAAAGGAATAAGTTGTTGGTGAGGGAAGGAAAGGGCTTAGAGTTAGTTGGCTGGTCGGGTTGGGAAATGGAAACTGAACTCGAGATGAATCTCATCGGCTTACATAAATAAATTGTTGTTTACTCTTCATCAGTTGCTCGACCCACGTGCGCTGATGATGTCACGATTTTAATATTTCTGTCCATTCTTTTTCCTTCTTTTTCTTTTTTCCCTTCTTTTCCCTCTCTTCTTTTCGTTGCGTGTTAGAGTGAGATTTGAAAAACGAGAGAGATATTTTGGCTGGAATTGAGACAATGATGGAGCGGGGAACACCATTGTATTTTTTAGACAATTGTACTGTCGTCTTCATTATTGCTAGCCATTTTTATTTTACTACAACCACAGGCCTACTGTTGTATAATCCCCTATTGACTTATGTAATCGTAATTAAAATTATCAACCACCACTACTACCTACTCCAACATCAACTATCTCTATGTTGTATTACTAAGTAAATAGACATTCTTTTTAGTTTGGGGTGATTAATATTTTGGGATGAATTGAGAAAAGATCCCTGAGCTGTATCATTTGTTTTAAAACCATTATTGCGTTTAATTTTCAAGATAGCTTATAAAACTTGCGTTTAATTTTCAAGATAGCTTATAAAACTTCTCCAACTTTTAAGTCTTATATGCAAAAAAATCTATAGGCCTCATTCCAGAATAAAAGTACATTTAAAATCAAGGCAAAAATATTTACAAAATGATAATAATACTGAAAAAAAAAAAAACAAAAAAAAAAAAACAGTATAGTAGCAAGTAAAAAGATCCCAAACTTAATAAAAATGAACTTTTTTCATCAAAATGTTTATATTATTATTATGAGGAAAGATGAAAGTAATTTTTAATTATTTCACATTTTTTTTTACTGACAGTTTTTTAGTAAAAATCTTGCTTTTATTTTCGTTAGTGGGGAGCGAAATCGTTACTAGAGGTTACAATGGAAAACGTAATATTACATAACTCAGTTTTTTTCCGGTGACAAACTCATTAATTTAGAAATTCTTGCAAAAATCCAATAATTATCGGATTTTAATGAAACTTTTAGGACTTATTCACAAATGAATGAAATTATTTTTGAAAAAAATATTTACAAAAAAATCTTGGTAAAAATATTTATTACATCTGTTACTCTTTATCCACGTAAATTCATGAAATTTTAAGAAATTAAATTCCGTAAGCAAAATTGGTTTTATTAGTTAAACGCAGGACTCATTGGGGAATGTAAATCATGCATTGTTTTTTCAACCATTTACCACCGTTTACCGAAAATCTGCCCCGAACAGTAAAATAACAAACGCAATAAGACTATGATATTATTTAATTAGATAAGCTTTTTATTGCTTTAATACATAATATAAATTAAGGACATTATCGTCTGAAGAAAAGTTTTTTAGATTAATAATGAAATTTTGAAAGAATTGTTTTCAGTTGTTTTAATTATAATAATTTATAAAGTTTCAAAAATATTTTAAAAATATTTCCAAGACTTGTAGACGTTAGGTTGGTAGGTTATAAAGTAAAAACTATATTTACTAATGGAAAATTCAAAAGTTTAATACAAATTATCTAGCCATCGTATTTTTTTTAATTCATTTTTTTCTTGTGTATTTGAAGTTTTTTTTTTTGTATGGTAATTTCTATATGCACATTAAAAGGTTTTGTGTTTCACCGTTTCTTCCCCTTACCGGAAAAATTTGTAAAACTATGTCACTTGTGATCGCCAGACATTTATCTTATATCGCATCTGTCGAGCTGTCAACACATTTCAAGTACGACGGAAATGTCAGAAAGTTCAACTCTGTGATTAAGAAATAGTTTTATTCTAAATTTCATGCTATAAATAAGTAATACTTGGGTAAATCAGATTAATTTAACTTTAAATTTGATAATTTTCCAAAATTAATGTGTCACAGATGTATATTTTACTTTTACAAGATTTTTAGAACCGAAATTAACTTTGTTTACAAATCTGTCGATCGCTAAAAAAAAAAAAAAAGCCAGAAAATTGAAAAGTTAAAAAAAAATCTCAATCAGTATAATTTCTGGTTGAAATGCACTAGGATATTTTACTGACTGGAAATAGTAAATCTAATACGTTAGCTTTTAATTAAGACTAAAATAAACGTTTTAAGAAAACTGTTGTATTTCTAAAAATTCAATTTAAATGTTAATTATCGAAAATGAGTAGGGTTTATGTGAGGGTCAGCTGAAAAAATATAGAATCATCAATCTTAAAAACATAATATCTAATTTAGATCCTACCATCACCCATTTTTAACATCTTATTTATCACCCCACCCAAACAGATTTTATTTTGTAGCTTAAATGACACTAAATTTCTACAGAACTATCAGTTCGTTTCTTACCGTATTAAGCAGTTTGACCAAATTTCTTCCATTTGGAATGAGGATGTGAAAATTCAAGTTTTGAAATCATTTACAAATTATGGCCAAATAACTCACTGGACTCTTGAACAAGAGCATTTTATGATGAATTTTGTCTTTTATGTCATTTTTATTTTTATTTTTTTTACGGTTCAAACGAATCTCAACAATATAACAATTTTTAAAAAATAAATTATTTAAAATTTTTAAAGCATGTTTTTATTTATTTGACGACATATAAGACGCACTTTCTTTTACTAAAAATATTGTTTAAAATTCCTTGCGTCTTTTATGCAATATGCTTGATTTTGATTTTGTTTTCTTATCTTTGGATATACTAAAGTTTTTATAGACTCTTGTTCTTTTTTTTTTCCTATAATTTTTCTTTTAATTGTAATCATGGCTTGATTAACCAAAATCATACCTCATGAATATAGCCTAGGCTGTACCATTAACTAATAATTGTACTGATTTGTTTTTAATCGTATCACCCCGAGCAAGGCAGTAACGCCACTGATCTGCAGGGGGCTACATAAGAGTAAAAAGAGTAGATAGAAGAGAATGAAGAGAAAGACGAGCCAGTTAGAAAGGAGCAAGAGAAGGATGGGAATACAGGTGTGATGACAGTTGCAAAGGTGGAGAGAAAGGAAAGGATATACAGGGTGGTGAAGAAAGAACTAGAGTCAAGTGGTTAAGAGATGAATATTGACATTGCATTTAAATTCCTGGACGTTGTAACCGTCCGGAAAGCAAGAATATGGAAGCGAGTTCCACAGGCGGGAAGTGCGAGAAAAGAAGCTGCAGGAGTAGACTTGCCGTCTGCATTCGGTTGATCTAACTGTGAATGGGTGAGATCCAGTTACCAGTCTGGTTGCACGAGTAAACACCTGTTGCAGAGGCACCAGTGACTTAAGTTCGTTGGAGCAGAAGCCATGAAAGTATTTAGAGAACAGACAAAGGGAGTCACATCCCGTCGGTGGTGAAGTGGTAGGAGTCGATCTGCCAAGTCGGTATCTATCACATTACAGATTCACCTTTGGAGCCTGTCAAGAACACTGAGATGAACAGCAGGGGCGCCTGACCATATATGGCAGCAGTATTCCATTCACGAACGAATGGTTGATTTGTATATATGCAGGATGGATTCAGACGAGAAAAACATCCTGACCCGACACAGTGACCCAACCTTCTTAGCAGTGGATTTAGCTATTGACTCAATGTAGTGGTTCTACTTGAGATCGGAAGATAGGGTAAGGCCGAGGAGGCACAGTGTATTGCTCTCATGGAGACTCGCTTGGTCCATGCTTATGGGAGGCAGGAGAGGTTACCTGTGATGATTGACAGACAGCAGCTTGGTCTTAGACGCATTGAAATTTACAAGTCACTTCTTACCCCAATTCACCACAAAATGTAGATCTCTCTCAAGATCAGCAGCGAGTTTATGTTTGTCCGCCACGCTGGGTTTCTACTATTTTTTTCTTGATTTGCCCTGCTGAAATTGGGGTGCGTCTTATACACCCGTGCGTTTTATATGCCGTCAAATACGGTATTTTTTATAGTCTAGTTTTTCTTTCATTTATTTCACCCTATTATTTCTCCAGATAACAATGTTCAGGTCATTACATTTTTTCGATCCTTATGAGATCATTCAATAAGGACGTAACAGTAAAATCTGTAAATTTAACCCCAACATTGAATCACCTTATAACGGTTATTTGGTAGACCGCTAGTGCGTTACGTAATGATTTTACACGATGGCCATTCCCGAACTACCAACTTTAAGGTTTCAGATATTTTGCGCACCCTCAAGCCTATGAGGACCCCCTTAATAGGCATAGCAGAGAAAGAATTACAATATGCGAGTTGTTAGAATTTTAAGAATCACGATGGACTGAATTTTAACAATGTACATTAAATTCGTTTTTTTTTGTATGAGCTGTTTCCCTTTAAGACGTTGGCGATCATGGCTCTCTACAATTTCCTGTCTTTCGTAGCTTTTAGTAAATTTTGTTTTTGTGATCATTCCTAATATCTGTTCTGTCAATCATTTAAACACGTTCGTTCAGTAGGTTATGCACCGCTTCCCTTTGTACTGCTTAAATTCAATATGTCATGTGAGTGTCAAATTTTCTAAGCCCTTTTTCTTCGTTATGTGTCTGAGAATTTTCAGCTGTCTCTTTCTGGTTCTAAATATAAGTTTAATTTTTGTTTTCATTTCTCATAAAACTTCGTCGTTTTTTGCATGTTCAGTCCATGAATTTCTCAGCATCATTCTCTTGAACTACATTTTTGTTTCCTCAAGTCTCTTCTTCCTCTGCGACAAGCTTGTCCAACATTCACTGCCATATAGGATGGTCGATATTACATAAAAGTTCAGTATTATTTTCTTGTGTGGCATTTTCCGTCAAATTTAAAGTGAATCTTTTGAAATTGTGAAGTAGTGAAAGTATCTATACCGGCTTTGACCCAAGAGGAAACGTCTACGGAGCAATTCTCAATATGGAGGTTAATTTTTTTAGTCCAAGGGGCGTCTCAAAGAAAGTCACAAAGTAAATCTTAAAGTGAATCAGAAAGTGAATCTCAATCAGCATGCAGGGAATAGAAAGGTTTTATAAATAAGTAGTTCCAATCTAACAGAGGATTGGAACGAGATATCTATAGATACTACAGAATTATACGAGTTGCCAAGAAGAAAATGTTGCGAAGTTCGACAAAAGCTAGAAGAGGAGATTCTTCTTCTTCTATGTATTTTGTCCTTTCAGGGCGTAGGCGATCATGGCTTTCCACGTCTCCCTATCCCTGGTGGCTCTTAGCACGCTTTCTCCTGTAACACCACGTAACCCCCGTTCTGCCATGTGAGGAAGCCTGTTGCTCAGGTTTGCGAGAGAAACCAATCGGAAAATACACGATTTGAATAATGGATTGAACAATGCAAGAGTTGAACATCTGAATAGCATTAGAATGTTTAAGCCATATTTCGTGATGTACATTAAAATCAAGGCACAAAAAGATGTTCGCAAATGACTAAAGAGAGAATGCCGTTTCTATAATAGCAGTTATTATGTCTAATATACTGCAGTCCTGAGAAGAGGGGCGATAAAGTATAAAGAAACTCGATCCACCCAATTTCTTCGTCATTATGTATTTTCTATAGGGAATCTAAAGCAAACAGGACAAATTGAATGTAAAGACGTAGACGCAGATATTTAAAACATTAATATATCTTAGCGCTTATATGGACAGCAGTAAGTGCATACGTGATATATGCTTGGGCGATCATGTCTCGAAAGGGACATAATTAACTGGACAGAAGATTGATTGGTTGCTAACCAATCTATCCTGCTATTTAACCCATAGCTGACAGGAGAAGAGACGGATTAATACCTTTCCGAAGGGTATTTGTGCGTAAGTGAATGCAACGAATTCAACAAGAATTCGAACTTAGCTCTCAGATTTCTCGTTCCGAGCCGATATCTACTGCACCATAACGTACATCCAATCATCACTTATGCAAATTAGGTTACAGAGTCTATAGAATTAAATTAAAAAAAAACACTAAAACAAAAACAAAAAAATAGTACTGAAATTTAAATCTAACTTAAAATGTAATAATTACGCGATACGTCAGCATTTCATAAGAGCGCGACTATTTGTAATATTGTCGAACTTGTCCAAGATGGTCGTAAAATCCTATTTTGATTGTACTCAGTGTTCAGTTGACAACTGGCACCACTTTCATAATTGCGTTTTACATCCGCCGGATCTTGATCGTGATCTTTCACTCTTGATACTACATCATCTTTTCTGATGAGATTTGCATCGTTTAGAATCGCAGCACCATTGAAAAGACATGACTGTGCTGACGACATCTTTGTTCACAGCTACGTCCAATATGATTGCTGGTGTTAGTGACCGCATATAGTGCAAGTTCAAGCCGGTGCTTAAGAAACTTCAAGGTCTAATGACCAACATAATGACCAGTGAAGATAAGTTACAACTTGATTCTGCCTACGTATTCAGTCCACGTCAATAGTAGACAGGCAGCTACTTATACGGGCTTTTCCCCTATTAAAATGAATAAAGGATAGAGTTAACCCTGTACTCGAGTTGTAATAGTATGAATAATGGTTACATATTTTTCATTTATTGCTAGTTACGAAAATAGATAGAAAAGTCGTACGATTGTAACAGAAATGAAGATGGTCTCTGATTTTCGATTTGATTTTCTTTATATTCATATTCTTAATATTAAAGCGACGATTATACAGATAAGTGTTAATGCATAAAATCCTCGTTATTTTAGAGTTCACTGACATTACTGTTCTGTCTGTCTATTTCTTTCTCTCTCCTCTTTTGATATCTATCATACATATAAATGCACATGTACACAACCTTGTTATTTCCCTCGATAGATACGAGGTTGAGCTGAAAAGTTCGTAGGCTGGCTATGAAGGTGTAATGTTAAAGCTGTGAAATCTTCTATATGCCAATTTCAACTTATTCATTACCGGATATTGTTTCTTTCTAAGTAAACTAACATCTGACTGTTCAAAGCAGACTTCAAATGTAACAAGTAACAACTTCTATCTATTGAAAATGGACAAAATTTGTCATCGTGGTGTTCTTCATTCTTCTTTTATATTCCGTGTCTCTTCAGGACGTAGGCGATCATGACCCGCTACACACCCTATTCCTTGTAGCTCTTAACACTTTTTCTCTTAATATTTATCTCAAACCCTGCTCTGCCATCCACTTGCTCAAGCCCATCAAGTATGTCTCGCGTTGCTTACCCCTGTCTCTTTTTCTCTCTATCCATACTGTGAGTATTAGATTTCGTTTCCATCGTCTGCAAAACCTTATTATTTTTCACATGTTCGATATATGGTATCCTCAGCATCCTTCTGTAGAACCACGTCTGTTTCTTCGAATTTCTCCTTCATCTTTGAGGAGAGTGTCCAGTAATCGCTGCCATATAGGAGGACAGATATCACATAACAGCCCAGTACTCTTTACTTTGTTTCCAATGAAATTTTCCTTTCTCTTTATACTCTGGCGAGCTTTTGGAATGCGTCCTTTATCCATCCCAGTGCATCTTCGGATCACAGTGTCTCACTTTCCGTGCTTTGTTAGAACACTTCACAGGTATTTAAGTTTCTGCACCTGCTTCATTCTAGTATCCCGAACTTTAGTTGGCATTTTGGGCTAGGGGATGACGCGCCAGCTTTTATCAACAGTGCAACAGTGGGTGGCTGAATTTAAGTAAAAAAAGGAGAATCCTGAAGATGAACCAAGGCCCAGACTTCCTGCGACTGCCACCACAGAGGGAAACATTAACAATGATGGATGATAGACAATTGACTATAAATAAAATAATGAATGTTATTAGCATATCCGATAAGAGAGTTGGGGATATTCTGCACAGTAAACTTGGCATAACGAAAGTTTCCACTTCATGGGTGACCCCGTCTTTTGATACTTGATCAAAAGCGCACTGGATTGATCACAAAACGAGAAAATCTGACATTGTTTGAGGCAGATCAACCTGGTTTCCTTGAACAATTTCTAACTCAAGATAGATATTGGTTTCGTCATCATTTTGTAGTGACAAAATTAGAATCCACGCAGTGGAAACACCCTTTCTCAGCTGCTTCAGTGAAGGGCAAGCTTGTTTCACCTGAAGGGAAGTTGATGGTCCCAATTTATATGGATACAAAAGACATTGTATTTATTGACTATCTTCAAAAGTGCTACATCATCAGTGGAGAGTAATATGTCAATTTTCTGAGGGAGTTGCGAAAGGCTATCAAACCAAAACACCAGGAAGTTCTGGTTCAACGTCTGTTGTGTCTGACTTTGGTTTTGAACTGGTTAATCACCCTTCTATTCCCCTGATTTGACTATCATCTGTTTCACAACATAAAAAAAAAAAATAATTTGGCTGGGAACCAGTATCTCAATGATGATTACATTATATCTGCTGTTGTTGACTTTTCGGGCCAACAGGATGAACAAGTATTCTTTGGGAAGTAAGATATCAGTTTACCTGGAAAGAATCAATTCAGTTATTAATAATATGAATTTAAATTAACGCATGCAATATTTCACATCTTCAGCGTCACTTTTCATAGTAAGCCTATGAATTTTTCTTCCACCTTCGTCCAACCCCTAATTATGGAATTAGCACAATTAAAGGATTTTCACAGTTTGTTTTTATTTAGCGCATAGCGTTCATTTTTACTCGCAGTAGAACGACGAGATTTGAGATAGGCTTCTAGTTTTAGGCGAGATATAACCAGTGATTTGATTTAGCAGTAAATAAACTAATGACAA
The DNA here is from genome assembly GCA_037127315.1 of Ascarosepion bandense. NCBI lineage: Eukaryota > Metazoa > Mollusca > Cephalopoda > Sepiida > Sepiidae > Ascarosepion > Ascarosepion bandense. The sequence continues at coordinate 5,322,164 of JBBBDQ010000154.1, forward strand.
ATAAAACGCAAAACATTTTTATTTAATAACTGAACTTTTTAGCTTTATAAAATATACATTAAACAACTAGATTAGATTATTTAAATTAATGGTATAATTTTTTCGAAGCCATGAACATCGTGTAAGTGTGCTAATTCCATAATTTATAGCCAGGGGTTTGTACATTTGATTGGAACGCTGTTAATATTGACTGTAGTGATAATAATATTTTTGCTTCTCCTGTTTGGGCAGGTGAAGTAAGTATGGAGGCGTGAATTGACTAAATAGTTACACGCCCATTTCTTTCATCATTGTCCATTGTGACATACCAGTAACAAGACATATTACGTTAAGAACTTGATTCACTGATTCCTGTTTCCGTGTTTGTATGCCACTCCGTAGAAATAATTACATACGTGAAGAAATATAAATAAAGAATCGACACTAATTAAGTCAAATGATTGTGTCTCATATTTGATTATATATTATTAAAGCAATTACAAAATTCGTAAGTATATTATACATACATCTAGATCAAATTATGTCTTAATCATCGGTTCGAACACATGTTTGCTCACTGGATCAGAAAACAGCTCGTCCCTGACGGCAAATAATGGTAATATATATTTGCATTGTCCTTCGTTTTATCTCTGTTTTTGGAGTCTTATTTCATAATCTATCGATAATGAATTTATCATTAGAATGATTCATATCATTCTGATATTTTTCAGAAAGTAAGTGTGTGCGTGTGAGAAAGAAAGGGGAGGTGCTTCAAATTTGGCGTACAGAATTCTTTAAAAAATGTCTTTCAAGAATTCGAAATAACGTGTTTATTGTTCCCTTTAGTTTAGTTTAGCACAAGGAGGAGAAAATAAAATTTCGAAGACTGGATCAAATTGTCTTGAAAATTTGAATTCGACATTATCGATTTTACCCAAGTTCGAAAACCGATCCCTGACGACATTTGAAGACACACTGATCTTATAAAGCAATTCAGGTATTTATTAAAATTAAATTTGTCTGGCAGTGTGATCACACTAGCGGAGCACCTGGTGAGAATAAAGCTCGTAGCATATATAATGGTCTGCCTGATTAGCTTCATGATCATTGCTCCACGGTGTGACGTTTTGTGACGGTGTGACAGTGTGACGTCCACGGTGTGACGGTTTGTTTATTGTTTATAGATTCTGCTTAAAAAGCAAGCTAGAAATAAAGCAAAGAGTACTGAAATATTACGTAATATCAGTTCTCCGATATGGCAGTGAATGCTGGACAGTCTCCTCACAGATGAAGAAAAGATTTGAAGCAACAGAAATGTGGCTCTACAGAAGGATGCTGAGAATGCTGTGAACCGCACACGCGATCATTGGCAAAAGTTTTATAGGGAATTGAGACAAAAAGGGACACTTCTACTTAGAATTCGAAAGATACCGTTGCAATGTCTAGAGTAAATTTGATACAGAACAGACTGAAATCTGATGCTTACAGGAGATACTGAAAGCAAGAGACACAGAGGAAAACAGCGCATGACCTAAGTAGAAATCTTGAATTAATGAACTGGCGGAACAAAGTGTAGGAGAAATGACAGAAAAACAAAATTTATTAAGAACTATAAAGGACAGGAGAAGGAATACGGGGCATAGAGGAATAAAAGAATGGTACTTTCTTACGAACAGGATGGGTTCCTTGTGTTTGTAAATTCAAAATGTTATATATTCTGTGAACCACAAGATATAATTTCGCTCAAAAGTGTATTTACATTAAACAAATATTATTTAATAGAAGAATGCAGGCTAACAAACAAAAAGTGTGTTTACATTAAACAAATATTATTTTAGAAAATCTGGAATGCAGGGACCAGTGACAAACTTTATTGTGTTTGTGTCAAGACAGTTGTTCTCAAGGTTATAAAAATATAAAACAATAACAGAGGAATATGATGACGTTGGAGGCAGCTAGCCGAAAAAAAAACTATAATGATGCGAAAACGACAAAAGATGACACAATTTAGCGGAAGTTGATGTATCTCGGCCAGTATTTCCCAAGGGTATTTGCGCGAAAGTATTTACTTTCGCGCAAATACCCTTAAAGGGAAAGGCATTAATCCGTCTCTTCCTTCCAGTTATGGGTTAAATAGCAGGACAGACTGGGTTCTATAGCCTTGGTCGGCAACCAGTCTACCGCAGAAAGCAATGGCAACCTACTGCGGGATAACCTTCTGCCCAGTCAGTCATGTCTCTTTCGAGACATGATCGCCCAAGCGTGTATCACGTATGGCACTTAACTAACTGACTGATGTATCTCAACTTAAGACGAGGTTTTTTTTTCGAGTAAAAATTAATAAATAGCCGAAGAAAAAAGTTGGAGAGAACTCAAAGGAAGACAACTCCAGTCAATCAACTCCTTCGTATGTGTATATATGTGTACCTACTACCAACTGAACCTCTGCACACAACGGTCACGGAAGAGAATAAAAATATAAGATTATATTTTTATACATACGTATTCGTTGTTATCGGTTATCTGTCAAGACGATTGTTATTCCAGCAACAGCAGCAGCAGTAGCAGTCGCAGTAGCAGTAGCATATACTATACACGATTGTGTATGTATATAACAAAAATGTAAGGAGGAAGTAAGTAACAATAAATGCTCCTACTTATATAATAGTAAAAAAAAAAAGAAAAAGGCAAACCCGTTTTTGGAACTAATTTTTGTAGATATGTCTTCCTTAGACCATCCTTAGGTTACAACATTTGTTAGAATCTTACAATATTTCGTTTTATTAATTTAGTAGTGGGGAATCATTTATAATATCGATATTTAATATAATACGTCCTGCTAGCAGGCTGTATTATATTAAATATCGATATTATTCAACGATCACGTATATATAAAAATATAATCTTATATTTTTATTCATTTCTGTGAGCGTTGTGTGTATTTCAAACCGTAGCGAATGCAGCAGAAACTACTCTACTATCCTTTCCAGGAAGTCATGACAAATCAAATCCATCTCTGACTTTTATAAGTTTATATGCTTCTGAAAACAATATCACATATAAATTAAAAAAAAAAATTTATATAAGTTTTAAAATTCAGAAAATTAAAATAATATTCAGATATGAATCATGTCAATGTTACAACACTTTCGCACATGACATTTATAAATAACAATAAGTTCAATAACTCTGTAAAATTCAAGGATCTATTTTACGCTATGTCGACATATAACTAGGACCACATTTCTGAAATTATAAAAAATCAGTATTGTTCGATTCTGGCTAGTTTCACGACCTGAGGAAATTCTAAGGAATGGTGATATTTTAGTGAACAAAACAAGATCTAGATTTAAAATTCAAATGCTAAGCACTGACTCATTGCTTTTGTTAGAAATAAACGCATTTACTCGAATTTACAAAACCTTCTTTAGCACATACGCAAAAGCGAATCCAAAACCAAACTCGTGAAATTTCACACCTTGATGCGAAATGTTTTTCGCCCAATAGGAAACATCTAAAAACAAAATTCAAATAATCTTCAATTATCAGAAACAAATTCTTTCACAGACCTTTTCGCGAAAACAACACGAAGTTTGTTCGTCGTTCAATAGAAAAGCCAGAATCACATCCGGGAATGACTTTTCGAGCCCCACAAACGAAATAAAAGACGGAGCAAATTTGACTGTCGCCTGAGAGAAGATGACGAGCGTAATTAACACGTACCCTTGACAAACGTCGAGCGATTGCTATTATTACCTCTCTCTTTCTCTCTCACCTTCCTCTTCATAGTTCACCCATCTGTCATTTTTGTGCTTAATAACCGAACGGAACCATTTAAGACTGGGCGAATACTTCAAAGACATGCCTACCTATAGATAACGCTCATATATACATACATAAGTACGTTCCTGCCTACATCCACGTAAGTTACTACTACGAACTCTTGACACCCTTAGCTTCTTAATAGTGTTTCTTACTGAACATTAATTTTTACTAATTCATGTTATTCTTTCCTATTAATAAATTTCTATTTCAACATACAAAAGGTATACTTTTGTTTCTCACCAAATTCATCTTCTGATAAACTTTTGATGATTCTGATGAAAGCTTAAGTTGTAGGAAGTTTGGTTATGTTTGACACAAGGCCAATTTAATAAACATTAGCCATCTCCCTACTTTTACAATACAAAACAATTATTTCCAAAAACGTTTTCCCTATATTTACGAGTGAACTAGCTTATTTAAGTAATGTCAAATAAAGATATTTGTAATATTATTTCTGACACTTTTTTGTTCGTTGTAATTGATGCCGACTGAGAAAAATTAAAACCAAAGAAATTATTTGTGAACACAAAAACAATTCCAATCTTTTCGATTAACATAAAAACTTTTTCGATATAAATGCAGGTTGAGTATCCTTTATCAGAAATTCCCAAATCCAAAAGCCTCCAAAATCCGTTTTTCAGGTATTGACATCACTTGCCACGCAAAAAAAAAAAGAAAAAAAGAAAAAAGAAAAAAGTCCTTGGAAGGTTTCTTAGTGATGTGCAACAGTTGTAAGTAACCTCATCTCCCCTGATTGGGTGTTTCTCCGGTTCAGTTGCGTAGCCTGCGTTGGCACCAGCATTTCTGTTAGCCATTTTCACAACAACACCTTCGTTCGTGGAGTACTTACCAGTTAGTTGTTTTGTGCTCAGTAAAGATATTATTCAAAATGTCAAAAAGTCCTGCATTAATATATTTTTTGTAAACAGTGATCATATTATTTTGTACGGAAAGGATAAAACGTTATTTTCAAAAATCAGTGTGAGTATTACATGACTAGCAACATAACCTGTGTCTGCATGTACACATAATGTATTAAATTTTATATAATTCTACTTTCAGAAGAGATGTTATTTAAATGAAACTACATTCAGGGTATATGTATAAGCCGTGTTATGAAATCTAAAGGAATATATAATGGGTTCCATTCTCAAGCTGACAAATTTTATAGATGCAATATAAAATTAAATCACTCTATGCAAGTCAGTAAAACTACTAAGGGTTATAGGGTTCGGAAGATTTGGGATAGAAACATTAATGATGAACGGGAGAGAAAAGAGTAATCAGGAGAACATTAGAAAGCGATTGACATTGCATTTAAATTTTTGTAGATTAAAAGCAGAGAGTCGAAAGCATAGAGTCGAAAGGAAGTTCCACACGCAAGAAGTGCGGGTAAAGAAACTGTGAACATAGAATTTACGGCTTAACTGTAAATGGATGAGATCTCAACGCCAATCTAATATTGCACTGAAAATTCATAAAGTCTAGGTACCACAGCGAAGAGCTTATCCGAACAAATACAATAAAAATATATATAGAAAAGATACAGAAAGGCAACCTTATGGCGGTGGGCAAGTGTTATAGTGGAACATCCTAGCATACTCCATAATGGAATGATCCAGTCTATAAAGGACAGTGACAAGCTGGACTAGAGGCGATCCGAGAGGAATACGTCATAGGCACTTGCCTCACGACGCTATGACACTGTCCGCTCTCTGCTTCCGGGCAGAGAGCACAAACCCAGTCGTGGCTTCGCCGAAGGGTAGAGTCACGACTCGGTAATAATAGACAGACATTTTTTGGCCCGGCTATATGGCCGGGAATACCCACTATAAAATGACCATGTGTCACATCTGGCCTTGCGGGGGAAGGCTAGTAAATACCGAACCGAGAGGCATACGTCATAGGCACTTGCCTCACGACGCTATGACACTGTCCGCTCTCTGCTTCCGGGCAGAGAGCACAAACCCAGTCGTGGCTCCGCCGAAGGGTAGAGCCACGACTCGGTAATAATAGACAGACATTTTTTGGCCCGGCTATATGGCCGGGAATACCCACTATAAAATGACCATGTGTCACATCTGGCCTTGCGGGGGAAGGCTAGTAAATACCGAACCGAGAGGCATACGTCATAGGCACTCGCCTGTCGCACGCTATGACACTGTCCGCTCTCTGCTTCCGGGCAGAGAGCACAAACCCAGTCGTGGCTCCGCCGAAGGGTAGAGCCACGACTCGGTAATAATAGACAGACATTTTTTGGCCCGGCTATATGGCCGGGAATACCCACTATAAAATGACCATGTGTCACATCTGGCCTTGCGTGGGAAGGCTAGTAAATACCGAACCGAGAGGCATATGTCATAGGCACTCGCCTGTCGACGCTATGACACTGTCAGCTCTCTGCTTCCGGGCAGAGAGCACAAACCCAGTCGTGGCTCCGCCGAAGGGTAGAGTCACGACTCGGTAATAATAGACAGACATTTTTTGGCCCGGCTATATGGCCGGGAATACCCACCATAAAATGACCATGTGTCACATCTGGCCTTGCGTGGGAAGGCTAGTAAATACCGAACCGAGAGGCATACGTCATAGGCAACGGCATTCTCTACTTGATAGATTATTCCGCTCCTATTCGTTGATTGATATTGTATACCTATTGGTTTATTGTACCTTCGTATAATAAATCGCTGCTATCTATTTCCCGTCTTAAGTATCATTCTTACCCGTATCTTTCACTGATATTCCTTCCGGGATAGATCAGTAAGTGACTGAAGCTGAGCCGCCAGATCAAGACCAATAATATTACTGATTCTTCTTTGTGTTTTGTCAAGGAGTTCAAGGTAAATAGCCGGAGCACCACCTGTGGTAGCAATTTTCGGCGAATGATAAGGCAGAGAGGGTTTACTCGGATGATTAATGGACAGAAGTTTAACTTGGAATGTGTAAATGTTTTCACTGGTATTTTGTCTCATCTATAAAACTTATTTTGGAGTAGATAGATCTATCTATCGCCCGGTTCACACTCCACCCATGTCTATTGAATAGGTTAAGAGGCTCATCCCTTGTTCCCTGTTTAGGATGTGGTTTTCGGCTTTCTCTTTCCCAATCTTCTCACTTTGTTTTCTTTTTTTTTTTTCAATTGGAGTAGATAGATCTATCTATCGCCCGGTTCAGACTCCACCCATGTCTATTGAACAGGTTAAGAGGCTAATCCCTTGTTCCCTGTTTAGGATATGGTTTCCGGCTTTCTCTTTTCCGATCTTTTCACTATTACGTAGCCCCCTGCACATCAGTGGCGTTACGATTAAAAAAAAAAAATTTGGTTTATTTGTTTCTTACACGTATATACGCCTTGCTCTATAAATTATGACTGTTTGCCGCTCATTTTGAACAGTTGGCATAACTGTCGCTTACCCGACAACTAGGTATCAGACAAACCATTTTAAAACATTGCTTTCTAATTCTACACATTACAACACAATATCGCACAATTATAAAACAATTTAAAAACACCTTTTAAAAAATCTATACTAAGTCCCTCATTGCGCGTTGAATCAACTATCGGAAAAACAGTGTTCAAAATTCGATTTGAATGACAATTTTTTTGTTATCTTCGAACATTTGAAACTTAAATTTTGTAAGGATGATTCTCAGTACGCTACATTCATAATAATGGTTTTCTCGATGCTCATTAACAAGGACATGGTAGGCGAGTTTACAAAGTATAAACTTTACCACTTTTTGGTATTTATTGAAATGAGTCTCGCGAAAGCCTATAACTATGGTGCAACCCAGGGAAAATCAATATAAGTAGTAATAGTTTATGGGTACATTTTTCTCACCATTGCCTTTCCTTCTTTCTCGTTACCATTTTACCACAAGCAAAGCGATAAAGCCACTAATTATTCAAATGAGCTCTTCGCTATGGTACCCAGACTTTTTGAATTTAAGCGCATAGGATGTGCATTGTGGTGCAGCAAATATCGGCTAGGAGTGAGAAATCTGAGAGCCGAGTTCGAATTCCAAATGAATTCATTACATTCACTTACGTGCAAATAACCTTGAGAAAGGTATTAATCCGTCGCTTCTCCCCCCAGCTATGGGTTAAATACAGGACAGATTGGGTTCTATAGCCTTGGTTGGCAATCAGTCTACGCAGAAAGGAATGACAAAATACTGCGGGAAATTTTCTGCCAAGTTAGTCATTTCTCGAAAAAGACAAGATCACTCAAGCGTGTATCAAGTATGGCACTTAATTGACTGACTAGACTGGCGTTGAGATCTCATCAATTGACAGTTGAGCTGGCGATATGTAGCCGTAAGTTCTATGCTAACAGATTGCCATGAAAATATTCATAGAAAAGACAGAAGGAAGCCACGACACAGCGGTGGGAAAGTCGAGATGCCATTTCAGAGCAGATAACATTACCGACCCATCTTTTGATTTTGTCGAGAATTTTAACATATAGAGCAGAAGCACCTGACCAGGTAAGGCAGCAATATTCAATGTACGGTGGAATAGTAGATTCATAAATCTCCAAGATAGATTCTGACGAGAAAAATTGTCTGGCACGACGCAGTGAACCATGATTCGGACCTAGCAGACTTATCAATTGATTCATTATAATCACTTATTAATGTAAATGAAAAATGTCTGACTGCGAGGGCGCAAGGCTTTGTTCCTCTGGCAGTTAGCATCAGCCATGCTAATGGAAGGCAAAATGTTTATCTGTGATGATTAAAAGTAGAAATTTTGTTTTGGAGGTATTCAAATTTATTAGCTATTTCTTTCCCCAATTTACAATTGATTGGAGGACACTTTCGAGAGCAGCTACCAATTTTACTTTGTCGGACATATGCGACTTACTCGTAAGTAGAAGAATAAACAGCCGTGTCATTAATATAAGTGCCTAGTTGTGAACTAATGACATTAGAAATATTTAAAAAATGGTAGGGACGAATATAGTGCTTGGTGCGGGGTGGATAGCGCATTAATATAAAATGATCTAGAAGCGTGATCGTTCAACATGACATACATTCAGTCAGTGAATCAGTCGAGTGCCATACGTGATACACGCTTGGGCGATCATGTCTCGAAAGAGACATGACTGACTGGGCAGAAGATTATCCCGCAGTAGGTTGCCATTGCTTTCTGCGGTAGACTGGTTGCCGACCAAGGCTATAGAACCCAATCTGTCCTGTTATTTAACCCATAACTGGAAGGAATAGGCGGATTAATACTTTTCCCAAGGGTATTTGCGCGTAAGCAAATGCAATGAATTCAGCTGGAATTCGAACTCGGCTCCCCGATTTCTCGTTCCGAGCCGATATCCAATGCCCCACAACGCACAGCCATGACATACATTACACAATTTAATACGATCAGTTGGCTTAAAACAAATATTCAGCCACAGGCAGCATAGACCTTGAGCTTGGGAAGAAGGTCATCATGATAAAACCTGTTAAACTCTTTCATGATATCTAAAGCCAGAGCCCGAGCCCGAGCCCGAGCCTCACCGTTCTTATCTAAAGCCTGAGGGACAGATTTAGTAATAAATGATAAATCTATATTGTTTGTCTGAAGGAAGACCATGCGAAGTGAACTACATAAGCCATTCAGTGTTGATTAGTGCATCTCGAATACTTTATCAAAACGAGGTAAAAGACTAACAGGGCGATAATTAGAGGGATAAGAAAGTTGATAAAAGTTCTTAAAAACAGGAACTACAGAAAAAATTCTAACAAGCTGAAAAGCAAAATGCAACAAAGAATTTGCTGCAGATATTGGAGAGAACAGAAGCTCCTTCAGTAGTGTATGGTGTTTCGGATTTAAAGACGAAGATAGATAGGGTTACCTCCCTTGGACTGTAAATGGGTTTCTTCATCGATCCATAGACAAAATTTTTTAAAAAAAAGTCCTCAACCTACGGATTGAACTACTAACATGTGGAGAGAATATGGAATTGAACAGATTGGCCATATGTACAAGGCAACATGACAATTTTGATTAACCAACAATTTTATCAACAACAGAAGGAAACAACACTATTACATTATCCGAAACGTTGTACAAATAGCAACCAAGATGAGGATAATACTCCGAACAATGTAGTGTAAATAAATACTACCTCATCTAAAAAATATAAAAAAATACAGAAGGAAACAATATAGAATTAGACAACCCAGACTTGAGTAGATGATTAAAAGGAAGTCTAGTTATAACATCTAGCAATGCTGATGAACAAATATATAACAGTATGTAGAGTCCTTTATATATTTATGTAATGATGAAAGCTAACTGATAAAATTTACTATTTCCAATAAGCAAAATACTTTGGTGTATTTCAAACAGGAATTATATTGACTGGAATATAAAATTTTGAGATGTTTTTTTATTTTTCAATTTTTCAGCCATTTTTGAACGATCGAGAGATTTGTAAACAAAGTTAATTTCGGTTCTAAAAATCTTGCAAAAATAAAATATACATCTGTGATACATTATTTGTGAAAAATTATCAAATTTAATGTTAAATTAATCTGATTTACACAAGTATTACATATTTATAGCATAAAAGGTAGAATAACAATATTTTTAAGCACAGAGTTAACGTTTTTAACCTTCCCACTTTAACTGAAATGCAAGATAAGTGTAATGACGATCACAAGTGACATAATTGTATAAATTTTTTCCAGTAAGGAAACAAAATCCTGAAACACGTGACCTTTTAATGTACATACAGAAATTATACTACAAAAAAAAAACTTTAGGTATACACACACAAAAAAAAAAGGAAAATTATTTTAAAAATACGATGACTAGATGATTTGTATTAAACTTTTCAATTTTCGATTAGTAAATATAGTCTTCTCTATATAACTTGCCAGCCTAATTTTTACATGTCTTGGAAATATTTTAAAAATATTTTTGAAACTTGACAAATTATTATAATTAAAAAAACAAAAATAAAAACAATTCTTTCAAAATTGCATTATTACAAGAAAAATATTTTTCTTCAGATTATAACGTCTGACATTTATATTATTTATTAAAGCAATTAAAAGCTTATCTAATGAAATAATGTTATAGTTTTATGGCATTTTTTTATTTTACTATTCGGAGCAAATTTTCATTAAAAGATGCTAAATGGTTTTAAAAAATATTACATGATCTACATTTCCCAATGAATCCTAATAAAACCATTTTTGCCTACCGAATTTAATTTTTTTGAAATTTCATGAATTTTCGTAAAGGTGGGGGTAACAGATGTAAAAAATATTTTTACGAATATTTTTTAATGATTTTAAAAATAATTTCATTCATTTGTAGATAAATCCTGCAAGTTTAATTAAAATCCGATAATTATTTGATTTTTGTAAGAATTTCTAAATTAATGGGTTTGTCTAAATTAATGGGTTTGTCACCGGAAAAAGAGCAAGTTTTCCATTATAAAATCTCGTATCGATTTGGCTCCCCGCTAACGAAAATAAAAACAAGAAGTTTAATAAAATTTCGAATACGATAGAAAGGATTTTAAAAATTTGAAAAATAATTGAAAGTTACTTTGATCTTAATAATAACATAAACATTTTGATGGAAAAATAAGTTCGTTTTTATTAAGTTTGGGACCTTTTTTCTTCGTACTATGCTGTTTTTTTTTCAGCGATTTAGTATTATAGGTACCTATGTTAGTGATAGCAATGGTGATGATGACCACCTTACCTCGAAGCATCTGAACACAGCATTTTCTAAATCAAACTGACCGGGGAAAATATGGCCACAAATAAAGTGAACCGAAATTGCTTCGTCCGATTGTCGCTATTCGCTGATTTATTAGCCAATGAACAGTAAATTCCACCTCGCCGTGAGGTCGTCATCACACAGAGACTTGTATAATTGACTCTTACTAAAGGAGGATTACTATAATTCGAAATTTTCTACAGCTGTTATAAAAGTCGTCCATTCCGGAGACCCCGTGGGCCCAAGTGAAAAGTACAATTTACGGAGCGCTTGACGGCTTTATTTGATTGCCGGAAAGAGGTGTTTGGACTGCTGATTGCTTGTCGTGAAGATTCGGTACGACTATCGCAGGTGATAGATGTCATGTGACCAAGCAATGAAAACTCTTCAGAAAGATATATTTCCCTTGAATTTCTTACGCTTGGCATTATTGCACCAAAAAAACTTAGACACACACACACACACACACACACACACACACACACACACACACACACACACACACACACACACATAAGCGCGCACAGAGGAAAAAAGAAAGAAAAATGGAAAATCTGTTAGATAAAAAGTTTCTAAGGTAAATTTCTTAGGCCGACTTACATCCTATAAGTCGATGATAAAAGAAATGATCGCCAAAAAATGATTTAGAGTGTTTTTTGTTTTGTTTTGTTTTTTAGAACGATTCTCCCGGAATTGGATCTTATGGCGATTTTCTGTGCATAGCTTAAATATGGTACATGGTTGAAAGTATGAGGCATCCATTCACTATTCAACTGTAATAGACCTGGTGAGACAAGCTTGCTAATCCTTACATCACGTCCAAGTGCTTCTGGAATTAGACATTAGGCTTATCTCTGCTTTACCAATTGTCAAATAACCGAATTGACTTTCTGGAGAAAATGTATAAACCCTTACATCTACAAGAATTGTTGGGAGACTTAGTTATATATATATATATATATATATATATATATATATATATATATATATATATATATATATATGGAAAAAGTATTTGAAAAGAAGATTCATCTATAATGAACTACAAGGAAATATTAAATCGTTTCGATCTTTCTAAGATGTCATCAGAATGTGAGATTAGCATTGGTGCTTCAGAGATTTGTCCTAGGTCTTTCCTTGGTAATCGTAGAAAATTATATTGAAGAATAATTTATGATGAAAATAAGAAATAATGAAGGAGAGAAAAAGAAAGAAATGAGGAAGAGAAAGAAGGGGAAAAGTAGTTTACAAAGAAATGGGGAAGAGTGGATATAAATATGTGATAAAAAAATAAAAAAATGAATCGAGGGAAAATAAAATAAACAAATAACGAAGAAATGGAAATAAAAATAAAAAATTATATTTTAGTGGACGCCTTTGATGTAAATTTTCTAATACAAAGTTTGTCCCAAGCCTTGCATAAAACAAAAGCAAGACACCGAATATAAAAAAAAGACAAAAAATATACACTCGGCATTTCCTATATATATATATATATATATATATATATATATGTATATATATATATATATATATATATATATAATTTTTGAGATTGCTGTGCAAAAAAATCATGGAGAAAATCTCTCTGTGAAAGGAAATAAAAATTTTAGCTTTAAAAAAAAACGCTCTATTTTTTCCTTTCTTCAAAATCTTATTCGTCTTCATTCCTTATCAAACGTTTGTTTGTTTTTTTCTTCGAAAAAACGGAAATCAAATTGTAATAGCAGTTTTAACAAACGAATAGCATTGGAATTGCAATATCCCAGCAACTAATAAAAATTGGTGGCAAAACATAAATATTTTCTGTCCAATGAAATGCAAAGTTGATGACCATTTCTGGGACATTGTCACGAACCCGTCACAACGTGTCTTATAAAAACAAGAATTTTAGTTATGCTAATCAGTCATGACAATGGTCGCTTATGTTAATAAGATTTCTTCACATTATATTCTCACACTCATTGACATGAGGCACAAAACTCTCAACCCCTTTGCTCTAATTCAAATACTCGATTTTGTGAGAACCCATCCTGTTTATTATGAACTTTTTCAAGTTACTATTCTTCTTTAATTTAGCACGCAAATAATAATGAAGCTTGGTGTTTTTACTTCTTCGTTTTGTGTCGTCTACCCACAAGACATAGGCGATCATGGCTCTCCACAACATCCTCTCCCTTGTAGTTGAATAAACTTTGTCTCTTTGTTATTTCTCCTAAACACTCTTCTGCCATTCATTTACTCAAGCTCACTATGTTAAGCGTTGTTTTCCTCTTGCTCACTATCTGTCCAATGAGTATCAAATTTTCCAAGCCCCCCTTTCTCGCTATGTGCCTCAGAAACTTCAACTGCCTGCTCCTGATGTTAAGCCTTCTTGTTTCCATTTTCTCCAAAACTTCGTTGTTGCTAACATGTTCAGTCCATCCACGGACTTTGTTCATATTCTTTATTTCTTCACAGTAGCCAACAAAATGTTTGCTTAGTAGTGGTAAGCAATTCCACTTAGCCTGTTGATATCATTTCAAGCGCACGTCTTGACAGCCAACGACATAATGACGCAAGTGAGCTACTGGCCACCACACTTTGATTTCAATGTGTCATTGGTATTGAAATAATTAGCAGTTTGTTACTCTGTGTGTTTAAGTGCGTTTTCTTAGAATTAAATTTACATATTTAATATTCTAACCACTCCCATAACGTCATTGAACTATTACAACTTAACTTTGAAACCAGGGTTTTGAGTGGGAGGGCAATGAGCAACGGAACAGAAATTGGTGAGCAATACATGATATGGGATTTAGTATATTAAAAAAGGTATTTCAACATATATTACAAAAGATATTTAAAGGATATATGCATAGAATCTGTATTAAAAGACAAGAAGAGGAGTCTAACTGGGCCATATTCCTACCTAGATAAGATATAAATATCTTCACAAACAAGAAATATTTTCTTATTTTCTATCTAGTTTTCAACGATCAAGTTAATTTTTGTTTGAAATGACTGCGGCATGTATTATTTGTTAACTCCCTTGTTTGGAATTTTTTTTTTTACTACAGCACAAAGTTAGTTTATGAATTAGTAATAAACATTTATCAAACAATTTTGGTATGCTTGTCTACACTTCTGAGATGAGGTAGTATTTGCATTATTTGCATTGTTCGAACTGTTGTTATCTTTATTGCCATATTCACGACGTTTCGGCCATGGATAAAGGCGTTGGTTAGACCCAGTGATTTGACCCAAAGAGTTGTGAGTTCAATACTTGGTTACAGCAGTGATGAACAAATAACTTGTAGATTTAAGTAAAAAAGAGATAACTATATGACATCTGGAAGTAACATGGCATATGGAACGAGAATGATATACACCAGTGATCGAAATAAAGGACTCGGTTCAAAATTTCAAGCACCTGAAGAAGGCCGGGTCGTACAACGACTGAAACGTCGTGCATATGGCAATAACAAAATGGACAATAGTCCGAACAATGTAATTTTGGCATGCTTTTGAATATTTACTTTATAGGTAAGCGATGGAAAATTTCTTTCGTGATTTCTTTTTTCATTTCCTTCATTTCCACTGGTTTTTTAAAATTACTTTTTTCTTTTTCTCCACCATTTCTTTCTTTCTCTCTCCTTCGTTATTTCTTATTTTCATGTTTGCTTCTTTTTTTTAATATCATTTCTCACGATTGCTAAGGAAAGACCTCGGACAAATTTCTGAAGCAGAAATGCTAATCTCACATTCTGATGACATTTAAGAAAGATCGAAACGACTTGATATTTCCTAGTAGTTAATTATAGACGGCGTTATAGAAGGAGCTTTTGGCTAAGGGTAAGAACTAAACAGGAGAGTAAATTTGTCTTCTTAGCCTCAGTCAATGCCACTGAACAGGGCTGTCTCCTTTTCCGAAAAACATCACATTCATTAACTGAAAAATTAACGCAAATAACCATTTTTCTTTTTTTTTTATTTATCCCAAAACATTAGCTTCTAAATAAGTCTTCTATGCGAGAAAATCCCGTTGGGATCCGTCTAGCAAAATTTTTGTTGCTATCTGAGTGTCGGGATTCCAAACATTTAAAACAACAACAACAATAACAACAACAACAACAACAACAACACCAACACCACATCTTTTAAATGAATCATACAAACATTCTCAGCTGACATGAAGTGAAAAGACTGTATTGAATCCATTGCTAGTACAGTGTTAAGAAAGTCGGTTCACTGTATCGGGAGAGACAATTTTTCTCTCCGGAATCTATCTTACATGTCTATAAGTCTACCATTCTTTCATGCTTAGAATATTGCTGCAACGCATGGTCTGGTGTCCCTGCAATTTACCGTTAGCTCCTTGGTAAAATCCAAGATCCTAAGAAGAATTAGCAATATTGTTGGTCTTGATCTGCCGGCTCAGCTTCAGTCACTTTACCATTGCCGTAAGGTTGCCCAGTCCGTGTCTTTTCTGTTCATACTTTCATGGTAATTGTTTAAATGAGATCTTTGCTATGGTACCTCGACTTTTTGAATTTAAGCGCAGTACTTTACTGGAGTCGAGATCTCATCAATTTATAGTTGAGCTGGCGAGATGTAACCGTAAGTTCTATGATAACAGATTCTTTCCTCGCACTTCTTGTTTCTGGAATTCCCTTCCGGTTCCTTGCTTTCCAGTCAACTTTAATCTGTCAAAAATTTAGATGCAATGTCAATCACTATCTAGTGTCCTCCTGATTATTCTTTTCTCTTCCTGCTCATTATTAATGCTCCTGATTCTAATTCTTCTACACCTTGTCACTCCATTGTGTCTTAGTAGCTTTACCGCCTTGCATGGGGTGATAACTTAGGCCTTGATCTTATGCCAGACGAAGCTGGTAAGCTTGCGTATATTAAATGTTTTCTGTATGATGCTCATTCATTGTCAAGTTGCATTAGTTCGGAGATATCATTGCTCTTTCGTATCTTTTTTGGGGGGATGAGGGGTCCTGCATTTATTTACTATGTTATTGTTGTTGTCTCAACTCTTGAACATGCTTCATACTATTTTCCAACCAATCAGATCACTCCACTAATTTAAACACTCTCCACTAATCAACAATCAGAAAAGAGGAAAACTCATTTTTTAGGTAGTTGGAATGTCTTATTATTAATCAGAATGCCTTTCCAATCTAAAATGTCCCTCGGATCAATACAGCTCTTATCTCTTCACCTTTCCTCTGATAACAAAGGCCTTTTATTTAATTTCGTTTTTTTTTTTGCATTCTTTTAAATTTCTATTTTTTTAATCAAAGTGCAGCCTTGATGAGGATATACTCACTGCAGAATCTGCCATTAGAATCAATTGTCTTTTTCGTTCACAAGATGGCGCGCGCATGCGCAAATTGACGCGTATTCCAGTGAATGGCCGACGACTAGTTAGGAACGACGAGTTAAAAATTACAAAAAGCGTGCAAACGCAAATGAATATCGAATCAAGCTTAAACGCATTTTTTGTTTTGTCTTTAATTGTTTTATTTTTTATTTTACCCCCCTTTTTACGGAAAACAGCTGGAAAAATGACTTTAGAGATTAGCGTTGATGAAGTCGGCGAAAATTCATTCAAGGTTTTATCTTTATTTCACAGGATCGCTAAAATATTTTTTTCTCTTCTTTCAGTATTTTGCTTTTGGAGTTAAATAAGAATTGATTTTGATCCGTAAGTGTTAAAAATCTTGAACAATGCATAAAAAAGAAAAATTTAAAAAATTAATTAATGAGACCGAAAAATAAAGTGAATAATATAAAAATGAACAAATTGAAAACCTAGCAAAGAATTCAAAAATAAAAAAATAAAATTAGAGAATCGAAATAACACACGTCTTCGCACAAATGGCCAAGGACAAAATGAAACATTAAAAATACATTACAAACATATAACGAAAATTGTAGCGACTGCTGTTACTTCTGTTTCAAAGAAAAAGATAAATACATACCCCAACCTTGCCAGGAAGCTGAAGAAGTTGTGTAAAATGAAAATGACAGTCGTTACCAGGGTTGTTACTGAGCCAAGCAGTGTGCTGGGGCTCGTACGACAACCGCTCACAGAAATAAAAGTAGATTGTCAATAATATCAAGCATATATTTATTTTATTGGAACTTCAAACATTGGTGTTAAAACATGCTATACAGCAACAATTAATCAGTATGATAATCATTTAAATAATATACAAGGTTTGAAAAACCCAATAATACGCAGTAAACCAAACAGATTAAATGGCGCAGTAATAAATTGCTACGAACATTATTGTAACAAGCATTTGCGGCATTTCTTTTCAGAGAATTGCTTTATTATTCGCTTAAAATCAATGGTCTTCTGAAATAGCGCGTCATCTTCCTTGCACATGAGTGAAAGACAGTTCAAACGATGCTGCTATGAATCAGATCTTTTGTAAGTTTCAGTCTTGAAAAAAAGCATTCTCCTGTACTATCATGTACATGAGCATTCTGAGTTCAATTTCAACATTCGTGAATACAAATTTCAAATTGCTCGAAATTATTATTCTGTACAGTCCAGGGAGAGTCTCACAATTTTTATTAGGAGCCATATAGTGCTTGAAATGCTCACATTGATTTGAATGTTACCATAATTCAGGTCTTTGAGATACATATTAGCCAGATGTTCACACTTTTTCTTTAGTGAATCAGAAGTAATGATTTTCAGTTCATTGAAGAAAGCAACAGATTTCCAATCCGTGAATAAACCTCTGTACGTTTTGTCAGTTCAAAGATGAAAGTGCCCAGAATAGGAAGGAAAGTTTGCAGCTTAAAATTTTCAGTTTTACTAAAAATTACCGTTTCTGCTGATTTATTATCGTTTTCGTTGCTGTTTCTCCCCATCACTGTAATCTGTATCTAGACACATACTTCCGGCTTTGAATTCATATTTGCTACATTTGTCTCTAGTTTCTTAAAGATAGGTTTTGATAGACTAAATATTCGTGGCAACAAAAATGTAGCATGTTATTCCAAATAATTGTAAGAAAAATTGTTTCTCGATTTCCCATTTTTTGCTCAATTCTCCCACTTGTATTCACTTACAGTTCATTGTCAGCTGATAAACCAGTGCAAGTTTTATTTTCTTGAAACCCCCATACAGTGCGTAAACAGTATCAAAATGTGCTGACCATCGTGTGTCAGACCACAAAAATCTTGTCAATACATTCTAGCGATGAGTAGAAACAGCAAAAATGAATACTTTGCTGAACAAAGTGAAAGAATTTCACAGTCTGTAGACAATACTGTTCTGCTTTTACTCCCATCAAGTTCAGGCTGCGTCCAACACAGAGGGCAGTGATGGCAAACTCATTGAGTTGATGAAACTGCGAATCGTGCATACAATCCAGTAAAACGTCCAGACATATTTGAAGTATTATCGTATGACTGACCTCGGCAGTTTGATCGTAGATTTTTTTTTCTCATTAAGAACATCAACAATAGAAATCCTTTGATCCATGAGAAAAAAATGGGAATAAATATCAAGAAACATTCCACAGACTCACAGCCTTTAATGTATCGGGCAGTAAATATCAGTTGATCTGTGTGTAAGATGCTTGAATTGAAATCTACACTTATTGAGTAATACTTTGACTCTTTTACTTCTTGAAGAATTGTACAAAGAAAATGTTGTTCTATTAATTCAATAAATTTATCACAAGTACCTGCAGATAAATATGACGGATTCTCTTTTCCAGGATTTTCACAGATTCTGAGATGTTTTTCTAAAAAAGAGTCAAGTTCACACAACACCTCTAGTATACCTAAATAGTTGCCATTTTTTGGTTGACCCAATAATCTGATTTTTTACACGAAATAGCCAACGTCTGGAGGCATGTTAGCTAATTATAGAAATCACGCGTGTCATCAGTTTATGCCAGTATTCTTGCTCTAAGCGATGTTGTCAAGTCATAAAGAATCTACACTTCCGGTTTCTTTTAACCTTATCAAATACGCTGTCATACATAGACTTTCAATGTTTTCTCCATTTTCGTGTTCTACAATAACATTGCTGTGCTTCAAGCCATCGAACCCCATTGTAGCAAATATAACATATAAAGCAGTTCAAACGACTTTGAGATGGTGAATAGAATAGCCATTCACTTTTTACACACTTGCCATTCTACAGTTCACGTTTGAACACATTGTTTGATAAATACCTTGTCTTCATATTCTCTATCCCAGCTATTTCGTGCACTCTGTGTGAATTTGAAAGGTTGCTATCATGATTCTGATATGATGAGTTCACTAATCGATTGTGTTAGTATCATTAATGTTCCATAGCCCCGGATATGTATACTGATTGCAAACTTCTTTACTGTTACAGAATTGGGTATTTCCTTTTGTAAAATGTAACTAACAGCAACAACAGAGAACTATGGTATGTCTGCTAAAACTGGGTGATTAGTAGCAGAAGTGGACGTAGATGTGGATGCTATATCTGAAGGAACAGTACGAGTGTCTGAAATTGCAGGAATGAATGCTGATATGGACGCTATACATGAAAGAATGGTGTGAATGTCTGTCGTTGCACCTGTGTTGAGTTACGATGTTAATTTTGAAAATTTTCTTATTTTTTTCTTCTGCTGGAGCTCTTTTCTTCTGTGCTCTGTTCAAGACATTACGTTTCATTTCTGTTAAAGGGATTATTCACCTAGAAATATATATCTTAAGTATTTAGCAATTACTTCCAAACCAGGGTTATATTATGTAAGTGCGCTTGCAACAAGACATAAATATTTAAACCTTCTGCTTCCATAATGAACATGTCTTTCCATTAATTTCACCAACAGAAGAAGGATATTACTGGAAAGTAATTGAAACTCACCTGAAGCGAGCTGAATGTGTAATGCTCCTCTTGCCAATGACATTTTCACCGAGCTTCTCTGCGGCATATGACTTCATTGAATTTCTTTTAATGTGTTCCTCTCGAATTTATATTTAACTTTGGGATCATAAGAAGAGAATGCACAACGTTTCGGGGCCTTCCTCTCAAAGGCCCCGAAACGATGCACATTCTTAATAGAATTTATTCTTAATAGAAACTCTCTAATGTGTGCCGATTCACAATACTGCCGGACAATGCCTAGATCTAGTTTAGCAGCAAAGATAGGTTATCTGGCACTTATCCAGCGTCATCTATGTGTAGGTCTATAAGACTACATTAAAATCTTTTCTCGACTTGCACGATTAAAAAGCTTATGCATTCCTATATTCACAAACTGGTAATTAATGCTGCATCATATATTCCTAATTTTAAATAACCACTACCAGGTGTTCCATGTTTTGATTAAATCTCAGCTTTAATCACTATATATAGCCCAATATTTGGTTTAATATACAATGTATAACTATATCCAATAATCATGTATAACTATATCCAATAACTATATCCATGTCATTGCTATTCATAGTAATACAGTAGGTCTAATGTTACACATGCTTTTTTCATATTTTCATATGCTTCTTTTTTTATCTTCACCAATGATTTTCCTGATGTAATCAATTCCCAACTATGCACCTATGCAGATGACAACACCATTTATTGCCGTCTTAATAAAAAGTCTGTCAAGGCTGACAAAGTTAAGCTGCCTGTTGCCTTTCAAAAGAATCTCCAATCTGGGATTTAATGGGGTAGGAAAAGGCTCGTAAATTTGAATGCCTCCAAAAACAAAGCTGCTCTCCTTCAACCACCATTCAGAAACTTTCCTGCCTACCATCAGAATGGATGACGCTAGTCTCCTAGAGAGCAACACATTGCACCTTCTTGGCGCTACTCTCTTAAATGATATCAAATGGAATGACTACATCGAATTCCTAGCTGCATCTACTGCTAGGAAGGTTGGGTCACTGTGTCGGGTCAGGAAGTTTTTCTCGACGGAATTCATTTTACCCTCTTATGTTGGTACCGCTAATCATTTTCGATATCTAAATTTTAAATTGAATCTTTTAAAATAAACAATTTTCTTGAAACTTTTAATTTAGTCTTAATTGAAAGCTAAATGATTAAATTTATTATTTCCAGTAAGCAAAATACTCTGGTGCATTTCAAGCACAAATTGTATTGATTGAAATCTAAACTTTTTCAATTTTTTTAATCTTTCAATTTTTCGACCATTTTAAAGCAATCGACACATTTGTAAACAAAAGTTAATTCTCGGTTTTAAAAATCTTGCAAAAATAAAATATATATCTGTGACACATTATGTTCAGAAAATTGGCAAATTTAATGTTAAATTAATCTGATTTACACAAGTATTACTCATGTATAGCATGAAATTTAGAATAAAACTTTTGAACTTTTTGACTTGTCCGCATTATTCCAAATGTGTTGACAGGTTGACAAATGCGACATAAGATAAGTGTATAAGTGTACAAATTTTTCCCTGTAAGAAGAAACCCTGAAACACATGACCTTTTAATTTACACATAGAAATTAATATACCAAAAAAAAACCTCACGCACGCACGCACGCGCACACACACACGCACGCACGCACGCACGCACGCACGCACGCACGCACGCACGCACCCGCACGCACGCACACAGGAAGGCATGAGGATTTGTATTAAACTTTTTAATTTTGGATTAGTAAGTATAATCTTCGCTCAATAAGTTTTTTAAAAATAATATAAACATTTTGATGGAAAAAGTTCATTTTTATTAAGTTCGGGGCCTTTTTTATTGATACTATGCTTTTTTTCAGCGATTTAGTGAAGGTATCTAGATTTATAAATCTACCATTTGTCTGTAGATTGAATATTGTTGCCATATCTGGTCGGATGATCCTGCTCTTCACCTTGAGGTTCTCGACAAAATCCCAAGAATGATCCTGACTTAGCAGCCCGCCTTCAGTCACTTTTCACCGACTTGATGTGGCTTCCGTCTGTCTTTCCTACAAGTATTTTAATGCTAACTACTCTGACGAGCTTTCTTCTCTGGTTTGTGGAACTCTATTTCGTTTGCGTGCTTTCTGATAGCTACAATCTTCAAAAATTTAAATGTAACGTCATTTGTAATATTCTATCTCTTCGATTCCCATCCATCTCTTATCATTTCTTCAACATCCCCTGCACTTTATTTTACTCTCACTGTAACCCCCTGAGCACCAGTGGCAGTCCTGCTTTGCTTGGGGTGAAATGATGATAAAAGATTGTTTGCATTAATGTTTAAATCAAAATATGTAGCTAATTATAATAACTTTGATATTTTTAATAAGTGAAATTCTTCATCCAAATTGAATGAAGAGAGAAATTCTTCAAAAGAAAACGACATTTTCAAACAAACAGAGTTACAAATTCAGTTTTATAAAGAATATATATCTAAAGAGAAATATGAATTATATTTTATTATGGTTCTGTTTGGATGAAATGAAAATCGAATGTGAAAATCATTTTTTTAAGACAGCTGGATTGCTGCTTTTTGTTTTGAAATGAACATCAAAACTTAGGACGAGCCCCCATTTTGTCACGGTTAAGATAAAAAAAGAATATGAAAGAAAAGGAGAATAAAGAAATATTAGCAAGGCTAGAGTTTTAAAACAATAAAAATAATTTATTTACAAAAGGAAAAAACATAAATATATAACAATTAAACTTTCAGTCTAGGGGAAATTTAAGAATGAAATTAAACCAGAAAAATAAAACATAATCAGTAGTCTTGGTCATGACTATTAAAAGATAGAAACGAGAGTTTTACCTGTGAGTCTGTGCTAGGGTTGTGCAAAGACTGTCATCGAGAATTAGGGTTAGTTCTTTGATGTTTTCCATCATAAGGAAATTGTCTGCTAGTGAACTGAATTGGCGAGATAAACTATCTCTTCCATTTATATAGGTGGACGGACTCTTTGAAGAATATCAACGCCATTTCCTGTTTCTTCTAGGTCAGAAGAGAATGTTATCCCACGTTCTTTTTTATTCGAAAACTCAATTGAAATGGATTTTTCTATTATGCCATAGATTTCATCTAATCACAATACGCGTGGTTTATCGTAGTAATTTCTATTTTCATTATTTCCTAAAATGGGGTTATTGTAATACATATCAATTGGAGTAGATAGACTAAACTATCGCCCGGTTCATACTCCACCCACGTCTATTGAGCAGGTGAAGAGGCTCATCCCTTGTTCCCTGTTTAGGATGTGGTTTCCGGCTTTCTCTCTTCCAATCTTTTCAATCTTCTCTTTATTTTTTCCAATAGGAGTAGATAGACGAAACTATCGCCCGGTAAATACTCCACCCACGTCTATTGAACAGGCGAAGAGGCTCATCCCTTGTTCCTTGTCTAGGATGTGGTTTCCGGCTTTCTCTCTTCCAATCTTTTCACTCTTTTCTTTTTCTTTTTTTCCAATTGGAGTAGATAGACGAAACTATCGCCCGGTTCATACTCCACCCACGTCTATTGAGCAGGTGAAGAGGCTCATCCCTTGTTCCCTGTTTAGGATGTGGTTTCCGGCTTTCTCTCTTCCAATCTTTTCAATCTTCTCTTTATTTTTTCCAATAGGAGTAGATAGACGAAACTATCGCCCGGTAAATACTCCACCCACGTCTATTGAACAGGCGAAGAGGCTCATCCCTTGTTCCCTGTTTAGGATGTGGTTTCCGGCTTTCTCTCTTCCAATCTTTTCAATCTTCTCTTTTTTCTTTTTTTTCCAATTGGAGTAGATAGACGAAACTATCGCCCGGTTCATACTCCACCCACGTCTATTGAACAGGTGAAGAGGCTCATCCCTTGTTCCTTGTCTAGGATGTGGTTTCCGGCTTTCTCTCTTCCAATCTTTTCACTCTTTTCTTTTTCTTTTTTTCCAATTGGAGTAGATAGACGAAACTATCGCCCGGTTCATACTCCACCCACGTCTATTGAACAGGTGAAGAGGCTCATCCCTTGTTCCTTGTCTAGGATGTGGTTTCCGGCTTTCTCTCTTCCAATCTTTTCACTCTTACGTAGCCCCCTGCACATCAGTGACGTTATCGCCTTGCTCTGGGTGATATGATTAAAAAAAAAAAAAACTTAACATAGACAGACTAGAATGAGGCTCCTAAGTTCGTGGGCCTCTGGGTAAGTGCCTATCGGGACCAAGCGTTAAGACAGCTCTGGTCGTTACAGTTATTACTGACGCACTGGAGACAGTCTCGAAGAACATAGGAAACAGACTAAAACAAATGAAAACATTAACAAAGTAAGTACAATCCAGACAACAGCATTATTGAAAACTTATTTTTATACTGTTGTTCACCTAAGATTCAAGAATTACTCAAAGTAAAAGGTTACTAAATGAGGTTAGGGAAAAGGTGAAAACTAGTAAAGAAATGCATATTATGAGGATATGTAGTATAGATAACGGTTGACCCTAGATTTAAAGAAATTGGGGTTATAATGATGGGAAAGCATCCTCTCGAGAGTCTGTTCCATAATGTAGCAGCTCTAGAGAATAAGCTGTGTGAGTTGGATTTTCTCCCTACTAAGGAAATACGAAGAAAATGAGGATGAATTAAATTTCTGCACGTGATATAGCGAACTCTAGCTGTGAGGGTTTGAACTGGTGGAACTAAAAAATGTAGCTCTTGAAAGCATTTGTCATGAAAATAGCGAGAAAGTCGTTAAAAAGCTTTGTTTTTCGTCTGCTGGAAAAGGGTTGTTGAGTGGGAAATAATTAATAAGATACAAAGTATATATTTAATATTTCTATTGTTTGAGAAAGCCATCTTGCATCTTAGGTATGGCTCAAATCTCTGTCTGTCTGCCTCTCTCTCTCTCTCTATCTATCTATCTCTATCTCTGTCTCTCTGTCTGTCTGTCTCTCTTTCTATATATATATATATATATATATATATATATATATATATCACATGACATCCGATGCCGGAATATCTAAGACAGTCCGATGTCATGTTCAATTTCGTCCTGGCAATTTCTGCAAAGATACTAGTGCCAAGCTGTATTGAACTCAGTTTTTCCCCTAGAGAGCCGGGTACGAATTCCAGTTGAATTTGTTGCATTCACATACGCGCAAATAACCTTAGGAAGAGTATAAATCCGTCGCTTCTTCCTCCACCTTTGTACAGATTGCGCATTAGAGCCTTGGTCGGCAACCAGTCTACCGCAGAAAGTAAAGGCAACCTACTGCGGAAAAATATTCTGCCCAGTCAGCAGTCATATCTCTTTCGGGACATGATCGCTCAAGCGTAACCGATTAACTTTTCCTGGACAACACTGGTGTTCTGGAGATTTAAATCATCCTTCATGGGTAAATGCCGGTCTCTCATAACAAAAAACTCTGGAGAGGGCGTAACTTTTCGAGCGCGCAGATCCATGGCCTCTCCTAACGGATGGTATAATAACAGTAATTATATATATATATATATATATATATAAATATATATATATATATATATTCCTGCGACGATACCAGTACCAAGCTGTATTGGCCTCTGTCTTTCTTTTAGACGCATAACTTTTCGAGCGCAGATAACTTTTCGAGCGCAGATCCATGGTATCTCGTGACTGACAGATGCCATAAAAAAAACTGAACTCTATCAAAACTAGAATGTGAGTACTGGGCAGCTCTAATCCACATGTGACAGCAATACACCATTTCTGGTCTGATTTCGTTCTTGTAAAGGTAGAACATAACAGCAGGTTTCAGGTACTTGCTAGAGCAATATAAGGAACATACAAGTTGAGTTTATCAGTTACTAGTTGCCAACAACAACAACGACAACAACAACAGCAGCAATAATAATAATAATAATAATAATAATAATAATAATAATAATAACAGCAACAGCAACAACGCCGGTGCCCTGATACTTCACCAACCAATGGCTTCTGATTGGGGGTGTAAATATATTCATATTTGATCTTGTTGAAAGAAGAAGGGAGACAGTAAATATTCTGTTCGGCATCATATATTTATTTATTTATCAGTTGTCTAACCATAACCAGTTGTGTATGGCCTGTAAAGGCTGAGGTACTGTGTTTCTCTGTTCATGTGCAGGAATACTGGGAGTGGGCATCACGATTGAATCTCGAGAGGGTTGTGTCAGCCAAGACTACTTAGGAGTTGCTTATACATAGGAGCACTTCAAATAAACGACTGAGCTCACTGGGCTATTCGATCTCAAGGTATTTCTAACTGGCTCCCAACTAGATGGTTGTTATATATTGTACATTATAACCATATCAGGCTGGATGTCAGGATGGGTATATTAGAATGTCTATATTTGTATCCCATCGTCACTCATTAATAGCTAGTACTACCCATAGAAGTTTCAGGGTTTTGCTGTTTGAATTTTCTGATTAATTATAATTTTTAAGTTAATGAATGAATAATCTCCTTGTGACTTCTACGACTGTAAAATACATGTGAATATTCCCACAGTACATTATTAAATAATTGAACAATATATATATATATATATATAGAGAGAGAGAGAGAGAGAGACAGAGAGAGAGAGAGAGAGAGATGGGGGGATGTCTGCTTACAATTAAAAAGTAACTGTGGTACAATGAATATAAGAATGAGAGTAGAATATTCCCACAGTACATTATTAAATAACTGAACAAAATATATATATATATATATATATATATATATATATATAGAGAGAGAGAGAGAGAGAGAGAGATGGGGGGATGTCTGCTTACAATTAAAAAGTAACTGTGGTACAATGAATATAAGAATGAGAGTAGAATGCCATGAAGTAAAATTCCGAGAATTCAAAAAAAGAAAAGCAATTAGATGGCCACTTCAGAAGACAAATCGAAAGAATGGCAGATAAATCAATGTGGACATGGCTATGTAAATAAAACCAAAAGAGAGAAACTGATTCGGTTTTAACAAAAACCCAATGCAACGTCATCACTATAAAAATATATAAAAGCTAAAAGCGATAAAGATAAAACTCAGTACGCATCGACTGTGTGGAAATAAAGATGCCGTAGTGAAGGTAGCAAATTGAATTAGAAAGACTATAAGAAGAGACTGGGTGGGGGTTTCACTGTTTCAAGGGGGGGAATCTTTTACTTTTTCATAAGTTTCTCATTGACTGTAATCTTCATCAGAATAAAATTGATTTAAATACCCTGACATTTTATCGATCTTTTTGTTTATTGAATTACAATACCTTGGCATTCTACTGAACTTTTTAAAAGTATACTTCAGTTTATTTATTTAATAATTAGTTATAAATCAAAACAAATTTCTGTACGTGTATTTAAGTTTAAAAATCCATCAGTATTTTCTATTGCTAATAAATTTGTAAAACTCCCCTATAAAAAATATCCACGTAAATGTATATGTACCAAAATGAAAAGGAATGAAGATTTTCAATGATATATGCATATTATTTTGAATGTACCTTTTCGAGTTGGACAATGTTGGAAATCGGGGTGACATTTTGACATGATGAAGAGGGTGAATTGTGAAAAAAGGTTGGCTTCCACTGCCATAGTATGAAGTAACCTTGGTTTGAAAATAACAATATGGAAAAGAAGGAAAATTTTCAATAATATTGTATGCATATTATTTGGAATGCACGTTTTGAATAGGACAATCAATATTCTGTCATATGGTGAAAAAGGTTCATTAAACAATAAGGGTGAGAACCACTGAGGTAGACGAATTGTGTTCTATTCGTCATATAAAAAATGTAGAGTTACGTCCCTTTGAAAAATTTACCCATCAGGCATTTGTGGTTGAGGAAACTGCCAGAAGGCTATATTGAAATAAATCGATTCTTCCATGATGTATCGATGTTTTTGTGGCCTAATGTCACTGAAGGATATTGGAATTCCTTTGACACCGAGAGAGACAAGTCCGCAGTCCTGAAGAGACTGATTCACAAGTTTTCCAATTCAAGGGGTATTTGGAAGGTTTCTTGGACGTTACCCTGCGGACATTAAAAATTTTGTTAACTTAAATGAATTCACTGGTATGGAAGAAGGGTGGTTTAACTATGTTGAACGCCTGATCTTTAATGCTGTATAAGCCTATAACTGCCAATTTTCGATTCAATGGAGTTGCTTTAGCTATCGAAATTGATATTGAGACATTTCTTTTACATTATGAAATCAACCTTTGCTCAAGAACAAGCAACTATTACCATTCGTCCGTATATTGACTATTGCTGCCATATCTAGCATGTTGCTCCTTCTATATATCTCAAGATACTTGATAAAATCCAAAGAAGGGTCTGTAAAGTTATCGATTCTAACCTGGTATCTCGTCTTCAGTCTCTTTCCCATCGCCAGTACTATGTGTCTTTTCTATAGACATTTTCATGATAATTGTTCTGGTGACCGTTCCTCTTTGGAATAGGGTAGAATAGGTTGATTTTTCTTCCCTTGAAGTTAACTAGGGAATGTATGCCCATCGGCCCACTTTACTTTTGTACCTTCTTACTTTAGTTTAATTCTCCCTCCTCTCTACCTTTAGGTGACAGAGATGTTAGTTTTCTAGGAGATGACATGTAACACTATTTCTGGTACCCCCCACCATACACACACACACAGAGAAACAAAGTTATTTGGATCGACCGATTGATATATCAAAAAAAAAGAAAACATAATAACTGGATATTTTTTCTTCTTCATCCGCTAAATGCTAGATGAGAGATATTCTAAAAAGATCACCCGAGAAAAATAGATAAATTTACTGTCATCGAAAACAAACAACCACTTAAGATAAATTTTTTTACGACTCTTGGATACTGGCAAAAAATTCGGCCAGAAAGATAAAAATTGTCTACGGTTTCTTGTCACTGAATTCAGGAGAGCCATTTTGACGAAAAGTGTCACACGCTCTTATTGCGAAAACTTAACGACCATTGAAAATGATAGATGATTATAGCTTGTATTTAAAACAGGAACTTTTCCTTGCATGAGAAATTGTTGAAAGAATTTTGTGACCCTTAAAGACAGAAAGAGGGACTCGATTCTCAGAAATAAAGTTTCTTTGTATTTAGGAAATTCTTCGACGCTGATAATAAAAAACGAAACATATTGTGTTTTTATTTATTTATTTATTTTACTTTAAAACCAAGGCTAGATAATTTCTTGCAACGTTTAAATATGAAGCGAGAAGACCTAGATAATTAAAACAGTTTAAAATTAAAGGACTGTCCCTTTTTCCACTTGCTGGCAAAAGGATTTAAATGAAAAACCCCTAGGTGCGAAAACGACCAGACACAGGGCCACAATAAAAAGGATTTTAGACGATAATTAAAATTTGGCTGTTTGGGCTGGACTACGCCCTTCGGGCAATAGTAAGAGGCACTCACACAGGAGAGAAGGAGATTAAGTTGATTAGGTGATCAAAAGAAGGATCTCTGATTTGTCATTTGGAAATGCTAGCGTACCCAGAGTGCATCACACGCACCCCTGCTGGATGCGAGGGTTAATATAAGCAAGAGTCGGTGGGTTTTCACACAGTTGAGTTTAGTTAGAGTTTGGAGTTAGTTTGACCGTATATATATAAACACCTTATTTTTGATTTCTCAAAATTTTTTTTTCTGATTGTGGCTACCAGCTCTGTCTGGGTCATCGATGCAGTGGATTTCAGTGATTTTCAACCCAAATCGGCTTTGTGATCAATTAAACACACCGTGGGTCGTGGCCGAGTTTGGAACGAAGTGATCGACTATCGATCATCCGCGGAGATTTGGGCGTCGACACAAAGGACCCAAGAGGGATGTTCACTTCACAGTCATCTTGTTTAGAGAAATCCAAAGTTTTTAAAAAAAGTTTGCCTTTTTTCTTACCAACTGTTGTTCGATGAGGATTCTCAATTACTATTATCGAGTATTTATCAATGAGTTTTCACCCCTACACCCAGGGTTCATTTGGCCATGATAAGTTTTTTGCCATTTGTTTATATTCTAGTGAACGATAATGGCAAGCAATAACGTTGAACATTTCAAAAGTCTTGAAGACGTTCTGCATATTTCATCTGACAATAATCTGAAGTTGAAGAAATTTAGTTGCCACTATATTATTCCATAAGTAATCTACACCTATGCATTCATATTCTTGATCTCTAATGTAGGCCGCCGATTACAACTGGTATAAACATTTAATGAGATGATGATGAAACTCATAAAGGTGATGCCACCCTGATGTTACTCCGGTTATAGCTCTCTTGGTTTCTGATCTTAATTGATTGTATATGTTTTGACTTGGTTAATAAAGATCACCGTAAATTCCTCTTTGGTATCACAGATTTGCTTGTCAATGGCTTCAGCTAACTGGCCATATCTCTGACACCCGCCATGCATCTCCGTTTGTACATGTTAGTAGCTAGGGGGAACATTATGGCCTTGTGTTGTGACGTTGTTTCAAGGGCAAGTCACATCTAGTTAATTGGAAACACCTCCAATGGGAGACTGTCTAAGTAGGCTGGTTTAACTGACCTGAAGGTATTCTAACTGGTCTTACCTGCAAGGTTACGTGTTGCTTTAATCGAAACCTGCCACCATATCCCACATATTTGACTTTGATGCATGTACCCGGTATCTTCTGAGCAGGTTTAGTGTCGTAAAGGGTATATTATAGCCTTTGTTAGGATATTGTTCCCTTAATCGTCGAAGACAATAATAATAATAATAATAATAATAATAATAATAATAATAATAATAAAATTGAAGCAAACAGGCCAGACATTATTGTTAAAAACCAGAAGGAGAAAACTTGTCTATTAATTGATATGGCTTGTCCAGCGGATTGTAACATAGCAATCAAGGAATTTGAAAAACTGTCAAAATATAAAGACCTGGAAATTGAAATAGGAAAAATGTGGAAATTGAAAACAAGAGTTGTGCCAGTGATAGTAGGTGCACTTGGAATGATAAAAAATGGAACAAAACAACACATTGAAAGAATCCCTGGAAACCCCAGCTTAAGAGATATACAAAAAATTGTCTTATTAAGTACAGCCCACACACTAAGGAAAACTTTATCTATGTAATGCTGGAGATGATAGGGAAGATAGAAAAACATGAAATGGAGACATAACAACATGCCACTACCTGCCTTAGGTCTCCCCGCAGACTTGGTTGGTAGTGAGACCAAAGCAGAAATCGAAATATGATGAAAAATGACATAATAATAATAAAGAAAAATGTGGAAACTGAATACAAGAATAGTACCAGTAATAGAAGGTGTGCTTGGAGTGATAAAAAGGAACGAAACAACACATTGTAAGAATCCCTGGAAATACCAGCTTAAGAGATATACAAAAAAATTGTCTTGATAAGTAAAGCCCACACATTAAGAAGAATTTTGTCCATGTAACGCTAGTGATGTTATGGGAGAAACAAATTATGAAATGTGGTCATTAACAACACACCACTACCTGACTTAGGGCTTCCCGCAAACTTGGTAGGTAGTGTGACCACAGAAGAAATCAAAAGATCATAATAATAATAATAATAATAATAATAATAATAATAATAATAATAAATGTGGCTGTATAGCCAGATAAAAGTAGAGTATGACAAAAAGTAAATATAAAAAATAACTATGACGATCTTGAAATTAAAATTAAAAATATGACTCCTTATAACTACAGTTATAGTTGGTTCTCTGTGTCGAGAAAATAATTTTGATTTTCAAAATCTATCCTACATATTATTCGTTAAAGCTTAAAATATTGCTGCCATATTTGGTCCAGTGCTCCTTCGCTCCTAGATTAGATCCAGAAAGAATACGCAGTATTATTAGTCCTGATATAGCGTCTTGGCTTCAGTCACTTTCACACCGCCGTAAGGTTGACTCCCTGTGCTTTTCCTTGAAATACTTTAACGGTAATTGCTCGTATGAGCTCTTGGCTATGGTACCTAGACTTAAGAATTCCCACATCTCTCTCTGTCTCTCTTTCTTTCTGATTCATCGCTTTCCCATATCTCTCCCTGATTCATCTATTTCCCATATCTTTCTCTTTCTCTCTGATTCATCCGATTGAGGAATTAGAGAGCTGAGTTTGATTCGACAGATTGAGGAATTAGAGAGCTGAGTTTGAATTCCAATTGGGTTTATTAGATTATGTGCTAATTAATACTAGGTGCCTACGTTAAAAAAATCTTGCAAAAATAAAAAATACATCCGTGACACGTTAGTTTGGAAAAATTAGCAAATTTAAAGTTAATCTGATTTGAAGCAAGTATTACTTGTTTATAGCATGACATTTAGAATAAAAGTATTTCTTATGTCATATCTTTCCGGCACGTGAGTGGTTGATGACAGTCAGATATGTTGATAGCTCAGCATGGTTGATCAATATTGACATAATTGTCCAATTTTTTCATTTAAGAGGGAAAAAACCATACATACCTTTTAATGTCACACACGAAATACCAC
Source organism: Ascarosepion bandense (assembly GCA_037127315.1). Lineage (NCBI taxonomy): Eukaryota > Metazoa > Mollusca > Cephalopoda > Sepiida > Sepiidae > Ascarosepion > Ascarosepion bandense. Next base: position 5,355,090 of record JBBBDQ010000154.1, read on the forward strand.
ACTTAAAAAAACAACCTTCCTACACACAAAAAATAAAAATTATTTTAAATATCTTTTGACTCAATATTTGTTTTAAGCTTTTCAATTTAATTTTTGATTAGCAAATATACTCTTCACTTAATAAACCGCAACAAGGCTTTGAAGAATTTAAAAAAATATTTTTGAAACTTTATAAATTATTGTAATTAAAAAAGAAAAAAGAAAAACGATTCTTGTAAAAATTGATTCTTCATTGAAAATTTTTTTCAGACGATAATGCCCTTATATATATATATATATATATATATATATATATATATATATATATATATATATATGAAGCAATTAAAAGGAGGATAACAGATGTAAAAAATTTACCTAGATTTTTAAAAAATAATTTCATTTATTTGTGAATAATTCCGTAAAATTTCATTAAAATTCGACAATTAATTGATTTTTGCTAGAATTCCCAAATAAACGTTTTTCACCGCAAAAAAAAAAGTTTCGTAGTATTTACATTACATACCATAAACTCTGGTTAAAAAAAGAAAAAGAAAAAGAAAAAAAACAAAATTTTTTTTATCAAAACTTTAAACGTGTAGAGAGGATTAAAAATATATTTTAAAAAATACTACGATCTTTCGTCTTAATAATAACAAACATAATGGAAAAACTTTGTTTTTATTAGGTTTTGGGCCTTTTTTCTTCATGCTATGCTGTTTTTCGGTAAATTATTGGAGGTATATTGGGAGAGGTATAAATCCAGATTTTCTTCCCCGGCTATGAGTAAATAACAGGATAGACTGGGTTCTATAGCCTTGGGTGGCAATCAGTCTCTTGAAGAATGAAAAACTGAATTCAAAATTGCATGTAGCACTGGCAAAGCACATATATAACACGTTAAATAATAAATTTATTTATCTGTGAGATGTGGTGGTTACCATTGATCTACGGTAGTATTTACTAAGAAAAACTTTGTTTGATGCAGAGACATGCTATGAGAGCACTCAGTAAGGAGAGAAATCTTAAACTAGAACCCGAAAGACTAACTTATTAACCATCACTCTCTAACAGACACATTTAATACAACTCTTTCAGAACTTTAATAGAAGGGGGAGTTTTATTAATTGGATGGGAATTCTTTCTCTATATTAAATTGTACAAAAGTTGGAAAATTGTAATTTCTTCTGGCTTGTAATCAATTCCCGTAATCCGTTTCCTTAAGTCACACACTCCACTAACCGCCGCCCCCTCCGCGTCTTTTGCTCGCCACCCAATCAACGCCAGTATGTCGCCTCGTTATGCACTTTTTTATATTTTCATTGACAGCCACAATTTACATTCGTAAAAAGAGATTCTCGTGAGAGTTTATCCGACTCGGATATCTATCTGTTTTAAATGTGTGACCCGTGAAGTCGCCATTTTTTCCTTTTGGGATAGTTTACACGCGATTCACGTCCGAATCCGTTTTCGTATTGGATGTAAGCCATTTTTCTCTAGTATTACAGTGACTGTTTCAAAAAATGCATGCAGCCCTGTGCATCTTTGCCCGCTGAGGTAGTTCACTATAGAAATAAACGTATGTGTAACATAAGTGGGTCTGAGAATCATTTAATGGGTAAGCGGTAAAATGTGCAAAATTAACAAACGGTGGAGAGGCTTAATAAAATAGAAGGGGAGAATTTTCGAGAAAAAGTCCTCCGCACCCCATCTATTACCATCTACTAGGCAGCTAAGTGTACGCTACAATTGTGGAACATCCAATAAGAAACAAACTCATTACCAATGTCTGTCAAAGTGGTTCTTATTGCAAAACTATCTACACTAGTGAATAGTAGCATATGACAAGCCAAAACAGTGAAGAGCCCAGTGAGAATTAAGCTTACTACATTAGGAAAGACCAGTAAAACAATTAAAACTATTAATCCATGAATGGAAGTATTCAGTTTACGAAGCGTACTTCAGTCAATAATGGAGCACCTAGCGAGACTTGAATGCATTATTGTATACAAAATCACTTTGTTAGCCATTGTTCTACAGGAGGTTCTTTCTTTTCCTTAAATACCGTTCTCTTCATTCATTTCATTTTTTTTTTATATCTCTCCTCATTCTTGATTCATTTCAATTTTGTTTACTCCTTTTTATCACAGCATTTTGGAAAAAGAAGTCGCTTCAAATGCATTGTCAATATTACAGGGCAAAATATGATGCATAATTTTTAATATAGACAAATTGGTATAGGGTATATCATGCAATGATGAGTCATACAAAAATTGGTATAGGGTATATCATGCAATGATGGGTCATACAAAAATTGGTATAGGGTATATCATGCAATGATGGGTCATACAAAAATATTCCAGTTATGTGGGCTGTTATCAGTAGTGTGCAGCACCAACACTTTGATTGTATGCCCCCAAGATTTAATAGGTGGGATTTGGAGTTTATAGAGCCTTGTACTGAGAAATAAGAGAAAGTAAGAAATTTCAAATATGCAAAAACAGATGAAACATTAAATAAATACATTATTTTAAATTTCAAAAATTACATTTTTATTTCACACTTTGATTGAATTCCCTCTCACTATGGATGCCTGGGGCCATTGCATCCTCAGACGCCCTCCTCTGCACTCAACTGGATGCTACCACAGATATCAGATTATGTTCCTGACTCTTATTAGTGCAACGGTAAAGTGCTAAGTGATAGATCTCTGGACACAAGGTATCAAATATACTTTTAGAAACGACTTTTTCAGAATTAATTTCAAGGCATATCAAACATTTCCAGTCTAATTAATGCTAAATTTTGTATTTCTGATTAGCAAAAGGAAAGGTTACAAATAGGTTTCATATATATACTAGAGTCAAGAAGTTATTATAGCAATGAGGTGACGATTTTTGTATTGTACTTTGCACATTGATGCAGTTAATATATTCTTGACCCAGGGTAACCTTCCATGCTGGCTGGGGCTTCAGGGTTATCTATCTCAATGAGACATCCTGGGTATGACAATAAACCATACCCTTCAGCAAGACCTCTGGACTGGGAGGTTGTGAGAAGCATGAAACCATATCTTAAATGTTTTTGTTTCCAGGTTCACCCTGACCTGAGGTGGTAGCACCTGTTAGGATCCCAGCTATAGGCAAATAGTTAACTGTCAAACTGGGATCAAAACATTATAAAAGTATAAAAATAAGTTTTTATAGTAAAAATTCCAGCAATATATTTGGAAGAAGAAAATATTACTAGCTATATATTTTTGAAGAAAAAGAAAAAAAAAACAGCAAGACATTTGAATCTCGACAAAACCCTCTTTACGAAAATACATCAATGACACTTGATCTACAAACTGATTTCTTACAAAGAATACATATTTCACAAATCCAATGTAAAACTTTTATCAGCATTAAATAACTCATTGAGGTTGATATGCCACAAAACAAAACTACCCAAACCATTGAACAACCCTTTTCTGAAGAGGGTGACAAACTCAATTTCAAGTCGTTAAATCAGTTTCATATAGCATCACCAATGTAGTTAGAATTAAGGATAAACTTTTTCTTGACTCAGTAATGTAATATTATCTAGAAAATGTAATATTATCTAGAAAATGTAATATTATCTAGAAAATGCTCCCAATGAACAGACGCTGGTCAGGTGAAGAAAAAAAAAGCAGTAACACCTACCTTAAGCTGAGAAATAGTTTTCTGTTTTCATGACATCTAACAGTCTGATAACTTGGAAGGTACATATTTATTGTTCTGAAAAGGAACAATTTTGTCAAAAAGCTGAAGTAGAAGTTGGGATGGGCTGGTCAACATTAAGTATTCTAGGCCTAGCTAATCAGATTCACAACCCATTCATCTATTATCATTTGCTTACTCACCACAAGAACTTATCCATTGTCATTCAATCCTACATATGCCTCAATACCACATACTCTCTGGTAACCTACAAAAAAAAACATGTAAGAATTTTTATATGTACAAATGTTCTTTTTTTATTTTTGAATAAATATTTTTATTACAAAAATATATTTAAAAATATAATATGAAATACAGGGTGAAGGCATGAACCCCAAAACAAACTAAAATATAACAAAACATGAAAAAATAAATGTTAGTAGGGCCCATTCATCCCACTATATGTAAAAGTGGCTGTTGTATTGCCTTTAGACAGAATCAATAACCACACTTACTAACAAAGAGGAAAGGATAAAATAAATGACAGAGTGGATTAATCAAAAGCTTACTCTGTCAAGGACACTGTGCATGGACACACCTGATACTTGTGACCTACCCACAAGCAAGAAGAGAGTAAGTGTTTGATTGCCTTCTTATGGTTCTTGCAGAGACAACCAGTAAAGGATAAGAGGAAAGATGTAAGTAGCACAAACCTCAGTCCTACTCATCACAGACAACCACTTTCAAAGCCAAGTCCAGACCACTGATTTGACATTTGCCTGTACCTATGACCAATTCTTCTCCAGCTGGAGTATGAACCAGAAACACACTCCAAAAGCGTGGATGGTTCCCTCAGTTTAACTAAAGGGCTCTGGAGGAGTGACTCTCTTCCAGACACCTAACCACATGTTTGAAAACTTGTTGCATTTAATCTTGGCTCATGTGATCTTAAGGTGCTGGTATGATCTGTGATCATACCGGCACCTTCTGAATCACCTTAATATTTTTGCAACATGACACAAAAATGGATACATCATCAGTGTACATGGTAACCCTGGTTCAAGCACGTCCAGGGACAGCAATTCTATGTAGGGTCATATCTACATCCAAGGACAAGAGATCACAAAGCAGATAGGCAAGCCTTACTCTGATCACTCAGGTTCCTCGCATTCAAGCTGGCTAGCTTGATAGAAATCTTTTATGTTTTTCTCCTTGATGTAGACTTGACAGAAATCTGCAGGTGAAAGAAACCCAACAGCTTAAGCTAAGCTCTCTGTGTCCATCTGTGTCTTGGATAATCCTACCTATACTTTAATATTCTATAAAAGGAGGGATGGAGTATAACTGGTACCCTCCCTGCATATATTTTTTATAGTTATTTTTTTTAATCCAGAGTGCCAATTTGAGCCTACTGTCCAGGAGGGCATCCTTCATTCCAGCCAGGTAGTCCAAAACTTGAAGGTACCCACAAGTATTTCTAATGAGAGTTATTACTCTAGGAACTTGTGGGAAATTAGTGTAGACCTCCATCAACAGGAAGTCTATGGAGAGACATTTAAACAATGGCCTGAAGAGGACTTTCCATTGCTAAGACAGGACCCTCTCAAGAGCATTTCTGTTCCTCTGGTGGCTTGCCTCTCTGTTGAGTAAGATTTATTTTATAAGATGGGTAGGTTTGGAGGTTGGTATGGGAGAGTGAGATGGTGAATCCTTACTGGGGGAAGTAGGATGGATCATTACCTTTTCTGCACATTAATTTTTTACTTCTGCTGGGTGAAGCAGGAGCAGATTGGGACTTGGAATGTTCCGTGACCTTTTTTACCTATTTTGGCCAGATTTATTTTGTTCTAAAACATTGTGTCCTCCTCTTCCCTCCCACTTTTTAAAAATATCATCTTATTGGGAGCATATCCTCCATCTCTACACTGCCAGGCTGCTGCTGTTGCTGCTGCATCTGCTGCCATTGAGTATGGTTGCAGCTCTTTGCCTCATCCTCAGTATCTGCTGCCATTCATTGAGGCCATTGGGAGCCTAGCTAGACTTGTCTGACCCTGCTGCTTCTTTGAATGCTGTTGGTTGTTACTGTGGTTTCTGCACTGATGATGTTTGGTTCTTTCCAGGGAATACCTTAGATAAATGCCCCTTCACTCCACAAAACCAGCAGTGAAGTCAATGGCCTTCCACAACCACGAGAATGTTCTGGCATCTACACATCAATATATCAGGGATGCTATTGAAGAACTTGTAAATCATTGTCACCTGAAGACATCTCTGGTATTCATGCCCATTTTCCTGAAGTGTCATTTTCAAACTATAATGAGCAAAAATGAAATGTCCATGGGAACCCTGTATAGTGTTATTTTGCATTGCGGGTGCCCATATATTTGGTTTGCAACCTCACCAATTTTGTGATGAAGATGCATCCTACCAGGGCTCTAGCTTTCTATATGATTACCAACAGGATGTCCCACATTTGACTGCTTTGCCTGTAATTTTGATACTATTTTGAGGTCTTTCAGCACCTCCTGCATTATATCTGGGACTCATACTCTGGGCCCTTTTTGGGTCTATCAGTTGCCCACACTGATAGAGTAACAGGCACGGGTTGTTTTGGGCTTTAGGGAGATGCCTCCATATGGGTGGGTCCCCCACATCAACATGCAGAAAATTCAAAAAGACAAAGATATTTGCAACACAAAACCAATATGGACAAACATGCAAAACAGTACTAAAACATTGTCTGAAAAAAGACAATCTCTTTCTTTTCAAAATAAAATTCAAAGAAAGAAATAAAATCACTCTTTAGAAATGAGCTGGTAACATTGAACATAAAAAAGAAATAAATTTCCTCTTTTTTTATACCATTTCAGGGATCTCATGGTAACACACTCACAAGACCACGGTAACTATAAAAGGTCAGTAAAAATAATAACAAGTTTTTCTGTTTAGTAAGGATTTCAACAGAATAAGGAAACTGCTTCTTTCTCACCTGAATGATGATTTCTCAACAGTATGTAATGTAGTATAGTCATTGCTATATGACTTAACAAGCTGTCCTGGTATTCAAGTTTTATCCAATGTTAATTCTTTTTTGGACTTTTAATTAGTGAAGCAGTTTAAAATAATAAAAATATGCTATCATAGTATTTTAGACAATTCAAAATAATCTACTCAGTTTTTGACTCTCTTTGGTTGATCTATCAGATCAATTCATCAGATTTCTCTTTCTGTTATCACTCTATTATTATTATTATTATTATTATTATTATTTTTCTCTTATTTCTTCATTTGTAATCTTTCCATTATTCTCCCGTCCCTGTACAACACCCTTCATTATTTTTTTTCTTTAGATCTATTTATCTCCCCACCACACATCATACACAGGGACACTCTTTCACTCCTCAGGCTCAGCGCTATCAATACTCAACTTTTGCCCCACCCTACATCACTACTCACAGAGAATAAGGAGAGAGATAAACCACAAACTGAAGATCTTCTGTAGACCAGAAAAAAAGGGAGTCAAGAAGTGTTGCTGCAGGGACCCAGGAAAAAGCCAAGCAGAAGCCCGACAAAAACACAAGGGCTTGTTTCTATCCCCATCCCTATTTCTTTACGCTCATTTTTCTGTTCAGCCACCCTACAAACCAACACCCTAGCTCTTTGGTGATGCCGATATTAATTTTGTCATCTATTGAACCAATTTATTAAATGGAAAGAAAAGGTTGAGTGGGGAAAAGGGAGGCTAAAAATGAATTATCTCCCTTCTCCTCAATGCAAGAAACGTTGTTCCTCCTCTTCTAGTAAATGCCACATGCCAAAATCTTTGAAGCCAATGGTGACCATAAAAAATGGGAAGGCAATGGATTTTCTGTCTCCAAAATGGCAAAGAATGACCAGAAAGAAGATTCCCAGTGAAAACCACACTTGAAGTCTTCCAAGCAATACATTTTCAACAGATTTCTCCCTCTCCTCCTCCTCCTCCTCCTCCTCCATCATTATTATTAGTAGTAGTATTATTATGATTATGAATAAGTGTTCAAATAATAACTGGAGGCCTAAACTGAAGCTTAAGTGACAGCATGTTCGCTCAGTGCTCCAGCTCACTTCTCACTATTTTAGCTGTATTTAATTAGACTTTTTGAAATTTTAGTAAGTCATGATTTTGTATTTATTTATGCAAGTTATTTATTTTTTTATTTTTGCTGCCCTTTTTTCTATTTCTTTGATTGGACTTAAGTCCTGTTAAATTCCTTGTTCCTGTGTATTTTTTATTTTATTTTTTTTAGCTAGTTGAATTACTAACCTACCCACAAATCCATTCCTCTGCTGACCATTAGATAAAATAACTTTTTCTTTCTTTTGACAACTGTCCGTCAGCATGCGTGTAAGTGTTGGTTAGACTTTTTGAAATTTTAGTAAGTCATGATTTTGTATTTATTTATTTTTTATTTTTGCTGTCCTTTTTTCTATTTCTTTGATTGGACTTTAACTAAGTTAAAACTTAGTTAACTCACCATTCTGAACATATATTTTTTTTTTTCATAACAGATAGACTTAACTATCTCCCGGTTAACACTCCACCCATGACTATTGAACAGGTGAAGTGGCTCATCCCTTGTCCCTGTTTAAGATGTTGTTTCCAGTTTTCTCTTTTCCAATCTTTTCACTCTCTTATTTTTTTTTTGTTTTTTTTTCCTCTCCTCAATTGGAGTAGATAGACTAAACTATCACCCGATTCACACTCCACCCACGTCTATTGAACAGGTGTAGAGGCTCATCTCTTGTTCCCTGTTTAGGATGTGGTTCCCGGCTTTCTCTTTTCCCATCTTTTCACTCTTTTCTTTCATTTTTTTTTTGTCCTCAATTGGAGTAGATAGACTAAACTATTGCCCAGTTCACACTCCACCCATGTCTATTGAACAGGTGTAGAGGCTCATCTCTTGTTCCCTGTTTAGGATGTGGTTCCCGGCTTTCTCTTTTCCCATCTTTTCACTCTTTTCTTTCATTTTTTTTTGTCCTCAATTGGAGTAGATAGACTAAACTATTGCCCAGTTCACACTCCACCCATGTCTATTGAACAGGTGTAGAGGCTCATCTCTTGTTCCCTGTTTAGGATGTGGTTCCCGGCTTTCTCTTTTCCCATCTTTTCACTCTTTTCTTTCATTTTTTTTTGTCCTCAATTGGAGTAGATAGACTAAACTATTGCCCAGTTCACACTCCACCCATGTCTATTGAACAGGTGTAGAGGCTCATCTCTTGTTCCCTGTTTAGGATGTGGTTCCCGGCTTTCTCTTTTCCCATCTTTTCACTCTTTTCTTTCATTTTTTTTTGTCCTCAATTGGAGTAGATAGACTAAACTATTGCCCAGTTCACACTCCACCCATGTCTATTGAACAGGTGTAGAGGCTCATCTCTTGTTCCCTGTTTAGGATGTGGTTCCCGGCTTTCTCTTTTCCCATCTTTTCACTCTTTTCTTTCATTTTTTTTTGTCCTCAATTGGAGTAGATAGACTAAACTATTGCCCAGTTCACACTCCACCCACGTCTATTGAACAGGTGTAGAGGCTCATCTCTTGTTCCCTGTTTAGGATGTGGTTCCCGGCTTTCTCTTTTCCCATCTTTTCACTCTTTTCTTTCATTTTTTTTTGTCCTCAATTGGAGTAGATAGACTAAACTATTGCCCAGTTCACACTCCACCCATGTCTATTGAACAGGTGTAGAGGCTCATCTCTTGTTCCCTGTTTAGGATGTGGTTCCCGGCTTTCTCTTTTCCCATCTTTTCACTCTTTTCTTTCATTTTTTTTTGTCCTCAATTGGAGTAGATAGACTAAACTATTGCCCAGTTCACACTCCACCCATGTCTATTGAACAGGTGTAGAGGCTCATCTCTTGTTCCCTGTTTAGGATGTGGTTCCCGGCTTTCTCTTTTCCCATCTTTTCACTCTTTTCTTTCATTTTTTTTTGTCCTCAATTGGAGTAGATAGACTAAACTATTGCCCAGTTCACACTCCACCCATGTCTATTGAACAGGTGTAGAGGCTCATCTCTTGTTCCCTGTTTAGGATGTGGTTCCCGGCTTTCTCTTTTCCCATCTTTTCACTCTTTTCTTTCATTTTTTTTTGTCCTCAATTGGAGTAGATAGACTAAACTATTGCCCAGTTCACACTCCACCCATGTCTATTGAACAGGTGTAGAGGCTCATCTCTTGTTCCCTGTTTAGGATGTGGTTCCCGGCTTTCTCTTTTCCCATCTTTTCACTCTTTTCTTTCATTTTTTTTTGTCCTCAATTGGAGTAGATAGACTAAACTATTGCCCAGTTCACACTCCACCCATGTCTATTGAACAGGTGTAGAGGCTCATCTCTTGTTCCCTGTTTAGGATGTGGTTCCCGGCTTTCTCTTTTCCAATCTTTTCATTCTTACGTAGCCCCCTGCACTTCAGTGGCATTACCGCCTTGCTTGGGGTGATATGATTAAAAAAAAAAAAATAATACCAGCCCATCCACAATTTTTTTCATCATCTTTCCTCCTATTCTACAGGAGTTATTGTTTTCTTGACTACCTCTTTTTTGGTCTTTTTGTCATTCTTAATATTTTTGCTTCACAACTTTCTCTCTCTTTTTCTCTATTCTTTCTTCATTTCTATTTTATTTCATACCCGTCTCTATTTGCTTTCAATAGTTTACTTCTTTTCATGTTTGTTTTTCTTTCTTGGATTTTATTTTTGTTCATGACTTATCCTTATTCTTTTTTTTTTATTCCTTCACACAACTTCCCCCTTCTGTGACTTTCTTCACCATCTTTTACCCATAATTCTCTCTGATCAAAATCCATTTTTCCCTTATAAAATGACAGACCGAAATACTTTGGCTCCTTCCCAAAACAAATTTTCCCATATATCCTGAATATACCCCTTCTCCTTGCTATGCCACTCTATTCAGAAGTAGTTTCTAATCCTTTTTTCCAGACTTCACAGTTGGCCCCTAAAATGCATGCTGTAAGTATGGTGTCCAGTACTGAGTCAAATTTCTATGCATGCATGCGTGAGTTCAGGGACAACGTTGTTGTCCGGATCATGTGTGTGTGCTTACCTGTCATCTGTATTATAATTTCTTGACTATTCATTTCTTTTGTAACTATGATATATATATCCAGAATATTTGAAACTTAAATCTTAATTTCCAGCTTGCTCATCATCTTATCCACACAAATGAACATTAAAATTCACAAATAATAATCACTTTTTATCAAACACCTTTGCTTTTTTATTATTAGAAAATAACTGAATTTAAAAAAATATATCTAATCATTTTTCTTTACTTGTCATTCATTCTATTTAATGTTGAACTGAATTTTTCAATTGGGAATAAAGTTTGGTTTGGATAAAAGACTGAATGCAATGAAATTTCAAAGCAAAATTTGTGCTTTTTATTACAGAACAGCTTTTTGCATAAATATAATATCCAAATAAATATTTTGACTGGTATAGATGAATACAAACTAAGGAAACATTGGTGATATTAGTGTTTTTGAGATGAGGAATTACCATAATTATATTCTTTGGTATTTGAACCAGAATGCTCATCTTGGTTATTATATTTATGACATTTCAGCTTTAAGGTCTTTGTCTAAAATTCCAAGAAGTTTATTGGATATGAAGACAGATATCTGCAAAAGACTAGAGGGTATTGTACCCTCTTTCCTTTTCCAGGTATGTGCCTTCATATTCAGTATCAATCAAGATCAGTATAACTAGTCTGAATGGAAAGACAAATAAAGACAAACTGTATTCAACACTCAAATCTATTTTTTGTTGAATACTTGGTTTTTATACTTACAATGTTTCACTTGTTTTATCCTCTGACATTCTTCAAGATTTTAAGGATTTAGTTTGACATTCCACAAAGGTTATTGAGTTCAGAAATAGTCATTTGAAGAATACTGGAGTGTACAAGAGATGAAACTTTGAGATTATAACAATCGAGTTAATAATCAATCATGTCCAAAATAGCACAGCATATAATAAGGATAAATTTTATCCAGCATTGTTCAGGCACTCCCGTCTCTCATTTGTACACTTGCTGTTGTTAACACAATATTTTGACTAATCTGTTCTTTGGCCTTCATCAGTGACAATCAAGGAAACCTCTTTCTCAAGAAAGAGATTCCAGTGTCTGAACAATTTTAATTTCTCTTTACAAAGATTTTTGGTAAAGATAAATTTTGTTGGCAATTTTGACAGTGTTAAAGTGTTTATTCTATTTTATTAAGAATCATTTTATGCAGATCTAGGAATGAATAATTCTTTTATTTGTACACTTTGATATGAGTTTTAAACTGATTACTCTAATGAGAAAATAGAGTAAAATGACGATGGAATTTATATTAAAAATATTCAACCAAATTCTGTTATGCCTTTTGGATCCTGCATTAAAATATTGGCACCTTTTTAACTTTCTCTTCAATGATGTCCACATTTTTTTTCACTGAGGAAAAAATAATTTTTTGACACTATTTACATTGTTGGACTGTTGTCCTCACCTTTGTTGCCATATTCATGATGTTTCATCCATTGTATAATCCGGCCTTCTTGATCAGAATTTTAAACTGAACCCATTATTTTGTTCACTGGGCTAGGTTGTTTTAGTTCCATGAGCCATGCCTTTTCAAGATAGTATCAGTATCAGTTATCTCCCTTTAACTCAACTCTCTAAGGGTTCTTGTTTACCTCTGCTGCAGCCAGGTATTAGAACTCACAATTCTTTGGGTTAAGTTACTGAATTCAAACAACGCTTTTATCCACTGAGCCATATGTCGTTGAGCCAAAATGTTGTGAATATAGCAACAAAGATGAAGACAACAGTCGGAACAATGCAAATAGTTATAATGCAGAATAATTTCTCAGGACCATAAACATTAATTTTGGTAGTTTAGTTATTTTTCAATTGTTTTGGTAATTGTCTTTTACATCACTTATCATAAATATCAGGAGACTTTGGTTGTATATATATATGCTTCAGATTGTACAGCTAAATTTGTTGGATACTGTTAAGTTTGAATTCCTCAGATAGACATTAAATTTCAAATTAACACAAATTAAAACAATAAGTGATGTTAAATTTGGATCTGGTTTTGAAAATTGCAAGTTATGTTTGAATATTATTCCAAGCCCAAGAAGAAAAAAAATCAGAATTTTTCAATCTTTGTCTATAAATTCTGAAGAATCTATTAATCTGAATCCATGATACGAACATATTATGAGCAAAGACATTATTTCATTGCATGAAATTCATTCCTTCTATAGTTTTGTCTCTGGTCCTACTTTATTAATTTTCACACAACTTATGTAGGAAACAAAATATTTAATCGTTTTTTTCCAAATCTGTGATAGATGTTTGATATGTCAATAACTTAATCATACAAATGACAAACCTGTACAAAAAAACCTAAAAGAAACCTTCGACAAAAGCATATTACTTATAAAATTATCATTAATATTGAAATGACTTTTCTTGATAATATGTTAGATACCAACAGATGTGATTTGTCTATTTCATTGTATGAAAATCCACCAACTAGAAATTTGTCTTTTCAATTAATAAAGTGCATTTCTTCACAGATATAAAAATCACTGTTTTATATACAGGGTGTCCATAAAGTTTGTGTGCACCTTAAAAAATTTATAACTTTATTTGTATTTGCAATAGAAATAATTTGTAAAAAGGATTAGAAAGAAGTAAATCTATTGTTTTAAAGTTTTATTGAAATTGTATTTAAGTTTTCACATGTCCCCCATCATTAGCAATACAAAGTGTAATATGATTTTGCAGTTCATATTTATTACTTATCTAAAAATTGTTGTAAATTTTGTGGTAAAGAATTATTCAATAACTATGCTTAAAACTAGGTACATTAAACTTTATAACATTTTTACAGATTATTTCTATCACAAATACAAATAGTTATAAACTTTTTAAAGTTATACACACACACACACACACACACACACACACACGTGTGTGTGTATGTGTGCTTGTGTATGTATATATAGTTATTATTATTATTATAATAATAGCATACTGCAACTCAAAAGCTATCAAGATTTGGTGTTCAATACACCCTCATCAGGCAGTGAAATGTGGTTCATTTCCTGGATCATATATGTATATTGACAAGGATATTTAAAATAACAAACCTAAACTTAAAAATAAAAATGCCACCATATTAGATGATTATAGTGGGATGGAAGGTTGGGGCAAAGTGTAGCAATGTATACCACACAGAAAGTGTCTGGTATACAGGAAATGACACTTATAACAATAATAATAACTATATATCTATAAATGGTCTACTTCTGTATTGAGCACTTTTACTAAAAAGTATATTATTAAACTGTGGAATATATATCTATTAGTTTAAACCACTCATATATATATATATATATATATATATATAAGCAGGCATAATTTCTTCATTGGATACTTTATTTTATAAAGAATTAATGCAAAATTACTATTTATCAACAATACTTTCCTCAACCACATCAACAAGCAAATAAAATTAGGTTTAAAGAATTTCAAAAAAATAACAAAAGCTACCATCCAAGTATAAACCAAAAAAATTTTAACTTATTTTATTGTACCAAGATGTATCCTAACTATAAACAAGGTAAAAGAAAACTATTAAAAGTCTGATTCACCAGTACATATCACTCAAAGACTGCAATAAATATCTGAAATTTACCATTTTTTACAAATTGTTTTAAATAACCCCAATAATCTTCACTGCATAAAAACAATGTTTATGAATTTTCACGTCCTTTGGAATATTGCATTGTTAGGGGAAAAACAGCATCAAATTTTCACATTGGCCACACAAATGTCCCACTCTCTCATAGGTTAACTTGTCACTTACAAAGACTTAGTGCAATTTACATACATATCAATCATCACGACACAAACAAAATACATCTGTAAACATAAAACAAATATGAATTGATAATACCAAGATACAATATAGCATGAAAAGACTCCCTCTATTATTAGACAAAAGAAAAAACCAGCATTAAATAAAATATCTTTCATCAGAGAAGATGGTAGTTTAAAGTGTTTATAAAATTAATATGAAGTTAAAATAATATGTTTAAAATGTTTTATGCATTCCTTTTCTGTTATATAATAAAAGTGTACATGGTATAAGCTAAAACTCATTAAATGTATTTCTTGTATAAATATAAGGATATCTTGAGTGATGTCTTCAAGCGATTTGCAATAAGTTATTGCTCATGGGAGAAACCTAGGTCACATAAAAACTAGTTTACAAATGGAAAATATTCAAAAGTTCTATAATATAACTGGATTGAACACTTTTTAATACAAATGTGCACTGGTCTAATATATATATATATATATATAGAAAAGAGCTTGTAAATATAGTGTAGACACTTGAATCAATACATTCATAATTTGTGGTATAATATATATATAGTCATCTGCAGACAGATCTGTTTCGCTGTATCACAGCTCATCAGTACTGTTAGACATCCGATTGCTTCTAACCAGGATTGAAACCCACTCAAATTGACATCAGTTGGCAATTCTACCTCTAAGCTATGGACGCTTGGTAAAGGAAGGTGGACTTTTAGCATCTTATAGGAAAGAGTTTGTAAATATAGTGTAGATACTTGAATCAATACTTTCCTAATTTGTGATATATATATATATTCAAATAAATAAGGAACAAAGATGATATTTGCAATGTACAAAACATTAATTTAAAACAGTGCTCAATATAAAATAGAGCAATGAGTATTTATTACAAATTATACTTTAAAACATGTACAAACTACAATCTACTACAAAATTGTACATTTTGTTTCGACATTGAGAGAACAATGTTTCATTAGGTAGTTAATAAGTATGATAATAAATGTTATTTTTGAAAAAAAAAACCTCACTTTCTTTTATTTTTGGAAAACGTTTCGTATGAGGTAAAGAGGGTAGGAAAGATGAGAAAGCAAAAAGAGAAATCAAAAAAGGGGGGAAAGAGAGAGGAAAGAGAAGGACACAGAGGAAATAAAATGCAAAAGGAAAACAAGAGAGAAAGAAAGAAGTGAAAGGAAAGAACCAATGAAAACAGCCCAGAGAGAAATAGACCCCAAATTTAGGTAGGAAGTAAAATACAGACAGATACAAATATTGGTCACATGATGTCTGAGCTAAACAAAGAGGAAAAAGTGAGAAAATGCATAAAGGAAAGAAAGTGTTGGGGAGACAACAAAAGCGGCAAAGAAATAGAAATTTCAAACTTTGGCCAGAAGTGAGTTGCAAAGCGATACATTTGTTTGTTACACTGTATAAAACTAAATCAGCAGGTTGGATTTTATTTTATTTTTTTAAATTAGATTTTGTACTACCTTATGAGTTAAAGGGGCTGGA
This sequence comes from Ascarosepion bandense, assembly GCA_037127315.1. NCBI lineage: Eukaryota > Metazoa > Mollusca > Cephalopoda > Sepiida > Sepiidae > Ascarosepion > Ascarosepion bandense. Next base: position 5,371,187 of record JBBBDQ010000154.1, read on the forward strand.
ATGTTTAGGTTAGAATTAGTATTAAATAATTATATTATACTGGAGTATTGTGTGGGTCATTTATTTTAGTAAAATAAATTTTAATTTTTAAGTTATATTGGAGCATAAGTTATGAAACATTATAATTAATTAAATTTTAATGAAAAGTATTTTCAATGTCTACATAAAACAGTCAATTTATTTTTACTGTTCAGTAGTTCTTTATTTTTAGGAACCTTAAAATCTGCAGTTTTCCCTCAGGCACAGAAGGAAGATATTGTAGAATGATTTATTCTAGATATTCTAGAATTTTCCATTTTACTTTAGGGGTTTTGTTTGTATCCTTTAACTCCTAAAAATACACAAAAAGAGATGTTTGGTTTCAGTACATGTTGTTTTTGAAAGAAGTCAAGTGTATATACTAACATTGTTTAAAAGTCATCTTAGTAGATCCAGTGTAAACTTTTTTAATAGTTGGGTTTCTATTTGATATTATATTACATTAGTACACAATAGAATTTGTTAGACACCTATTTTCCAGTGGGCGAATTGTTAGGATTTCCACAATTACGTATGTTTGTATTATTGTTATAGAAATATATATATAGATAGAAATATCTATTTGGATAAAAAATTTAACTTTAGTTATGTGCTGATTTAAGATTTTATTATTATGATTTTTAATGATTTTTTTCTAGATTATTTGTACAACTATAACTTAATTTCATGGTATTTTATTAAAAATTTTACTTAGTGGGTTATTATTAGGGAAATGTTTCTTAATTAAATTGAAGAACTTCAGCACTAACTATTTGGTTAAAAGGGGGGCATACCAAATGATTTTTCTATTTCTATTTTTCTTATTAAAGTTATAATTTTTATGTAGTTGATATCCTGGTTTTTGTAGCCGCCATTATTTAGGGCATTATTATAAAAACCTTTATGCTTATAAAATACTTCTTCACTAGAAGAGATTTTTCTAATTCTATATTCTATGGATAAGTGTATATGTTTGATTATACTTGTGGGGGTGATTAGACTTTAGGTGGATGTATAATGGATATTTGTTAGGTTTTATGTATGTTTGATAAGTATCATTTACTAAATCTAATGTTACATTGAAAAGCTTAATACTTTTAAATTAATGTTAATTATTATTTCAGGTTTAGACTTTTGAATTCTCTGTATGGATTAGTTTTCTTATTTCATCTGTTTTAAAATGTGTGGACTTTTGTACTTTTATAAATCCATCATCCCTATATAACCCTATGCCATGCGTGTTTATGTCATAGTGTGTGGAGAGATTGTATAAAGCAAATCAACCAATGAGATCAGAAGACTTTACAGAGTCTAATGCACCCATTGTGATGTCAAATTGGTTATCAGAATTATTTTTCATCCATTGTTCTTGATTGTGAATAAGAACGGATATCTTAATGGCCATTATAATATTATATTCAGCCTTACTTAAGTTCGAATAATGTATGGCAAATTCCAGTCCCAAGTTGAAAATATAGTATTTAATTATGATAATGTTTAGTGCCAAAGTTGTTTTTTTCAGTGGTTTTACTGATAAAATGTATGATGACAAGCAGGTTTGAATATATATATATATATATATATATATATATATATATATATATAAATATGCATATTTACATTGTACCAATAAAAATGATGAGATTATGTATGGATTCGTACTTCTGTTGGGGATTTAACTTACACTTTCTTGCCTGTTTAAGATTAGAGTGCAGGATCTGTAAACTCTGTTTGCTCAAAATGTTCTCAAATATTCATTTATGCTCAGAAACACTAACTAGCCTCTGTGCACTCTCTTATATCTGTTGCACATACACTCTCTAATATATATATATATATGCACACACTGAATTTGTATTTGTGGTTATAAATATTAGAACATTCTTTTTAATAATAAATTTTTTTTATTCTGTCTCTTTTTCTCTCAATGTACATGCATTTGTGTGTTCAACTTATTTCTTGAACAAATGAACTCAGTTATATGGAATCCATGAGAATAGCTGGCTTACTTTTGGCAAGTGAGAAAATTAGAAGAATAACAATAATTGAGCCTTTAAAGAAACCTTGTGGAAAATTCTCCCAGCATTTAGAAAGTATCCTAACTTTATTCTCATCAATATATTCTGTCCCTCCTTTCTTTATTATGCATAAAATAATATGTAGGGCATTCAGTACAAAAAACAAAAAAGGCTTCCTGCCCTAAAATCTGACCCATTAATCTAAATGCAAGAAATATAAAATGAAACTGTCTCAACTAATACTGCTTATACACTGAACCATTTCTTAAATAGATTTTTAGTTCTTAATTTCAATATTTTTTCTCATTAGTAGTTATCTTAAGTAGTGAATAAAAGAATGACTGATGATAAAATAAAGGGCTAATATAATATTCTCTACATTTTAATATTATATTGATATATATTAATCATATCACTATAAACAGTGGATATATGTATTTGAGTGGATATGCCCAATTTTAAACTGTGTGATTGACATTGGCTTTGACACTTGAATCTTTAATAAAAATATCTTTTGGCAGGGTCTGAACTTGTTGTCCCCCTTATATAGGAGAAAACATATTTAATCCCTGTGTGTTTTAAACTTCTCAGTCATGAAGGACTTCTTAGCAAAGCAAAGTTCAATCACTCTTTTTAATAAATGTGCATCTCCTTTTGAAGCTTATATATGCTAACTTTAATTAATTTATAAGTAATTAATGAATTTCATTTATTTTTTGACGTTATTTCATACGAGTGAGCCCATGCTGTAAAAAATGATGGCAAAATATTTATATCAATATGCCCTCTAAAATGACAGCAACATATATACTGATGTATCTGCTAAGACAAGAAAAAACCCCAAATAATCCAAACTCCTGAGCATGACAAGAGAGAAATATATCCAAATGAATAAAACTGAAGAATAAAATTGCAACATTCAAAACATTAATCTAAAACAGTTCTCAATAAAAAAATAGAGCAAATAATATTTATTATAAATTATTATGTTAGAACATGTGGAAAACTACTACAAAATTGTATATTTTGTTTTGACATTGAAAAAACAGTGTTCCATCAATGATAGTAATAAACGTTTTTATTTAAAAGAAAGAAAGAGGGAAGAAAAGAGAAGAAAATAAGATAAGAATCAAGAAAAGGAAAAGAAAAAGGAAAAGGAAAAATACAGAAGAAATAGGAAGTGAAGAGAAAAATAAGTGAGAAAATGTAGAGAGGGAAGAGCCAATGAAAACAGTTAAAAGAGAGAAATTTTAAATTTGAGGTGGAAATGGATTTCAGACAGATATTGACATAGGTTACAATGTTGTGGCTCAAATCTTTTGGCATTTAAAAAAAAATTGATGAAATCCCATACACAAACAGAAATATTATTCATAAAGGATATTTAAAAAAATACTAGATTGCAAATCATTAGACTTAATATTATAAATTAGAATTTCTTTCTTTCTTTTTTAATATCTTTTTACCTCATAGGGAGAAAAAATAAAGGGAAATGTTTTTTTTATATAATCGAAAAATATTTTTTTAAAAAAGTGCTTATTACCATCATTGTTAACTACCTGAAACACTTTTTTGTCTAAACAATATGAAAAATTTTGTAATAGTTTGTAGTTTTCCACATGTTTTAACATAATAATTAATATATATATATATATATATATAAACAATGTTCATTATTATAGAGTGTGCGTGTGTGTGTGTATATATATATATATATATATATATATATATATATATATATATATATGTATTCTTCACAACTCGAGAATGTAATTGTTTCCAAAAAATAAAATAATAAAGCACTGTTAAAGAGAAAACACTTGGCAAGAGTTTTCATAACTGGTAGTAAAATTTAATAACTGGCAGTAAAGAGAATGAACTGAGCTGATGCAGCCTTGCTATTGACTCTCTAATGAACTGAGTCCAACACCTAAAATGATTTTAAAAAAAAGACAAGCAGATTTTAGTGTTCCACTTCATTTTCTATATAAATTATTTTCCTAATTTCACATCCATGTATATAATGTGAAAATATGAATGTAACATTTGTTTATTGACTAATGAATCTGATTGCAAACTAAAGAATATGGGTGTTTTTTGTTAAAATATTTACATTATCTCTAAAATCCTGTCTATTTGACCATTTTAAGGGTACTATTGCCCAACAACAAAAGCATTTACAAAACCAAAATATTAACCTAAAATCTAGTTATACTCTTAAATACTCTTGTCAGATTGAGACTTTCATCTAGATGACATGCGTGGTACCAAACGTTTTTGGAAATATATAAACTGTTGGTTGTATACAACCACATTTTCAGATTAATGGTTAAAAATGACTTTGATTGAGAGGAGTGTATTGATCCCATCAAGGACTATACTCCTTTAGACCTAATGTTTCAGAATCATAATGAACTGTACCAGGCAACAGAAATCACATCAATTGAGAACATTCAACAGTAGCAAAAACTAAAATTTTTATATATTCCATATATATATATATATATATATTCATATAGATAGGTGTGAGCTTGTAACCCTGGGTTTCATGCTCTTGCGATTGTCAGACAAACTAACCAATTTTTTAAAAAATTGGTTATATGTAGGGTTGCACACACACATACACACACATACACACGCACACACACACACACACACACATATATATATATATATATATATATATTTTAATTCTCTCTGTATGTGTTTTCAAAATTTTTATTTTTATAGTTCTAAGTACTTTCAGTAATGTCCAAGATTATTTTCAAAGGGCAGTAGTTAATGTAGTTGTCTGTTATGAAAAATTGTAAGTTATAAATATCATATGCTTTAACTGTTATGAGTTTTGAGCATACATGTAGGAATGCAATGACAATTTGAAAATCATATGATGTAAGTAAAGTAATTTAGTTTTAATATTGATAAAAAATGCAGTTTATATGTTTTAAACTATTGTTTTTCATCAAAATTACAACTTTGATATTTTAAAAACCTACTGTTAAACATATATCTAAATTATTTTATCAAACATACCTACATGAAGATATGCTTCTTAAATATATATACACACATATATATATATACATACATATATACACACACATTTATGAGTTTTATTATATCCATAGTTCATGCATATTGAGCACTTTTTTCTATAAACAAAGCAAATTTATATATATATATATATAATACTAATATAAAATTTTTCACTTAGCTAATTAATGTCATATTAAGTACCCCAACTCCAGATTTTTGTAGATTAACCTTTTTGCAATCATTCAGTTCACTCATCAGAAGATATCAGCAATTGTTTGCCAATTTTCTCACTTTCATTATTTTTACATTAAGTTAAAATAAATAATTTATGCCCTTTTTATGGTTGATTTATTTTTCTTCTTTGTGTGCAATTGTAAGTGTATGTGGTGTATATGTCTGTAAGTGTGTGGTGTGTGTGCATACCTGTAAATGTGCATGTAAGTGTGTGTGTGTGTGTGTGTGTGTGTGTGTGTCTGTATATCCCTGTAAGTGTGTGTGTATCGCTATAAGTCTGTGTATATGTGCGCATGTATACAATGTTGTGTTTTTTTTTCATAATTTACTTATACGTTCTAACTATTCCTTTTCCTACTATATATTTTATCTTTCAGCTCTGTGTGCCAAAGATAATGTAACATGTGTGTGTGTGTGTTTGTGTGTGTGTGTGTGTGTGTGTGAGAGAGAGAGAGAGAGAGAGAGAGAGCGAGAGAGAGAGAGAGAAAGAGAGAGAGATTTTACCAGCTCTTTTTTTTTCTGGGATGCCATTTTAATTGTTCTCGTTTTGAGAGCTGCTTACAAGTATGTTTTACATGTATAAGTTTCTTGCACCCCCTTAACATTTTTTCATATTTTGTAGTATTACCAACTGAAATTCAAATTAACTTAATAGTATTTTTACCATTTTATCAGCATAAAATGCACAGTGTCACAAAATTAAATGCATGGGAACAAATACAAGTATTTAATAAGCTGTGAAGTTTAAGACTTGTCAGTGAAAACAGATGAACACTCATGTCCAACATTCTAAACAGTATGTCATCTTTGTCTCCAATTATGACAATATTAATTTTACTTCCTCATCTAACAAAATTCTGACTTTGCAAGGCAACTTTAAGTGGTGCCATCAGGTTAAGAAATTTGAGACTAATTCTAGAGAAAACAGGAAAAGAATGATGTGTACAAAGTATAATGAATAATTGACTTGAGAATAGGAAATGCTGGTTTTTTTTTTGGTTTTTTTTTAAAGAAATTGGGAAAAGTGGAAGTAAATATATATATAGTTTGGAAAAAGAAAAGCTTAAGAAAAATGAAGTGAAAGAGAAGTGAGGAATAAATAGAAAGTAGAAAATAAAGGAAAAGAACAGCTAAGTGAGAGAAGCAAAGAGAAGAGGAAAAAATGAAGAGAGGAAAAAGTAAAAAAAAAATCGGTAGCAAGCAAGAATATAAATAAAAAGAATGTAAAAGAAAATATCATTTGGTACACTGTTCAAAGTAGTATTATCATGGCTCTTCCCAACTTCCTATCTTTTGTAGCTCTTATCAATGTTTGTTTGCAATAATTACCATATAGGAGGATTGATATTACATTTTAAATGAAATTATGCCAAGGAAAATGTAGATAAATCATAAGAAAATGGATAATGTCTTCTATTTAAACCTAAAAATAAAAGATTGAGACAAATTTAAAAGAAATCCAACAAACCAACCTCGTTGTGAATATAAGTTATGACTGGATATATATATAGGAGTTTCCTGGAAATTATTCAAACAACTTTAATTTCTCCTAACAAGTGGTTTATAATGATGGAAACGGTTATGTATCATGTGACTTTAAGGATGTGTGTTGTGGTGCAGGAGATATCGGCTTGGAACAAGAAATCAGGGAGTCAAGTTTGAATTCAAGTTGATATTCCTTGCATTCACTTCCACGCAAATACCCTTGGGAAAAATATTAATCCGTCTCTTCCCTCCAGTTATAGGTTAAATAACAGAACAGATTAAGTTCTATAGCCTTGGTCAGCAACCAGTCTATTGCAGAAAGTAATGGTAACCTACTGCCCAGTTAGTCATGTCTCGAAAGAGACATGATCACCCAAGTGTGTATCACATATGGCACTTAACTGACTGACTGACTTTTGTGTCAAGGAGGACAACTTTGAAGAAAGATTAAGTAACAAGATAAAGTATTGTATGTAACTGCAACAACCTGTGGCGGTACTCACTCTGTTAGTAGCTGCAGACACTATACTTTATTGGAATGGGATTAGTCTCATATGAATAGTTACAAGGAAATCAACTGGGTTTCTACTAATACATTACATCTTTCATTTCAAGATATGAGAATTATAATTTTCATTATTGACAGAAGTTGAACAATCTTTTTAATTGTTGTAGAGTGACTGACACCTCTGCAGCACTCTCAATGATGAAATGGGATATTTATGTAAAAAATAGTAGCATTCAAGGTGTAATATTCAAGTGTCATTCGAGTAATATTCAGATTGATTATTTCAGCAACTATTGCAATCTAACCCCCTCCTCTGTGTTGTAAGTTCTGTCTTGTCTGTTATTGTAACTATTGTACTGTTCTGTGTAAATCTGTTTAGTACTAAATATTGTGCTGAATAATACTGCAGCACATGTTCTCTGTATATTGTATCCACCTCAGCAATACAACATTAATAGATAAAAATATTTATATAATCTGTTATTAAGATATGATATACAAACAACAAGCAAGGGTATACCACTATCACGTATTAGACTAGGCATTATTGTGAAGGTTATTAACTTTCTGTTCTGAGATCTAATGAGTCTGAGTGTGATATGATCACTTCCTTTTACAATTCTACCAGCTTCTAAATATGGTATAATTTATTATATACTGCAGCTATATCTGGACAAACAACGAGGAATAAGTAAGTATAAAAAATATAATCTCATATTTTTATTTTTTGTTAGTGACACCTGTGTGGAGTAGGAAAACAACCAGAGACAGATCACACTCACAAAAGGGCTGTTGGGAGTCATTAGCCAGTTTCTGTCTCTTCAGCCAAAGATTCTCGGCTTTATACAGGCTTAAAACTCTGACAAATTTTGCTTTTTCAAGTTGTTGCTTTGTTGATGTCATTCATGGCTGGATGTATCTGTCAATAACCTTTAGTAGCCCTTCTTTTCATCTGGTTGTCACTTGTGTTTTTTTTTTTGTTGTTGCACTTGTTGACATCATCCACGGCTGAATATGTCTGTCAACCGTCCTTGTCCTTTGTTGACCTTACCCACAGCTGGATGTACCTGTGAATTATGTCACTGTTCAAGGTAATATATTACAAATTAAAAGGGCCTGCACAACACTGTTTGACCCAGATACTTCTTTATAGTTAAATTCATAATTCATATTGCTGATCTTCTATTTGAAGGTCAAAATAAAAGGTTGAGACAAATTTAAAAATAAATGAGAATATATAGATTTATAAACTGGGTAAGAATACAAATCTTGTGCTATATCCATGGTAAATGTTCAGATGAGCTACGGTTCTCTAGTTCATACATTTACAGCTAAGATCAACCATATTATATACACAGGGTCACATCATTATCATTTCATTTGTTATAAATACACATGAAAGAACAAATGAAACAATTGTAACACCAATGAGGGAAATATATACATATATATATACACATTGATCATTATTATAATGATTGATGATAGAGGATGTGAACAGAATTTCTTTAAATGCAGGTGTGGCAATTTGGAAGAGGGTGGGTCACAACTGGATATGTGTGTCAGTTCAATTGATTAAGGTTACAGTGTTGACATAGAGAGCCTCCTGGGCATTGACAGCCAGTCTATTGGCCATATTCTGTCCCAGTCATTTCTGAGTGTTTTTTTAAAGCAAATCTGGTGGCTTCTGAGCTCCTCTTTATTTTTCTTTGGTGGAAACTTTTGTGATTTGTTACTTTTCTTTTTCTTTTTTTTTTCTTTTGAGGGATTGTAATGCTTGGAGCCCCTGTCTAGAGGATGACTTTTTTATTTCGGATTTTTCTTCTCTCTTAGCACTCATATGTGGCTGATATATAGAGTGAAACAAAACGAGAATCTAATTTGCAGCTGAGTATGACACTTTCATATTTCATCAATAAATAGAAAGTTCCACTAAGAAGACGTCTTCCCAAGAAATGTTATTTTGTCAAACAAACTTTTTAGAGAATTCTTCTGTGGTCATTATGATCTTAACCACTTCAAGTCTAGGGTTCACTCTTATCTATCCTACATATCCTTATAATCCTTCTTTACAACAACTTTATCCAGTAACCTATCTTGAATTGTTCTTGGATTCTTATATTCAGGAAATAATAGTAAAAAAAAAAAAAACCTGTCTCCAATCATACAAATAAATGGTTTATAAGCTCTAATGGCACTGAATTATATTTGTTCAAATCATAAGTGTTAAATATTGTCAAAATATTGAATCTATTTTATATAGTATAAATTTTATTAAATATTGTAGAGTTTGTTGGGTCAACAGCCATTTTCTGCAATGTGGTGGACTGGGCTCTATATACATACAGTGCAATGATGACATTGCATCTGTGGGTAGAAAGCTTCCTCTAAGGTCAATGGCCAGGACAGAGGAATTCCTTAATGGTATCAGCAGCCACATATATTCTTGACTAAGGCGAATCCTAAAGTTAGAGGATATCAGCTTTGGTTTTTACTTGGAGAGGGATTGGCTCCACCATGTCAACATACCCAAGATACACTATGTATAAATGAATACCTCTCTAGCTATCAATACAATTATGAAAAGGGAACTGGACAGGAACTCAGCTGTGCATCAAATCTGACCACACCTTGTCACCAGACAGATGATGATTGAAAAAAACATTGCCTTCATTCAAAGGCTTAAGAAGAAGAGTTTTGTCCAAGTATTTTAATGATCAAAAACATTAAACTAAAAACAATAGATTCCAAAGAAACAAACATTCTGTTACAATTCAAAGTAGCAACTATAGTATTGTGTTATCACAGATTTTACTAACCTATTAATGATCTGAATCCATTTCCAGCAAGATCAGAGCCATACCTTAACAGTAAATAAGTAATTTTAGAATAAGATCGCTTAAAGAAAAGTAACATTTTCAAACGAGAAAGTTCATATACAGAATCAGTAAATAAAGATAATAAATAAATCTGAAGGAATGATTTTATGATGATGACGAAAAAGGCAAAAAAAAAAAATAATGGAAAGCAATAAGAAAAGTATAGCAAAATAAAATGAAGACTAAGGAAAATAAATGAGGGTCAGGTCAAACAAAATGGCTAACTCACCTCATGAGAGACAAAATAGAGGTCAGTAAAAGTTAAAACAAAATGCTGACCTGCACTTGAAAACTGAAGTCAAAAAATGGCTAGACTTTTTCTTTCCTTTAAACCATTATTTATTTTTATATAACCTGTTGAGTTGACTTGATAGTGGAAATACCAGAAAATTTCTATTCAAGGGAAGGAACTGAGCAGCCTTTGTTCATAAAGGCAGAAAATTGGGTGCTGTAACAAATTTTAGCTACAAAAGATTTTTAGCTCATTGAAAAATCAATATATATATATATATATATATATATATATATACTACCTCTTATTTCTATTTTTTTTACTTATTTGTCTACATATTTTCTGATGTTTTTATATTCCTTTCTTTTTCTTTACTACTTTCTTTCATTTTTTTCTATTTCTACTTTTTCATTGAATAATTTTTCTGCTTGTCTTTATTTTTATGCTCTCTTTCTACTACTTTCTTTTTCATTTACTACTTTTAAGTTTTCTCCTGCTTTCCTTCTTTTTGTTTACCACCTCTCCTTTTTCTTTCTCTCTTTTACTTCTTCTTTTTCCATTGTTTTTTCTTTTTTCTGTTTATTTACTTTTCCATCACTTTCATTTATTTCTCCTTTTTTTATCATTGTCACTTTTTAATTCTTTATTTTTCATCTTACCTTTACTGCCACTCTTTCTGCTACTTTTTTTCTTTTATTTTATCTACAGCCTCATTCCTCTTCTTTCTTTTCATTTACCTTTCCGTTTCATCTTCTGTCTTTTCTTTCCTTTTACACTTCCTTTTTCCTTTTAATTTTCACTTGCTCACTCTAATTCATCTTCTTTTGCTGACATTTTTCTTTCTATCTAAACTAGGTTACATGTAATACCCTTTGCTCTAGAATCCTTACCAATCTTCTGTTCTAACATCAAAGCCATTTCATTTAATTAGTTCTGTATGAATCAATGAAGCCAAAGCTTGAATAAGCCATGGTTATTACACAAGATGTTGTCTGCAAATTATTACTACTATGGTACTTGTACTTTGCTCTGTTGGATCATTTCTGAAATTTTTTGTTTCTTTATAAAAAAAAACACAGATGCTATTTAAACATTAATGTTCTATAAATTTACAGGTTTTTACACAATATATTTAAATATTACATAATTATATAATATAATTATGTAACTAAATTTATAATGAAATATTGTTTAGATGATTATCTAATATGTAATTATATAATTACATAATTAAAAATGCAGTTACATAATTTTGTCAATTTTTAATTAATTCCATGTAATTATATACTAGATAATTATTTTATTATGTAATACTTATACAATTAAATATGGAATTTTATATGAGATAATATGTAATTATGTTTCCTGTGGCCAAACTAGTTTTTCTTCTTTCAACAACATTTTATTTATTTCAGAACAAGTAAAATCTTTGCAAAAGTATAATTTCTTGTTAATTTTTGTTTATTTTTCTAATTTCCATGTCTCTTCAGGAGGTGGCGGATCACGGTTCTCCACAACTTCCTATCCTTTGTGGGTTTTAGTAAAGTTTGTCATCTTGATATCTCTCCTAATCCCTGTTCTGCAATCCATTCATACAAGCTTGTTCACAATGTTATTTGCTGTTTTGCTTTGTTCCTATTGTTTTCAAAATATCCTGTGCATGTTAAATTTTCCAACCTCTCTTTCCTCGTTATCTTCTCTAGAAATTTTAACTGTTTCTTTGTCATTCTAAGTAAAAGTGTCTTTTTTGTTGTAATTTTCCCTAAAACTTTGTCATTACTCATATGTTTAATCCATGGTGTTCTCATAGTCATTCTGTAAAACCACATTTGTCTCAAGTCTCTTCATGTATGAAAAAAATTGTTCAGCATTCACTACCATATAAGATAACTTATATTACAGAACATTTCAGTACTCTTTAAAATAAGTTTTTCTGTTCCTCAATATTTTGCTTTCAGACATCATTACTTATTCCAATGTGCCTCTGAATTCCAGGGTTGCATTTTCTATCCTCGTTAAAAACACTTTTTAAATTTTGTATTTGCTTGATTTTTCTATTTCCAATTCATAGTTTGCTTCATGGATATTTACTTTTCAGGACAACCATGCATTATATCTTCTTGAACATTTCCTTCTGTGGAAAACCAAGTATTATATCTTCTTGGACATTTTCTTCTGCAGACAACCAAGCATTATAACTTCTTAGACATTTCCATCTGTGGACTACCATGCATTATATCTCCTTGGACATTTCTTTCTGTGGACAACCAAGTAATACATCTTCTAGGATATTTCGTGTTATGGAGAACTATGCATAATATCTTCTTGGGCATTTCATTCTGTGGAAAACCAAGTATTTTATCTTCTTGCACATTTCCTTCTGTGGACAACCAAGCATTTTACCTTCTTTGACATTTCCTTCTGTGGAAAACCAAATATTATATCTTCTTGGATATTTTCTTCTGTGGACAACCAAGCATTATAACTTCCTAGACATTTCCTTCTGTGGAAAACCATGCATTATATCTTCTTGGACATTTCCTTCTCTGGACAACTATGCATTATATCTTCTTAGACATTTCCTTCTGTGAACAACCAAGCATTATATGTTCTTTGACATTTTTTTGTGGAAAACCAAACATGATATCTTCTTGGACATTTCCTTCTGTGGACAACTATGCATTATATCTTCTTGGACATTTTCTTCCGTGGAAAACCAAGTATTATATCTTCTTGGACATTTTCTTCTGTTGAAAACCAAGTACTATATCTTCTTGGACATTTCCTTCTGTGGACAACCAAACATGATATCTTCTTGGACATTTCCTTCTGTGCACAACTATGTATTATATTTTCTTGGACATTTCCTTCTGTGCACAACTATGCATTATATGTTCTTAGACATTTCCTTCTGTGGACAACAAAGGATTCCATCTTCTTGGACATATCCTTCTGTGGACAACTATGCATTATCTCTTCTTGGACAATTCCTTCTGTGGAAAACCAAGTATTATATCTTCTTAGACATATCTTTTTGTGGACAACCAGGCATTATATCTTTGTAGACATTTTTTCTGTAGACAACAAAGCATTACATCTTCATAGACATTTCCTTCTTCAGACAAGTAAGCATTAGATCTTCATAGACATTTCCTTCTGTTGGCAAACAACCATTATATTCTCTTGGACATTTCCTTCTGTGGAAAACCATGCATTATAACTTCTTGGACATTTCCTTCTGTGGTCAATCATGCATTATATCATTTTGGACATTTCCTTCTGTGGACAACCAAGCATGATATGTTCTTTGACATTATTTTGTGGAAAACCAAACATGATATCTTCTTGGACATTTTCTTCTGTTGATAACTATGCATTATATCTTCATTGGCATTTCCTTCTGTAGACAACCAAGCATTATATCTTCTTGGGCATTTCCTTCTAGGGGCAACCATGCATTATATCTTCTTGGGCATTTCCTTCTAGGGGTAACCATGCATTATATCTTCTTGAGCAATTCCTTCTGTGGATAACCATGCATTTTATCTTCTTTGACATTTCCTTCTCTGGACAACTATGAATACATCTTCTTAGACATTTCCTACTGTGGACAACCAAGTATTATATGTTTTTGGATATTTCCTTCTGTGGACAACCAAACATTACATTTTCTTGGATATTTCCTTCTGTGGAAAACCAAGTATTATATCTTCTATGACATTTCCTTCAGTGGACAATGTTGCATTATATTTCATGGACATTTTTTCTGTGGACAACCAAGCATTATATTTTCTTGGACATTTCTTTCTCTGGATAACCATGATTTATATCCTCTGGGACATTTCCTTCTGTGGACAACTCTGCATTATATCTTCTTGGGCATTTACATCTATGGACAACCATGCATTATATCTTCTTGGACATTTCCTTCTGTGGACAACTATGCATTTTATCGTTATGGACATTTCTTTATGTGGACAACCATGTTTTATATATTATATATCTTCTTGGACATTTCTTTCTGTGAATAACCAAGCATTACATCTTCTTGGACATTTCCTTCTGTGGACTGGATTATTCTAATATGTTTCCTAAATATATCAAGTTTGCCCTGCAGTTGAAACAGATCTTTTTGTTGCAGCTTATCAAACACTTTTGTATAATCTATAAAACATAGATATACTTCCTTTTTGCATTTGTATTGCTCTTTCTGATATCTTCCTGAGTATAAATATTGCATCTCTTGTTTCAGTGTCTTTAAGAAAGCCACTTTGCTCTTGTCCTATTTCTGGTCTAATTCTGTTGATCAGAATTCAGATAAGTTTTGTTATATGGCTTGTTAAGCTAATGGAGTTTGCATTTGTTTGTACCTGGCTCCTTAAGCAATTCTATGAAAATAGATATATGTAGATTTTCTGCTATGTCATCACTTTTGTATATGTTATTAAATTAATCAATGCCAAAATCATCTGTGGCTGCCAGCATCTATATCACAATTCTATCCATTCCTTTTGATTTGTTACTGTTTAATTTTGACAGTTCTGATTTCACTCCAAACTTGAATACTTTTGGTTCTTTCATATTTTTGTTTATGACTTGTTTTTCTCTTTCATGTATGAAAAGAGTTGTCTGATATATGCCTTTCATATTTTGGTGTATTTTGTCTTTCTATATTATCCGCATTTCCTCTGTCAATGAGCACATCTTTTGGCCTGCTATTTTTCTTTTTTTTCATGCATATCTGTTTTATCAGTGATGCTCATACTTTCTATTTCTGAATCCTTTCGGCTGAGTCACTCCTCTTTTCCTGTCTGCATTTTTCTATAATCCTATATTCTGTCCCATAACTTGGCATTATTTGTTATCTTTCCTTCATCATGTTAAGAATTTCATCTCTCATTCATTCCTTTTTACTTTGTTTACTTTTCTTTGGAATCTCAATTGCTGATGTTACTAAAGAATTTCTTAATGTGTTTCACTTCAAATTTTCATTCACATTTAATTGATTGTATCAGCTTTTAACGCTACCGTGTGACTGTGCTCAACATAGAAAGAATTACCTTAGGGACAGGAAATGTCAGGACACTCAACAACTATGGTCAACTTGTGAATGTCAAACAGGAAATGAACAGATTCAACATTAGTATTCTGGGAATATGTCAAACCAGATGGCCTTACAATGGAGACTTCAGCAGGGACAACCACAGGATAATATATGCAGGAGGCAAAAATAATGAAAAAGGAGCTGGCCTAATACTGGACAAAGAAATGAAGAAATGCGTCCTAGAATACTGCCAGCTTTCTGAGAGAGTCCTCTTGGTTAAACTGAGAGAAAGACCCTTCAACATATCTATTATAGTAGTTTATGCACCAACAATGCAAAGCACTGAGGAGGAAATAGAATCATTCTACTCCATACTAGACAATGCCATGGTTCAGTGCAAAAGCCAAGAAATTAAAATCATAATGGGTGACTTGAATGCCAAGGTAAGTAAAGAGAGAGAAGGGGAGACGACCAGCAAACTTTGGATTAGGAATCCATGACAAACGAGGAGAAAATTGAGTCCAATGGTGCACAGCAAATGACCAGGTAATAACTAACACCTGGTTTCAAGAACACCCGCAACATCTATGGACATGGAGAAGCCCAGGAGGTGACACAAAAAATCAAATAGACTACATAACCATAAACAGGAGATTCAGAAATGCAGTGATCAATATAAAACCTATCCAGGTGCTGACTGTGGAAGCAACCACATATCAGTCATCTGCAAACTAAGGGTGAAACTCTGAAGAATAAAGAAGTCTAGTGCAGCACCAAGACTGCAATACAACATTCTCGTGAGTGACCTCAACCTGCAGAAAGAATACACTAACAGCGTGAAAAACAAATATAAAGAACAGCTTGGAAAAGGGAACTCAAAATGGGACTCACTAAAAGAAGTGATGGTGACATCAGCAAACAACATTACACCAAATGAAATCAGACATAGAAGAAAGAACAACTGGATGACTGAAGAGATTCACAAGATGATAAAAAGGAGACAGAAAATGATGCCAAGACATGGAATGTAGTACAGGAAACTACACAAGGAAATAAGGATCAAATGCAGACAGGCTAAAGAGGTATTGCTCAACAACAAATGTTTAAAAGTAAAGAGATTAAGCAGGACTAATAAAGCTGACATGCATAAAGAAATAAAAGAACTGACAGGATAAAACCCTGCTCCTCAACAGGATGTATAAAAATCCAAGGATGGAACAATTATATTGGAAGAAAAGGAAATACTCCAATGTTGAGAAGAATATATAAAAAATCTTTTCCACAACAAGAGAGAGCAACCAATAATACACAAAGATGAGGATGGACTGGAAATATTAAAGTCCAAAGTAGAAGCTGCAATGGCCAAACTGAATAGAAACAAAGCAGCTGGACCAGACAGCATTGTAATAGAGCTGCTGATAGCTCTGGAAGAATTTGGCATAGAGAAAATAACAGAAATAATAAATTAAATTGATAATAGTGGTGAAATACCAGAACAGTTGATTTTCATTGCACTGCCTAAGAATCCAGGTGCAAACGAGTGTGAACTCCACCAAACAATCAATTTGATGAGCCACATTACAAAACTGATTGTCCAAATTCTGACGAATAGAGTGAGAAGCAGAATCAGGTCAGATATTCATGATTAGGATGCTCTCCGAAAGGGCAATACAAATGAAGATGGACTTGTATTTTTTATTGATTATGCAAAGGCGTTCAACAAAATACGCTACAAGAATTGATGCAGATGCTCAGCAGCTTCGACATATTTGGGAAAGATATAAGAGCAATCAAGAATCTCTACTTGCAGCACACCGCTTGTATACAGACAGGTAATGAATTCAGCAGATATACAAAGATAGAAAGGGGCGTAAGACAAGGATGCATCTTTTCACCGGATCTATTCAACTTGTACAGAGAGAATATTTTGAGGACCCTAGATGTTATGCCAGGATTTTTCATCAAAGGCCACAATTTGAACAACATAAGGTACACAGATGATACACTGCTGATAGCAGACATGGAAAGGAAACTACAAGACCTTCTACAGAAGGTGACTGAAGAGAGTGACAAGAAAGGACTACAAATAAACTGCAAGAAGACCAAATGCATGGTCATCAGCAAAAAGAGCAGTCCAAAATGCCAAATACAGGTTGAGGATACTAAAATCAAATAACTACAGAAGTTTAAATACCTGGGAAGTATTCTAACAGAAGATGGAAAGCACAAAGATACAAAGACAAATTGGCATGGCAAAGGACATGTTCCAGAAGCTGAGTAAAGTATTAAGAGACAGGAAAATTTTGCTAGAAACAAAGAAAAGAGTACTGATTGCTATGTGATGTCAGTTCTTCAATATGGCAGTGAATGCTGGACAATATCATCAAAGATAAAGGAAAAACTTGAAGCAACTTAAATGTGGTTCTACAGATGGATGCTGTGGATATCATGGATCGAGCATGTGAGCAATGATGAGGTTTTGAAAAGAATGGAAATGAAAAGGAAATTAATACTGAGCATCAGGGAAAGACAGCTAAAGTTCCTGGGACATGCAATGAGAAAAGAGGGCTTGGAGAACCTGATGCTAACAGACCACATAGAGGGGAAAAGAGATAGAAAAAAGCAGCAAATAATGTATTTGAAGAGCCTGAGCAGGTGGATGATGGAACAAAGTTTGCATGTTATAACAGGAGAAAGCGTGCTAAGAGCCACCAGAGATAGGGAGACATGGAAAGCCATGATTGCCTATATCCTGAAAGGACAAGGTACACAGAAGAAGAAAAAATTCTTAAATCTTTTTTTCAAATTCAGGTCATTCAGGAGTCTGCTACATTGCAATTTGGGTGCTGTTTTGACACTCTTCAACTCCCATAGTTTCACTCTTTAGGTTATATATCCCTGGAAGGTGTTCTGACCCACAGACAGCAGTTGAGCAAATTTTACAGTATAAAATTGCATTTCCAAATCTCTTATTTATTATGTAGCTGATTTGGTTCTTCATTTCTCCACCTGTATTTCTCCATAGCCATAAATGTCTTGGATGTTTATTGAACCCAGGTGTTGACTACTACTTGGTCATTTGTCAAGTACTGTTTGATTAATTTTTCTTCATGTTTATTACAGGTTCCAATCCAAATTTGCCAGATATTTCACTATCTCATTCCTTCCCTACTTTGGAAAAAGAAATTTTTTTCAATACTTAAAAAGCAAACAAAACAGATGAATGCATATTCATTCCACTGTTAGCATTCTAGAGTAAACGTTTTTAAAATAAATATCACCCAATACAAGGCACAAGAGACATTCAAGGTAGAAAGGCTACACTCAAAATGCTAAGTGAGATGTATGAAATGAGTAAAAGAGAAGGTGGTAGGAAGTGGAAACTATAAGAAAAACAGATAACACGTTGATCCTAGATTTTAAGAGGCTAATATTAAAATATTCAAGAAAGCATTCATATTGGTGTTCATTTTACAATGTGGCAGTTCTTGGAAAGAAAATCTGTCAGGGTGAAACTTACATACATATGGCACAAGGAGGAAATAAGGGTGATTTGACTTCATTGAAGTAGTGTGGACTATCCTAGCAGTAATGTTTTGAATTGGTGGAACTAAACATACTAGGATTTCTTGCCACTAATAATGAATTCAGTTTTCACTCTGTTCCTTTATACTTTTAGACTTTCTATAAGGCTATATCAATCTTAATATATGTGAACTTCAGAAATTTCATATTTTTTATATCAAGGAAATCATTGCAGAGATTCAATTTATATGGTGGAATTGTATGACAGACATTGCAACCAGAAATAATCATTTGTGGTTTTTTGTTTTTATTTCATATTTCTTTTGAGAGTGGTTGAAAAGTAAGTCCTTATTTATATATGATAGACCCACCACCTAATGGTAGAGTCCATCATATATAATATATTGAGTTACTTTTCAATCACCCTGTAGATTAAAAATTCCTAATCATAAATATATATATAAAAAAAAATATAAACAAAATTTGTGAAGATCCAGTTTTCTATATAAATTCATTATAAATTGATTCTCCAAGAGAAGCCAACAGAAATATACTTCCAGGACACGATTTCTAAAAATGTAAAATTAAAATTGAAATTCATAATCTGAAGTAATTAATCAATAGGGATATATGAAAAGGAACTCCAGATTATGAATTTCAAATATGCTTTTATTTATTTTTATTTATTTATTTACATTTTAAGAAATTATGTGGTATGTGCATATTTTGTTTTGGCTTCCATAAGTGGATCAATTTACAATAAATTTATGTAGAAAATTGAATCCACTATTAACTTTTATAGAATTTAATAATTTTTTTCTCTTTTTGACCTGGAGTACTTAATATGAAAAGATTTTGAAAAAAAAACTTTTTTTCTGATTGTAGTACCAATTGGATATGACCACTGATGATATTTTAAGACCTTAACTTGTCTATTTAAATAAGTATTCTGAAATATTTTTATTAAATTGTGCCTAGTAAGCAAAACAAGCATTAAAAAAAATAAGGGCTTCCAATTCCCATCATTCTTTTTGGCAAAAGGAAAAAAAAAACAATACATAAAACTGCTGCAGACAAAGAAGAAAAACATGGTTGGTCAGAAGGATAAATTAAAGAGGCAGGACATTGAGTTTTGAGACTACTTGTACTAAAGACAGATTTGTCCAATAATGGTAGATGTAGAATCAGAAAAGAACAAAACCAAGTCATCATTAGACTTTCTGTTTGATACATTTTAAATACCTATACCAACACCCAAAATGCTAAAACCTGCTTTCAAATCCAAGATGGTCAAAAAGAAAATATACTGAAACTCAACTTTTGCAAATAAATTGTTGCAGCCTATTGCACCCACTTGTTATCATTTTTTAAAACAGGGTGACCTTGACCCTGCATGCAAAAATCAGCAGCCAGGAGATGTTGCTGACAACTGAACCCTTATTATCAGTGTCATTTTTGTCGAGTAGGATAATAGTGTAGTATCTGTTCTCAAATACTCACTTTCTGCTCTCTGATCACCTCCAGCTAGGCATATGCTTCGTTTGTGATCCTACTACTCATGGTTGGTTCCTGGAATGCATTACATTTTAGTTAGCAGCTAGTCTTGCTTCAGGTTTGACTCTGCTTCAGAGGTAGAACGGTCTAATTTGCTTGGGATTCTGTTACCTATGGTTGATCTGGCAAAAGAGATGACCACTGTTCAAGTCCAACTGCTGTGGCTTTTGCATGTGCTAGGGCACAGTGATCCTGTTTAATTGCGGTTGAATCATGCAAAGGAAGCAAAACACGAGCCTGCTCATGGCTGCAGTGTACACATGCTATCCTGCTCATTTGCACCACAGCCAAAGTCCTTCTTGGACTACGTTCAGTTGTAGCCAAGATTCAAGCTTAAACTTTCCTCTTCTATTTCAGCCTTCCAATGGTGACTTTATAGCCTGAGACATACATGCAACATTTCTGCCAGCCGATGAAGTTCCAGCTTGTGTCAATCCTGCCTGATGCTGATGACTTTCCAGCCTGTGCCTTTCAAACCAGATGCTGACAATGTTTCAATCAACCAAAAACAACATACCAGCCTAAGCTGATCCTATGAACTGCTGCCGATGTTCCAGCCTTTTCCAATTTTTCCTACTGTTTGCTCATCAATTTTTATTACAATAAAGTTTACATTGAAACTCAACAACTTTGCCTCTGTCTCTTTATTGTCTTTGCTGTTTTCATACATACAAAAGTTTGCAGCGTCAATACCCATTCCTACAGTTGGCCTTTGCAACAAAATCCTCAAAACTATGATACTGTTGACAAACAGGGGAAATATTTTTTAGGTGTTGAAAGAAAACCAACTGATACTGTGGTGTTAGTTCTTGACATTTCTCAAAAAGCCAAACCATGTAAACATCCAATAAATGACTTTCGTTAAGATAGTTTAACATGGGGAGGCACGTCAAAAACATTGTTTGTGACACATAGCAGTAGAAGACAGGTGTTATGGTTCAAGTAAGAAGTTTTATGATAGAATCAATCACAAGCTTAATACCCAGTTTGTTTAGAACTGTCCCAGTTCAAGGGAGCTTTCCCAGTCATATAAACTATCAGTCTTTGTTTTTTGTCAGTCCATAAGCTTAAGAAGAGACAAGTTGTGAAAAAACTTTATTCTGCAAGAAGATTAAACCTGTAATAAAAACTGAAAATTCTTCTTGTTTAAAGTTTAAAAATTATGGGAAGCCTATAGCTATAGTTGTCAATACATCCGTAATAAATTGCATAATGCAATTTTGTGAAGAAATTATCATAAACCTAATAAGCCAAATATCTCTTGATTTACTAGAAAAAAGACTGAGGTTCGAAGATGTAAGTATAATCTTTTACTTATCATTGCATCTACTGCTAGAAAGTTATTCTTGTCAGAATCCATCTTACCTTTTGTCTCGATGTTGTTGACAAAATCCAAAGAAGGATCTGCAATTTAATCAGTCCTGGATTGGCAGCTCGACTTCAGTCACTTTCTCATTAATGTGATGTGGCTTCCTTCTGTCTTTCCTACAAATATCTTCATGGCTTTTTCCCTGGTGCCCTGATCACATGAATTTAAGTGTACTACTAGGTTGGCATCTAGATTTCATCCTTTTACCACTGAAGTAGTTAAATGCTACCATCTCTTCTACTCCAACAATTTCTTTTCCTGCATTTCCACCTGTGGGACTCCTTTCCATTTACTTGTTTCCCTGATAGTTACAATCTCCAAAAATATAAATGCATCATCAATTGCTATCTTCTGTCTTCTTGAATCCCATTCATCTATTGTCCTTTTTGCAATACTCCTTGTACCCAGACTTTTCTTTTACTTTAACCTCCTACACACTAGTGGCAATGCCACCTTGCTTGGGATGAAATAACAATATATATATATATATATATATATATATATATATATATATATATATATATACTAGCAGTGAAAGGAAATGATACAATAAATTCCTTCTTTAGAAATAATATGATTGATAGTTAGAAACCTATATGCAAAGACCTAATCTATAATCAGACAATTTAGATAACTTGTCAGTTTATATAAATACTCTGAAATGTTTCTTTATATAAATGAAATTGACAGCAGCAAACAACCAGAATTTTAAGAATTAAAACTCATTTGTATGGGATTCAAGAAAACTAGTTTATATCTTTTAGAAAAATGGTTTACAAATTAACAGTTTTAGGAAGAATGTATTTCTTTTATAATCTATTGTAACAGCCCCTTGTAAGAATTTAAAGCAAGTGGCTAATCCAGAAGTCTCATTAATGGCACTGCTTGAACTAGAATATAACACTCCCTCTGATTGGTTAATAGACAGGCCAATGATAGCCCTGCCTGCTTCATTTTCATCTTGGTGGACAATTAAAAACCTGGGATTACTGATGGTTGAAAGGTGAAGACATACTGATATTCTTGACTGCGATATGGACCCTTATTTGGTGGCATGAGTTTAAGTCTTCCACTTATAAAAATGTTCTTCTCTCAACCATAACCCTTCCCAATTTTAATTTATTTCTAAGTTTTACAAGTTTTAAGAAAAATTAAGTTTGTGAACTATTTTCACATGTTAATCCCTCTATATTCTGGGAAGATTTTCTAAGACAACCGAATGAAATAAAGTATCTCTATCATCCTGAAGATGCCAGATTTAGACCAATGGTTCATAAATAGTGTGGTACACCTTATAGGTGTGATAGAAGAGGACGGTAGATGAGGTGGAAGGATTGAAAAATAAAGATTTAGAAACAGTTTTAAAAACTTCATCTGCAAAACTAATATGATTTCAAAATTTAAAATATTATTTTGGATTACGTGTAATTGTATGCATGTGTCCCAGTATAAATAGTTATCAATAATTATCAACTGACTTTATCATTGTAATATTTTAGCATTATATCAAGTTTTATGAAAATAGTTACTACGATCCGTAAATTGGAGTTGAGAATTATCAATGATAATGTTGACTTCAAATCTGTGGTTATCTCCCTTTAATCCTCTTTCTAGACCTTCTGTACCATAGGACTGCTTGCACCATTTTAATGGAATTTTCAAAAGGATTTTTATTTATGATAAATATCAAAAACCAAAAATATTTCTTTGTGCTGATGAGATGAATTTATCTCAAATTTAGCTTAACATAAAGAAGATTACTCATCAAAAACAAGATCATATCTTTCAATACATTTGTGTACTTTAAACATATTATAAGTTATTTGCACTATATTTAACACGCTATTAGTTGTTTTTATGTTTAAATGTACTTTTTATCAAATAAAATTTGGTGAGGAGCAAATCTTTAGTCAAAAAATGAGGCCTAGAGGAAAAAAAAGTTTGGGAACCACTGATCTAGACAAACTGTCTGAAAGGAGTTAAGGTAGAACTATTTTGGAAAGACTTCTACACATCTTGTAAAATATCATATTCACTTAGAATTGTTTATGTAGAGGCAATGGCAGTTATTTCTACAACCATTTCATACTGACAACCTTTGTATGAAATGGTTATAGAAATAATTGCCATAAACAATTCTAACTGAATATGATATTTTATAAGTTGTGTAGAAGTCTTGCCAAAATAGGTTTAGCTTAATGGATACATTGCTATCTAAGACAGATAAGAAAACAAGAAGAATCTGTCTTTTCTCTCAAAAAATTACATTTCCTACCTTATCAAATAATATTCAGCAACTGAAAATGTGGTATGTATTCTTAATTTTAATGTTTTACTTTTTGCCATAATTTGGGAGAGTTTAAAATTTCTATCAATTCTTAAAATATGCTTCTTTAGGTTCTTTTGTCTTGATTGCTTTTTGTTAGTATGTTTTTGACCTTCCTCATTGACTTGGCTAATTTATTTATTAGAAACAATCACTAAGCTAAAACATGAAAGAGAAATTTCCTCCATTGCCTGTAATAATTGTAACAAATAATACATAGGAATTTAAATAAATATTATATGAACACAGAAGAGATATTTTATAAAACAAACACCAAATTTGTTGGTTGCTCACTGCAATGAGACTGATCACAATTTTGACATGAAAAATGCTGATCTGATCAAAGGAGAAAACTATTCCCTATGATATAAAGATCTAGAGTGCGTTGATCACAAAATTCCAGTTAAATAGTGCAAGCAGCCCTATGAAACAGAAGGTCCAGAGAAAGGGTCAAAGGAAGATAAACACAGATTTGAAGTCAGAACATTATCATTGATCATTACAGTAACTCTGCACCCTGACTCTGATAACATTTCACCATTTCTGGCAGATCTGTTATCATAGTGTGGGATATCATAGTGTGGGATATCATAGTGTAGGATATCATAGTGTGGGATATCATAGTGTAGGATATCATAGTGTGGGATATCATAGTGTGGGATATCATAGTGTAGGATATCATAGTGTGGGATATCATAGTGTAGGATATCATAGTGTGGGATATCATAGTGTGGGATATCATAGTGTGGGATATCATAGTGTGGGATATCATAGTGTAGGATATCATAGTGTGGGATATCATAGTGTGGGATATCATAGTGTAGGATATCATAGTGTGGGATATCATAGTGTGGGATATCATAGTGTGGGATATCATAGTGTGGGATATCATAGTGTGGGATATCATAGTGTAGGATATCATAGTGTGGGATATCATAGTGTAGGATATCATAGTGTGGGATATCATAGTGTGGGATATCATAGTGTAGGATATCATAGTGTGGGATATCATAGTGTGGGATATCATAGTGTAGGATATCATAGTGTGGGATATCATAGTGTGGGATATCATAGTGTAGGATATCATAGTGTGGGATATCATAGTGTGGGATATCATAGTGTAGGATATCATAGTGTAGGATATCATAGTGTGGGATATCATAGTGTGGGATATCATAGTGTGGGATATCTACTAACACAAATTATGGAAAGAAAAAGAAAAAAACTTTAAATGAATTCAGCTAAATATAAAAAAAAAAACTTCGATTTAGTCTGATGAAGTCCTGAAATGCACCACAAGTAAACTTTTCAACTTTGTCATACAATTTCCCCAGTATTGTTCTTGATATATAAAAATATATTTTATCTAATTAGCCTATATATTTTAATGTATAATATAGTCATTGAATGCTCTACAGTAGTTTTATTCACCTCTTCAACAGGAAATTCTCAGAATGGGAAAATCACATGCCAAACAAGTGAATTATAGACTCCAATATTATCTATAGAAGTATTTGACAATGAAAGCCTTTTAGCTAAATTCCAAACAGTTATGAAAACTTGATTTATACTGGAAAGATATTAGAATAATCCGGGACATTCACTAGGAGCAAACTTTTCATGGCAACTGCACTGATGATCTTTTTTTCCTGGCAACCCAACCACATGAATTTAAGAGTGCTACTAGTTTGGCATCCATGTCTCATTCTTTTACCATCAAGATAGTTAAATGTACCTTCACTTCTACTCTAACAGTTTCTTTTCTTGCACTTCCCGCTTGTTGAACTCCCTTCTGTTCACTTGCTTCCCTTATAGTTACCACCTTTAAAAGTTTAAATGCAGCATCAACTGCCATCTTCTATCTTCCTAAATACCATCCATATTTTATCTTCTTTCAACCTTCTCTGTACCTAGTCTTTTCTTTAACTGTAACTCCCTGTGCACTAGTTGCAGTCTTGCCTTGCTTGGGGTGAAATGATTAAAAAAAAGGATAAATAAAAAGAATACTTAGTATCAGAAAAATAAAATTAAAATTTTGCGGGCACATGAAATTATAGGGATTGGAGAATTTGACACTCACAGGACATATTGAAGACAAGAAGAGCAAAGGGAATGAGTAATTAACAAAGGGGTGTAAATTGATGGCAGAACAGGATATGGAGGGGATAGTAAAGAGACAAAGCTATGAAGAATAGAAAGTAGTGAAGAGATACATTCTGGAGGTACACAGCACACAAAAGAAGGACATTTTTTTTGCCAATATATTCTCTGACCTTTCTCAGGTGTATGTTGAACTCTATGGTTTTGGTTACTTTATTCTTTTTTAGATGCTCAGTGTCTGCTGTTTGCCAGAAGTAAATTCAATTAGTTACTTTGAGTTTAATTTGATCAGAAAATTACTTTTGCCTGAGAAAAGAAGCTTTACTATCAACAAAGTTTGAAATATTCACCTTTTAAAACTTGGAGACAAAATAATGCATAAATTTCTTTCATTGCATCTCAGAGCTATCTGACCAGCATCAGATGGCAGCTTACAATATAAGATGTAACATTGTATACATACCCTACCTATCTGTGTCAATCTCTTCATATCTACCTAGATATTGCTATAGAAGAATAATTAATAAAGCAGCACTTATAAAAGGGTGCATGATTTTATCAATTAATGCCTTGCTTTTCATTTTTTTCTGGCAGTTGCATGTTCAATCCCTGGATCTGGTAGTGCTGAAAAGTCACATACTTCGGATCAGTGGACGTAATGAACAACAAAGTCAAAGGTGCATAAAAATGGTGGCTATTAACTTATATGGAAAATCTAAGTATTAAAAATAGAATGAGAACAGTTTACCCACATTGAATAAAGTGTTTGCCTGTGCACAAACGGAATTGAGTTCGCTAAGTCAATCCATGGGGGCAGATTGTTCTGATTCCATTTTTAAAGTTTTTTATTTTGTTAATCAATTCACTCCAAGAAAAGCAATAATACCACTAAGACACAAGGAGTTCAAGAGAATGTAAAGATTTTACTGGAAACCCAATCATAAACAGGAAACATGGGATAAACCTCCACTTCTGTTCAAAAAACTTGGAGGAATAAGAACAGTCAGTCAGTTAAGTGCCATATGTGATACATGCTTGGGCGATCATGTCTCGAAAGAGACATGACTGACTGGGCAGAAGATTATCCCGCAGTAGGTTGCCATTGCTTTCTGCGATAGACTGGTTGCTGACCAAGGCTATAGAACCCAATCTGTCCTGTTATTTAACCCATAACTGGAAGGAATAGATGGATTAATACCTTTCCCAAGGGTATTTGTGCGTAAGTGAATGCAATGAATTTGAACTCGGCTCCCCGATTTCTCATTCCGAGCCGATATCCAATGCACCACAACGCACATCCGCGAATAAGAACAACCCTGCTTAAATCTTTCTCTGTTCTGTTTTTTCTTAGAGTGCAAAGGCAAATACTTAACACCAGTGCATTCTATGGCCAAAACATTGGGAGTCTAACAATCAAAATGAACTTAATGTATATAAGGGATTTGTAGTTAATTAGAACTTTTTGTTATTACTAATTTTGTAAATGTGAGTGGGGATAAAAATAAGGATGTTTTTTTGGCGGGGTGAGAAGTGGTGTTTTTGTTTTTTCAGGAATTGATTAAGTGCTAAAAAAGTATTTTTAGAAATTGATAGCATTGGATTTACTTTTGAACACTTGAAATTTAAACTGAAGTGCTACAGGAAATGTTAAAAATCTAAAAGTTTTCTGAAAACTTAGTGTAAAAGTATTTTTTAGATGCTCTTTACATATTTATTGTAGAGGCGGACATCTTGTGGTGTAATGGTTAGCAAACTTGTCTCACTAAAACAATTACAATTGAGTAGTGAGTTTGATCCTCACTGGGTATTCCAACTTTCAGCTTTGTTCCACATCTAAGCTATACTTAAAAAATCTCCATATTTACTGGAGAGGGAAATTATTAAAGCTGTAATATTGGGTTAACAAAATCATTTCCTTTGTTTTCTATTATTAAGTAGCATTAGGAGGTTGATTTTCTAAGTGCTGCATAAGGCCAAAAGTATGGAGTACCCAGTGAGGATTGAATGCATTACCCAGTTGTAATAGGTTCCGAGACAAGCTTGCTAACCATAATGTCACACT
The DNA here is from genome assembly GCA_037127315.1 of Ascarosepion bandense. Classification (NCBI taxonomy): domain Eukaryota; kingdom Metazoa; phylum Mollusca; class Cephalopoda; order Sepiida; family Sepiidae; genus Ascarosepion; species Ascarosepion bandense. The sequence continues at coordinate 5,399,577 of JBBBDQ010000154.1, forward strand.
GAGGTGCATTAGGAGTGTATAGTTGTAACTTTGTTTAAAATAATGATCAAGTGGGATTGTATTATAAAAGCTTTCATATTAACCTTCTTAAAATAAATGTTAATTTAAAATTTTAATAGTTTTGCTTATTGATTCATTATTGATATCATGGCAATCTTTATTAAAAGTATCAAATGCCATGTTCTAATTCTAAGGAAAATAATCAACAATTGCAGCCTATTATGCTTTTTTATTTGAAGAAAAGGCTAAATAAAATTTAAATACAAGAAATATTTGTATACTTTTTGGAGAAGGTATTGTGAGTGATTGGATGTGTGTTGTGGTGCTGTAGATATCAGCTCAGAATGAGAAACTGAAGAGCCGAATTAAATTCATTGCATTCACTTACACACAAATACCCTTAGGTATCCATCTTCTCCCTCCAGCTATGGATTAATAACAAGAGAGATTGGGTTCTATAGCCTTGGTTGGTAACCAGTCTACCTCAGCCAGAGGATAAAGAGCTCTGTGTAGGGTCAACACCTATACCTGTAAAAAAGACAGAAGCATCAATGACCCCATCATTACTGGGAGTGACTGGGTGTTTTTTTTTTACTATATTTTGCTTAATACAAGGACCAAGAGTCACTCAAACTAGTGGGGTTACTGAATGAGATTGTTGAAAGTAAATAATGACTTAAGACCTGAAGTGGTTGAGATTGTAGTGATCAAGGAAGCATCAACTTGTGTCTGCTCCACAAAGTAGTGTATTCTTAGGAAGATGATGTTCAAATGGAACTTCCTTCTTACAAATGGAAGACAAAGGGAATAAGGATGATTTGACCCCACGTATACATAGCATGGCACATGGTAACTATAAATATCTAAACTGGTGTAACTAAGGAATATATCTTGACACCATTTTCCATGGAAACAGTAATAGATTAATAAAAGATTTGTGATATTTTATCTGTGGCGAAAGGTTTGCGAAGTGAGATAGTTCATACCTAACAAGGTCACATAGATCCTTTTATCAAGGCTGAAATGTGAGGATTGAGTGGCTCGAGCTCAAATATGATCTGATCTGAAAGAGAATACCACTGGTTGTTATATCATTTCTGAAGTGGTACAAGAAACTGATCATTGTTTCATCCTCTTTAGCAATGGATCACAAATTTCATGCTAATGATGCTCAAATATTGAGTAGGTCATTTGAAATTTGGAGTTATCAAGTTGAGGCATCACTTAAGTATAGTCTGTGCTATATTACAGAGAAGATAATCAACAGATTCAGAATATCCAAATCATTGTTATGAGTGTCATTTTGATGTGTGACATTCACATCAGTGAAGAAAACTGGACAATAATGAAGCCATTAACTGTTGCAGAAATTTGTTATTTTTTATTGAATGCCAGAAATCACAAGTCAAATAAAACTGGAATCTACAGAAGGTGACATTGTGTTGGGGTTAAAAAATGACTCATTATAAGCTCATTTCAGTGATTGAAATGATTGTTTTAAATAGATCAGTCAGTTAATTACCATATGAGATACATGCCTAGGCAATCATGTCTTGAAAGAGACCTGATTAATTAGGCAGAAGATTTTTTTCCACAGTGGGTTACCATTACTTTCTGCAGTAGACTGGTTGCCAATTTGTTCTGCTATTCAATCCATAGGTGGAAGGAAAAGAGGTGTATTAATGTCTTTCACAAGTGTATTTGTGTGTAAGTGAATGAAATGAATTTTACTGGAATTTGAACTCGGCTCTCCAATTTCTCATTCTGAACCAATATCAATTAGACCACAAAAACCTAGTTAGACCAAAATTAATTAAACCTAATGGGACCAAAATTTCAAACAGATATTAAAGCTAAAATATAAAATAACCATTACAAACAGATATTAAATTTAATTAGACCAAAACATGAAATTGTTTCAAACAGCTATTAAACTTAATTAGGCCCAAATTAATTAAACATAATTAGACGAGATCAAAAGAGAACTTCAGATGAAGTTCTACAGAAAGATATGATTAATGAAGAAGTCATAAGAAAATTGCAAATATCAGGATGTGGGTGATCATAGCTCTCCACAATGTCCTATCCTGTGTAGCTCTTAATAAATTTTATATTTTTATCTCTCCTGAACCTTGTCCCACCATTCATTTATTTAATCTCATTTGGTAGATTCTGCATTGTTTTTCTTTGTCCGTTTTGCCTTCAATCTGTCTTAGGAGGATTGACTTTTTCAAACTATCTTTACTGCATGTGTTTCTTCCTGATATTATGCACATCCTTTTTGTTTCCATTCTCTCCAACTTTATTGTTGTCCATAGTATTCTCAGTATCCTTCTGTTGAACCACATTTTTATTGCTTCAAGTCATTTCATCATCTGTGAGAAGATTGTCTAGTAAACACTGCCACATTGTATTTATACTACACAATAGTTCAGTACTCTTTCCATTGTTTATAACAAATTTTTTCTGTTACTAAAACATTAAAATCAGAAAGAGGTAGTTGAAATTTCTGGGACACAATGACAAAAGAGGACTTGGTGAATTTGACACTCACAAGTATTACTGAAGGCAAGAGGGAAACAGTCAGTAACTCATCTAATGAATTAGTGTAAATGGATTTCAGAACTGGATCGTAAGAAGACAAATGTAAGAACTCCAAAGAACAGGAAGTTGTGAAAATCATGATCACCGACATCCTGAATGAACACAGCACATAAAAAATGAAGGAAGACATCAAATGACAAAAAGTATTCAGAATGGAAATAGTGAAAAGAAATAGTGTAATATTCTGTTGGGTTGCCATTTGACTGTATGTTTCTTTGGTTATCAGGCAAGAATTGTTACAGCTTGGCTTAGGAAGTTTTCACTCAGCTGCCATGCTCAGCAGATATTACACTTTCAGATTAGCATTTTTTTTCTGGTCTTTGCAAGATTGCCTTAAGGGGAAAAAATTTCAGCTCTGTAGAAAACTGTAAAGAGCAGTTCTTTGCTGAAAAAGATAAAAATTCTTGGAACAGAATTATGAAGTTGCCTGCAAGATGGCAGAATATACAAGATAGTAAATATATTGTTCAATAAAGTCAATGTCAAAAATAAAAATAATTCCTTCATTTTTACTTAATAAACTGACTGAACTTTTTATATTACCCAATATATACTTTCATCATATATACTTTCTATTTGTTCTCTATCCATTGATGTGAATTTTCAGTGTAGGGCTCTTACTTTTTTTACTCTAGGCTATTAATATTAAAAATATAAAAAGCTAACACTTCCCACTATATGAAGTAACATCTGTATAACATACAAATGGAAACTTACTCAATAATTTTTATATCACAAACTGACAGACAAGACTCTATATCAAACATACACACTTCTTTGTATATGTGTACATATATATTAGGGTGATCACATGTATATGAGGAAAAATACAATGAAGTATATTTTCTATATAATATATAAGTATTCCTGTAGTTGAATATGTAACCATTTCATTATATATTTTTTTGAGTCCAGCATCTGCACATCAAGTTTCCACAATGTGTAAAGCATGTGTGGTATGGTTTTTAAAGGTGTTCCCATTTTCCCAATGGTATTCACACCAGAAGAGTGGAGAGAAGAGAAGGGTGGATGCCTGACTGATGCAATGAGTCAAACTTCCTGAAGGAACTCTCACCTCTAAATCACATTTGCTTAGTATTCATTTTACTTCCTTTTTTTCTTTTTCTTTTTCTCTTCAATTTCTTTTTCTTTCTTTTTTTTTACTTTTATTTATATTCATTTTTTTTATTTCCTCTTTCTTATTTTCTAATTTCTCTTTTGGATTTTATTTTCAGTATTTTACTTTCTTTCCTATTTTCTTTCTTTTTAGTCTGTGTCTTCCTTCCTTCTTTCATTCTTTTCTTTGTCTCCCTGTTATGTTCCCTCTCTCTTTCCTAGTGTCTTTCTCTCTTTTTTATTCCTCGTTCTCTCTTTCTTCTTTTCTGTTCTTTCTCTCTTTTTTACTGCTTTTTATCTTTTTTTGTACCAAATTTTCCCGAAGGTTTTTTATAAAATTTTACTATAAATTCAGTCTATAGTTGTCAAAAAAAGATAAATGCCAGAAACTTTTGCAGATCCTAATATTTCTGCATTTTTGCTTTTCGTTTTCTCATTTATGTCACATGTTATTATTTTTTCATATTTTCTTTCGTTTTCTTTTTAATTTATAATTTGTTTTTTCTTCCATTTCCAGTTTTCCTTTTTTATTTATTCTTCCATTACTCATATTCAATCTCTTTTACTTCACTTTAATTCTCTCTTTCTTATATTTTTATTCTCAGTTTTTTTCTATATTTTCTATTTTGTTGTTTTTTTTTCCTTAATTTTCTTTGAGACACGCTTTAATTAAAATGGCCTCAAATTATAGTTACTGAATATTAAGAGAAAATATTTGAGGAGACAGGCAGAGAGAAGGCCAACAATTTCCTTTTATTTAGGCATTTACTTAGTATGGCACAAGGCTCTAAGTATGGAGTATTCAGTTTGAATCAAGCACACTATTGTAATAATATTTTACCAGAAAACTTGTCAATCATTTTTCTTATTTAAATATCTAACAGAAAATTATACTTTCCTTTTGTAATAGATTATTTTTCCTGACTTTTCCAGCTTGATTTGGAGGAAAAATGTAATAATCAGTGAAACAAAATTGTGTTTTTTCTGACGGACATTGCTTATTCAGAGAACCCTATTGGATCATTGAGTGCAGGGCTACTCAACTAAGGAAAGATTCACCTAGGGGAGAATTTCAGGGTAGGAATCTTTTATTTTTTCTTGCTTTTTATTTACAGAATTTTATTGATTGAATTCCAATACCTTGGCATTCTAATGAACATTTTCTTTATTGAAGTATGCTTCAGTTTATTTATTTAATAATTAGTTATGAATTAAAACAAATTACTGTAAATGTATTCAAGTTTCAAAATACATCAGGGTTTTCTATTGCTTTTAAATTTGTAAAACTCCTCTATAAGAATAATCCATATAAATGTGTATGTATAAGTATGGAAAAGAATGAAGATTTGCAATAATATATGCATATTATTTGTCCAACTCAAAATGTGTGGTCCAACCTTGGAAGGGAGAATGACATTCTGACATTTGGAGGAAAAGGTGAATTGGACGAGAAAAGGATGAGAAATACTGATCTATTGAAGAATGAAATTAGCTCAATAGTAAATGAATAAACTGTTACTTAAGTAAGCATCATTTTTTATATTGGTGTGTGTGTGTGTGTTTTTTTGTGTGTGTGATGAGGAAATATTTATTGAAGTCTCATTTGTATATATTAATGTCAAATGTGGCTTTGGTTAACTATCAAATGTTTTAAATTAATGTGTCTATGCTTTATGAATTTCCCTGCAAGGCCACATTACTGGCAGTTCCCTTAGATTTGATTCCCTACAGGTACAAGTCACTTTATTCCTACTGACTCCTTATAATGCAGCACAGCTGTATAAAAATCTAATATTTTGGCATATAGCCTAAGTAAAAAGCAATGAAGATTTAAAATAATTCAGATTATTTTTGAGTAAAGTCCTTTAATAAATTTTTTTAAATCAGGAAATAAGTTTTCACCTGAGAGGTTAACTCCGTTTTTATTTCAGTTGACTTTATTAAATCAAATGTAATAATGTTTAATCGATTTCACGCAAAGCAGTAAAGACACTAGTACACAAGTTCCTAGTTAATGGATGCAGTAACTAGGAACAAGAACAAAAATGGGTAATCAGGGGCACAGTAGAAAGCAATTGAGATTTGCATTTAAACTTTTGAAAATTAAAATTGGCTGGAAAGTAAGGAATCGGAATAAAGTTTCATAATTCAGAAGTGGAGAAAAAGAAATCTTTAGCATAGAACTTATGATTGTATCTAGCCAACTCTACATTCGTGAGATCTCATCGCCAATCTAGTTTAAACTTAAATTTATAAAATCTAGGTAGCATGACAAGTTCATTCGAACAGTTGTCATGGGAATATTTATAGAAAAGGCACAGGGAGGCAACTTTATGGTGGAGGTAAAGTGACTGAAGCTGAGATGCCAGATCAAGACCAATAATATTGTTGATTCTTCATTGGATTTTATCAATGATCTCTAGATAAAGAATATTTTGCATGTATAAAAATTAACAAAAAATATTTATTTTATACATACAAACCATATTTGTTTGTGATACTTTAATTCCTGATTACTGATACCCAAGATCCTAGGCATGATGGTAAACTGCATCTGGCAGCAAGGCCTCTGATTGGGAGGTTGTGAGGTGCATGAAATTAATTGCTGTTGTTCTTAGGTCCACCCTGACCTGGAGTAGTAGTACCTGTTAGGGTCCCAGCTATGAGCAAATAATTAACCTCCAAACTGTGGTAGAAACATTATGAAAGTATAAAAATACACATTGATAGAAATATATCCATAAAGATAGACTTTTATAGAAAAATATACATTTTTGAAGGAAAAATATTACCAACAATACATTTTTGAAGAAAAGATTATTACCATAACATATTTTTGAAGGAAAAAAAATTATTCTCAACAAAACATTTTTGAATTCAAAACTAGAAGCATCTTCAGTTTTCTAAAATAAAAAAGAATAAAAACAAAAAATTTTCATTAAAATCTGACTAAATCAACCTTCTCATTATAACTGAACATTAAAAAATACCTTAAAACTCTTTTTTGCCATTAAGTAACCCACAGAGCTGTTGATATGCCATTAAACAAAACTCAAACTCAAACTGATACCCAATGAATAACATATAATTGGGGAAGTGAATGCTGTGCAAACAAATTTTACAGAAAAACTTTGCTTAATTTATAAATTCCACAGTTAAATATAATTATTAATATGGCAATTTTCATTTAACAGCCAATCAGAAGAACTTCAATTTGTTTTGATTAGTTGATATAATATATTATCCAATCATATCAACCTCTGTGTAGGCTAATATAATTTTTTATGCAGAAATGTCTCTGAAGTTAATAATTTATATAGAATATCCTGCAGAATACTAAGAAGGATTAGATGATCAACTTTCAAATTTATACTCACAAAATCTGAACACAGTAAATGTCTTCTTTTATATTATATATACCTTTAGGATGCAGACGATCAAGGCTCTCCACAACTTCTCATCCTCTGTAACTATAAGCAATCCTTACTATCTCCTTGCTATCCTTCCCATTCTCTGTTCTGCAATTCATTTACATAAGATCATCATGCCTGTTACTTACTATTTCCTTTGTTCCTCCTGTCATCAGTATGTCTTGTGAGTGTCAAATTCTCAAAGCTCTCTTTCCTTATTATGTGTTTCAGAAATTTCAACTGTCTTTGTGATTCTAAGCAAAGATATCTTTCTGAGCTCTTTTTTTAAAAAAGATTTCTCGTTGCTTACATGTTCCATCCACAGTATTCTCAGTATCCTTCTGTAGAACTATATCACTGTTGTCTCAAGTGTCTACTTAATCTGTGGGAAAATTGTCCTTCATACACTACCATATATTGATATTATAAAGCAGTTCAGCACTCTCTTTGTTTCTGATAAAATTTTCACAATTCTTAATACTTTTAGTTTTTGGAAGGTATCTTTCATTGTTCAAATGTCTCATTAGATTTTGATGTCGTATTTTTTATTGTCTGTTATTCAACAGAAACTTTAAAACCTACTTACTTCCCAAGTTTATATCTTATATTATGTCACTGTTTATATAGCAACATATAACTGAACAAAAGTAAATATACTATAAAAAAAATTGTCATCTAGATACTTCCCATGTACATACTTTTGGTTACTAGTCTCATAAAGTATGTAATCATTAGAAAAAAATTGTAGTCCCCATGTTATAACAGGTGATATATACTGGCTAATATATATATATATATATATATATATATATATATATATATATATATATATTGTGTGTGTTTGGGCAAAAATCTCTCTTTTATACAGGTTTCATTAAAAATGACAGACAAGGTATTATCATTAAGTTTTTTATATAATTTTTCATGTGTTCTTATATTTTTTCTTTTCATAATTCAAATTATATAAGAATTGTCTAAAGGTTTTGTACTTTCAAGTGCTTTCGGCTATACTTTTAGCCATTATCAGGAATTAATTTTGTTTTACTTGTAAATAAATATGTGTAATCTAAACTAAAAATCTAAACTGAGAAATCTAAACTGCAGAGAACTAGTGTCATTTATGGATTTATGGATTTATGGATTTATATGTCCTTTGAAGAACTGTGTTCCTCAACTATCCAAATCTGTAAACAATTACATTGGCTATACCACCACAAAACTGATGAGAAATTGATCTTTCACTTTTCCACAACACTTCCATCCGATCTCATTTAAACACACATCAAGATCTTCCAGGACCTATCCATGATATTCTCTTCGATAATACATACATAATAGCAACATCCATATGCAAAAGAAGAATACAAATAATGGAGGCACTACTAATAAAAAAAGAGAAATCTTACACTTAATAACATCAATTATTAACATAGTAGCAATGTGCTTTTTCAAGTACATAACATAGTAAAACATAAACATAGTAGCAATGTGCTTTTTCAAGTACATAACATAGTAAAACATAAACATAGTAGCAATGTGCTTTTTCAAGTACATAACATAGTAAAACATAAACATAGTAGCAATGTGCTTTTTCAAGTACATAACATAGTAAAACATAAACATAGTAGCAATGTGCTTTTTCAAGTACATAACATAGTAAAACATAAACATAGTAGCAATGTGCTTTTTCAAGTACATAACATAGTAAAACATAAACATAGTAGCAATGTGCTTTTTCAAGTACATAACATAGTAAAACATAAACATAGTAGCAATGTGCTTTTTCAAGTACATAACATAGTAAAACATAAACATAGTAGCAATGTGCTTTTTCAAGTACATAACATAGTAAAACATAAACATAGTAGCAATGTGCTTTTTCAAGTACATAACATAGTAAAACATAAACATAGTAGCAATGTGCTTTTTCAAGTACATAACATAGTAAAACATAAACATAGTAGCAATGTGCTTTTTCAAGTACATAACATAGTAAAACATAAACATAGTAGCAATGTGCTTTTTCAAGTACATAACATAGTAAAACATAAACATAGTAGCAATGTGCTTTTTCAAGTACATAACATAGTAAAACATAAACATAGTAGCAATGTGCTTTTTCAAGTACATAACATAGTAAAACATAAACATAGTAGCAATGTGCTTTTTCAAGTACATAACATAGTAAAACATAAACATAGTAGCAATGTGCTTTTTCAAGTACATAACATAGTAAAACATAAACATAGTAGCAATGTGCTTTTTCAAGTACATAACATAGTAAAACATAAACATAGTAGCAATGTGCTTTTTCAAGTACATAACATAGTAAAACATAAACATAGTAGCAATGTGCTTTTTCAAGTACATAACATAGTAAAACATAAACATAGTAGCAATGTGCTTTTTCAAGTACATAACATAGTAAAACATAAACATAGTAGCAATGCTTTTTCAAAACCATAGTAGCAATGTGCTTTCCATTTTCAAAACTTAACATGCACAAGACTCAACATGCATAAACTTTACACATTTTTATTTACAAGTAAAACAAAATTAATTCTTGATAATGACTAAAAGTACTCTCTCCAATATTCTAGTCATTGTCAGCAGACTTTACAATATTTTTAACAGTCTCTTTGCTACCATTCAAAGTGTTTCAATGACAGCAGCAAGAGGACCATCACCATCAGTCCCATAATTTTTTCAATTCTCTTGCTTGATTAAAATATTTTTCTAGCTTTTTATTTTTTATCAATTCACTTCTGTAGTATTTATTTTTGTTTTTAATCATTTCACCCCAAGCAAGGTATTACCACCACTGATGTGCAGGGGCTACATAAAAGAGTTAAAGGTTAGGCAGGAGGAAAAGGAAGAGAAAGACGAATCAGTTACAGGGGGTGTCAGAGAAAGGGCAAAAGAAGAATGTAAACACAGGTGTGAAAACAATTTGGAAGTTAGAGAGAAAGGAAAAGAACATGATACACAGGGTGATGTAGAAAGAACTGAAGTCAAGTAGATAAGAGATGGGAATTGACATTGCATTTAAATTCCTGGAGGTTGTAGCCATGAGGAAAGCAAGTGTACAGAAGGGATTTCCACAGGCAGGAAGTGTGAGAAAAGAAGCTGCTGGGGTAGAATTGTCACCTGCATTTGATTGATTTAACTTTAAAAGGATGGGATCTTGTTACCAGTCTGGTTGCATGAGTAAATTCTTGTGGAGGGGCACCAATGACCTAAGTTTGTTGGAGCAGAAGCCATGAAATTATTTGTAGAAGAGACAGAGGGAAGCCTCATCCCACCAATGAGAAAGTGGCCGGAGTTGAGCTGCCAGGTCGGGACCAATAACATTACACATTCTCCTCTGGAGCCTGTTGAGAACACTGAGATGAACAGCAGGGGCGCCTGACCAGATATTACAGCAGTATTCTATGCACAGTCGGATGGTTGATTTGTATATGTTCAAGATGGATTTAGGCGGAAAAAACTTCTTGGCCTGACACAGTGACCCAACCTTCCAAGCAGTGGATTTAGTTGTTGACTCAATATAATGATTCCACTTGAAGTTGGAAGATAGGGTAAGGCACAGTGTATTGCTTTCAGGCAGTAAGCTGAAGAGAGGAATCCACTATTCTTATTGTTGTGAGAAAGGGAGAGAGAGAGAGAGTGTAAAACACAAAGTGATGCTGTCATGCAAATATGTGAAGCTCAATATACCCATCATTGCATCAAATCTGACAAAAGTATACCAAGCAAATGCATCACAGCCAAATGTACACAAAATGGTGACAGGTGTTGATAAAAACTACACCTAATCATGCTGGTAGGACCCAGTTACAAATAGATTCAGACTGAGTAAACACATTAACAGAGACAGTCTCTGATTAAGGGTGCTTTCATGTATCTAAATGTGAACCCCAAATTTCCTTGGCTGCCTCATTTTTTAAACTTAAAAAACAATCTTCTTGCCAGTCAGCCATGATGATCCCCAACTACTCCTACTCCTGAACAGGGCCTCAGCTTTTAGAGGAGGTGACCCACTGGTTAGGGTCAAGCAAATCTATAGTACTGAATGAGTATATGTCAACAACCCCAATCAAGATCTAAGCCCTGAGAGCCATGTATAGTGCAGCATCATAACATTTATTATCATTATTTCCAGATTTCTTGATTTTCTTCTTGTGTAACCTTTACCAACTCTTACGTGATGCCTGAAGAAAAGAAATGTTTTTCTTAAGCATATTAAATTGAGTCTGTTTTTCTGAGTACTTGATTGGTATGCAACAACAGAATCTTTTGTATCTTAGGTAGTAAGATGTGTTCATTACTATTCTTTTTAATTATTCCCAGTCTTCTTATCATCACTGGAATAATGGTGTTTAAATGCCACATTGTTGTCCCTTACTTTTTGCCTTTTATTTGTTAGTTTGGTTCACTAATTTTGGTATATCCCCTGTTTCATCTTGTTTGATCTTTTTTTTTTTTTTGACTTTCTGTGATAATTGGAGGTTACTTTTAATTGAATTTGTGCTGGTAAATAATATTTAACATTGAATCATTGGTTAGTTCAAGATAAATTTAATTGGTTATATGAATATACGGAGGAATTAGCAGGTCTTGTTGCGAATGGTAGCTACAGCAAGTTAAAAAAAATGTACCTGATCCCCGAAACCAAAAGGGAGCTGTCACAGATCCTAAGAACAGGGACTGTATTTTTCAATGAATAAGTGTAAACAGCTGACTCAACATTACAATAAGCTGCTACATATGTATGACCTCTTTAGCATTCACACACTTGATATTCCATTGAGACCAATATGGAGAGGTTTGATGGAGTATCTGCTGAGTAGATTCCTTATAGATATTGTTCAACCACTAACAGGAAAGTCTTTGTCATACATTAAAACCTCAAGCCACTTTGTGGAATCGATTCAAGATGCACCTATCCATAAAAATCATATGGTAACATTGGATGTAATGACGTAGTTCCTTTTAGTGCTGTTCGGCTACTGCCTGTCCTTTTTCCATAGAGTTTACATCTGTACTACCCAGCTCAGAGAATGAATGCGTAACAACTGTACCCTAAAATTCATTTGCCAACACTTTAATTGATGATGCTATTGTCTAGTTTGTTGATTTTGTAGATTTGGAGGTCTAGTAATTAGGAGACCCGTCCCTGCGTGAGAGTTAATGGAGATAGGGTGAGTAATAACTGGGTAATATTAAAAGTAAAAGATGAGATATTCTCAGACATAGACAGTAAAACAAGAACAAACTAATGCTGTAGATTCATTAAAAGTTTCAGTTCAAAATTCCCTGAAGATTACTTGAAGAAAACCTGATAGCACAATGGCCAAAACATTTTCATGACAACAAAGATGAGGATATCAGTCCAAATGGAAATATTGATAACTTCATATCTTAAACAAATTCAGACAGAAATGATCTTGAGTATACTTTGGCATATTATCAATTTGTTTATTAATTAAATTTTGATTGCCTCTAATAGTTTTCTTCCTTCTACACATAATACCATTTTTACTTCTACACATAATACCATTTTTACTAATGATATAGACTGACCCCACTCCTCACTACAAAAAAACAAAAAAACAAAAAACGAAAAAAAGAAACAGAATCTACAAATTTCTGAATAAAACAACTAATATTAATTTTTCTTTTCTCTTTCAGGATATATCAGCTGACTTTGTGCATGAAATATTGGAACAAAAATCTTCCCAAATATGTCTTGGTCAACGAAGGAAAGGACATTTTGTTTCTGTTGAAGTGGCTGCATCACATTTTTCTGGAGGGCCTAATTTTATAAATGTTGATGTATCATTTAAAATTGATAACATCTTGTTAACATAATTGGTGTAATCCATTAAGATTACACCAGTCCTTTTATCATGTCTAGAAATCACCAAATCATAATTTTCTTATACAGATCTGATAATATGCCTGAGCTCAAATCTCCAATTTGACTCAGAAGTAGCAACAGGAGTACCAGAAAACAAGTGAGCATAATTATTTGGTTTGGCTCTAAGGTTGCTAGGAACATCTGAAGAAAGAATGCCGTAAGGACGTTCTGCCCCATCATCAAATAAATTCTGTAATTTACGAATATAATTTTGGCTGCAGTGCCAGCTACATAGGCAGAACCACTCAAAGACTTGACAGTAGAATCAAACAATACGTTCCACTGAAAATCAAGAACCATACCTGGCAACAAAATGAAATTGTCCACAATATGTACAGTTCTTCAATCTGTGAGCACCTTTTAAAGAAAAGAAAATGTGTCATGGACTTTGATGTGAATTGATTTTCTGTGTTATCCAATTCACATTCACTTTTTCATTTGAAGGTGCTGGAGTCTGTTTACATCAGGTCTTGCATACCATCACTGTGTAAGCAGTGAGAGTGTTTGCTTGGTCTTGTTGTGATCAGTCTTGAGCAATTTCTTCCCCTTCCCACCATGGACCATTTCATTTTTCACAACTTTTACATTTTACATTAAGTTTTCCCAATAAAAATCTCTGACAAGCAGGAGTGAAAATGGTTGTTTTTCTTTTTTTTATATTTTCTCCTCATTATGTCCTTTAACATAAAAACTATAAATCTTGATGCAATACTCAAGTTCTGTACTATAAAAAAATTTTTCTCTCTCTCTCTCTCTCTCTCTCTCTATATATATATATATATATATATATATATATATATATACTGTAAAGGTTGTTACAATGTTTTTTAATTCATAGTATCACTACACAAAAAATTTCTCATGTTTCGAAGCCAGCCCATTATGTTTTTGGCTTCTTCCTCAGGTGATTTTTTTAGAAATGAGAATTATCTAGTTGAAAAATCCAGTTTATTTGTGTTGGATTTGTTATTTTTGGGTGTTAGAGGGGTTGGTATGTATTTTGAGTTCTGTTGACCTTTTTACAGGTCTTAGGGTTAAGTGTTTGTTTTTGGCAGAGTTCATGATAGGTTAATCTATTAATCTTGAGAGGGCTGATGCTGCTGGTGCCTAGCTGTTGTTATTTGGTTTAGGGGCTGGTAGGTGTTGTTTTCTTTTGGGGTTGATTTCTCCTTAATTTAATGTATGTTATTTTGTATTGGGGTGTGTGATTTTTTTGGTTTTTTTTATTTTTTTGTTTTTTATCAAATATATTTTTTATAAAATATATCTTTCATAAAAAAATATAGGGGTTGGTAGGTGTTGTTTTGTTTTGGGGTTGGTTTCTCCTTGATTTAATGTATGTTATTTTGTATTGGGGTGTGTGCTTTTTTTATTTTTTTATTTTTTTGTTTTTTATAAAATATATTTTTTATAAAATATGTCTTTCATAAAGAAATATTTTATAATATTCCATAATATTTAAACTATTTTATAATATTATAAAATATAATATTTTATAATATTTAAGAAATATATTTCTTTTATAAAATCTATCCTATTTTTTTATTTATTTATCTACTATTCTGTTGCAACTGTGTTATTTTTTGTTGGTATTGTATCAGGTTTGTTTTCTTTTGGGGGGGTTTTTGGTTGTTTTTTTTGTTTACTTAAATTTTAGCGAGAAATATTTGCGATGTTTGCATATACTGCTAATTCGTCTCTATGGTTTAATAAATCGTTGCTGTTAGGGTACTGGAGAATGTGTAGTTTTTCACTTAGACATAAAGGGCAGATGTCGTTAAGTGAGTTGCAAGTTCTAGTTTTTTCTAGGATTTTCCATTTTACTTTGGGTTTCTGTTTTGAATCCTTTAGCTTCCAAAAGTATGTGAAAAGGGATGTTTGGTTTCGGTATAAGCTGTTTTTAAATGAGGTTAGGTGCAAGTACCAGCGCTGCTTAAAAGTATTCTTAGTTGATCCGATATGCACTTTATTTATAGTTGGATTTTCAATGGATGTTATGTTGCATTGATAGATTATTGAGTTTGTTTTGCATTTGTTTTGTAGTGGGCAGTTGCTAGGGTTTCTACAATTACACATGTTTTCATTGTTGGGTTTGGTTGTGTTTTGGTTGCTGGTTTTATTTTGGTTTACATGTTGATTTAGGATATATTTGTTATGGTTGGTTATGATGTTTTCTAGGTTGTTTGTGCAGCTGTAGCTAAGTTTGAGTGTATTTTTGTTGAAGATTTTACTGAGGGGGTTATTTGTTGGGAAATGTTTTTTAATTAAGTTCAGGAACTTCTGTCCTAGTTTGGTGTTGATCATTTGGTTGAAAGGAGGTGTGTACCAAATGATTTTTCTGTTTCTACTTTTCTTGTTGGGGTTGTTGTTTGTTATGTATTGGATGTCTTTGTTTCTGTAGCCGCTTTCTTTTAATGACTTGTTGTAGAGAGCTTTGTGCTTGTTGAAAATTTCTTTGTTGGACGAGTTTTGGCTGATGCTATGTTCTATATTGATAATACTAGGGGGGTGGTTTGACTTTGGGTGGATGTATAGTGGGTATTCATTGGGTTTTGTGTATGGTTTGTAATTGTTGTTGACTAAATCTAGTGTGATATCTCGGAAGTTTGCTACTTTTAAATTTGAGTTGACTATAACTTTTAGGTTTAAAATTTTGAATTCTTTATGTATTAGTTTTTTGATTTTGTCTGTTTTAAAGTGTGTGGAGTTTTTTACTATTATTAGACCGTCGTCTCTATATAGCCCTATGTCCTGTGTGTTAATGTCTTGGTGAGCGGTGAGATTGTACAGAGTAAATAACCCGATGAGATCTGAGGACTCTGCGGAGTCCAGCGCACCCATTGTGATGTCAAATTGGTTTACAGCGTTGTTTTTTATCCATTGCTCTTGGTTGTGGATAAGAACAGATATCTTAGCCACCATAATGATATTATATTCCTCCTTTGTTAGGTCTGTGTAGTGTGTGGCAAATTCTAGTGCTAAGGTAAAGAGGTCCTTAGTGATTGACGGGTAGTAATCCACTATGTCAAATTGGATTAACGAACAGTTGTTTTTTTCTTTGATGTTGTTGAACCAATTTATGACGTCAGTGGTGTTTGACCATTGGAGTAATCCGTGTTTTTGTTTTATCTGTTCATTAATTCGTTCGAGGATCTTTTTGCTGATTTTTCCAAATTCTGGTCTTGTTGGGTTTATTATTCTCATGGGTAGGTTTGAAATGAATTGAGTTCTTTTGCTTATATACAACATGTTAATATTTCCCTTCTCTGATTCCATGCACCTATGGCTTAGGGAGTAGTGACACTGACTGACACCAAATTGGTTGAGTTCCGATCCCAGCCAGAAGCAAGTGGATATGTCTGATGTGCTGTGATACAGCAAAACAGGCTTGTATGTGGATAACTAATATGTTATGTTCTTATTACAATTGAGCTCTCTAGAGAAGAAAATTTTAAAAACAATTTCCACTTCTGCGATATATGTGTGACTCTTCAGAAATGAATTGAGTTCTTTCGGTGACTGGCATGTGTATATACTGCTTATATACAACAGGTTAAAATTTCCCTTCTCGGATTCCATGCGCCTATGGCTTAGTGGGTAGCAACTTTAACTGACACCAAATCGGTCAAGTTTCAATTCCGGCCAGAAGCAAGTGGATGTTTCTAGCCACACTGATGAGCTGTGATACAGTGAAACAGGCTTTTATGTGGATGACTAACATATATATATATATATATATTATCCTATATTTTGGGCATAACTCTGAGTTTCATATGTCATACAATCATCAGGTGCATATTGAACTCAATTGAAAAATCGGAGAGCTGAGTTTGACTTGCAGTTGGATTCATTGCATTTAATTACATGCAAATACCTGTGGAAAAGGTATTAATCCATCACTTTTCATTCCAGCTATGGATTAAATAGCAGCACAGATTGGGTTCTATAGCTTTGGTTGGTAACCAGTTTACCAGAGAAAGAAATGGCAACCTACTGCAGGAAAATCTTCTGCCTAGTCAGTCATGGATCAAAAGAGACATGATCGTCTAAGCATATATCACATATGGTATCGAACTGACTGTTACCTTGCCCAGAGGATAAAGAGCTTTGCATAGGGTCAACACCTGTAACTGTAAAAAAGACAAGTTACAGAAGCATGAATGACACCTCAACGATGGCCTGTGCTACACTGCTATTGATGGGTTTAGGATACTTACATTTGGCTCATTCTGTATGTAAGTGATGGCAGTCACTTGCCAAAATTTTATGAAAATAAGAATTTTAAATAAATGTGTTGAGGATGATGCAAATAGACTTTGAAATCTTAATAAATTTGACCAGGTTTTTATTATTGATAATTAGTCATTACCTCAAAGAATAAAATTCATTTATTTCTAATGCTTAAGATTATTTGAAGCATGTTTTTCAGACAAGGATTCTTGCATGATTTGAATTAGGATTGGAATTAGGAAGCATATTAAATGCATTTCTTGCTTATGTAATTAGATATTGATTATGTCTAAACATATTTTTCAGATTTTCTTTCCATCTATAAGCTTTAAAATTATTAGCTGAATAAGGTTTTGGAAAATATTGTTCTGATATTGATTTTAATAAACATCAAAGTATCTAAAAATTGACCAGTTAATTGACTACCAATTACCTAAAAGTCGCTTTCATGGAAGTATTTTATATTTTATAAGACTGGGAAGGTTTTATCAAAAGAATTACCATATGTAAATGCAAATTGGCAATATCCTGCACATAATGTAGATAAACTATTAACAAAATTAATCACACTTCCTTATTTGGTAAGCAAATATTAATTACTTGCACATAACTTCTTTTTTTCTTTAGGTTATTTTCATCCTTTTTGAATGATAAAACTTTTCTTTCTTGGATTTATTCTTGTCCTTTATAAAATAAAGCAGAAAAACTTCTATTATGTAAAGAAATACAAATTGTGTTTTTGTAGTTGCTTTCTTCATTTCTCAACTATAAAATTATCTAACATCTGTTGGTTACTAGTTTGGAGTTCAAACAGATCAGTTAGTTTATGTCAACACCACATATTTTTGTTTTGTGATCAATTTATTGACGACGTAGAAACACATTTTTCCAAGTCACAAATATATTTGATTAGAGTGAAGATTAAAATTGGAAAATTTCAACCCTGGGAGAAATTCCTGAACTTTAGAGTAAGTTAGATGCCAAAAAATATGAGATAATGGGTTTATTTACAAAAAGTCAGAGATGAATATGAATCCTAAGAAATCATGAATGATAAAATCAAAATGAAGATTAAGTAAAGAAAGATGAAAATCATTTTCATAGATTAATATTTAGTAATTGGAGTAGATCTATCTATCACCCGGTTCACACTCCACCCACGTCTATTGAACGGGTTAAGAGGCTCATCCCTTTTCCCTGTTTAGGATGTGGTTTCTGGCTTTCTCTTTTCCAATCTTTTCACTATTACATAGCCCCCTGCACATCAGTGGCATTACCGCCTTGCTCGGGGTGATACGATTAAAAAAAAAGAAAAAATATAAAACCTAGAAAAAAAAGGTAACTTCCTTACAATATTTGACAGCCTCTCTTTCAATTTAGGAGGTAAGCTAACTACACTCTTTAAAGGTAAACATTAACCTACCAGATTTCTCAACTTTACAAACAAAACTCGGGAGATAATTTTGAGTCATTGTTTGTAAAAATTGGATAGGATAATTTATGAATTAATTACCAGCTGTTGTATACTTGTAAAATCTATAGTAGTATGCTCAATTTAAATTAATTTAAATATAGAAGGTAAGTTGCTTGAAAAGCCATTGGTTCTTTAAATTACAAGTTAAAGATATAGTAGTTTAAGTATTACATTTGGACGATGAATGTAGTAAACTATTTGCAAAAATTCTCATAGAGCGTATCTGTAAAAAGAGAATATGAATAATAACAAAAGGAAAACTTAGCCAATGCATTTCATTCTTCAAGAGACATTATCAAGGAAAATGGAAGGATTTCTTTTGTGACAAGTATTTATATACCAAATCAAAAATAGAAAAATCAGACAACTTAATGGATGTAAATTGATACAGTTCAATAACTAATAAATAAAAGTGAGTAGAAGATATTTTTTATAAAGACATAAATCAATCCCAATCCAAAATAAATACTAATATATATATATATATATATATATATAAATTAATCATTTGTATACAGGTCAGTTTTGCTGTATCACAGCTCATCAGTGCAGCTAGATTAAATGCCCACCTCAAGACAGGACCGAAACGTGACTGATTTATCAGCAGCTGGAGACCCACCCATTAAGCTATTGACAGACACTCGAAAAAGAAAAACTACTCACTTTTGTTTTTAGGCATTGAGCTGTATCACATCACATCCATGAACTTGCTTAACTTTTCTTCATGACCATTCCTATACCAGAAATTTAGAAAAGGCCATAACATTCGCTCTGATAAGTAAAAATTGTCACAAAATATAAATTCTTACATTTGCCTTAATAAACTCCCTCAGAGTATGAAATGTTTTGGCTGAATTGTTTTTTTCACTATCTCTCTCTCTCTCTCTCTCTATATATATATATATATAGCACACATTGAGAACTTTTAAAACAAGGCATGATGTAAAATAACAGACCTAAAATTTATTTATACATATATATATATATATATATATATATATCCAAAAGAAAGCAACTTGACTATTTATTTGCTGAGCCAATATGTCTCTTTTTGAATATAAAAAATTTAAAATTTATGATTATATGATCATTTCTGTGAATTGAATTTGCTTCATCAGCTATCTTTAATATTATGGAAAAATTCAAAAATTTGTTTGAGTCTGTGTGTGGGTAAAAAAACAGAAGTAGGCTTAGAAACAGACAAGGAAAAGCATATTGAATAGAAAAGGCAAGGAAGAAGGAAAGGAAGGGAGGAAGAAAGAAAGCAAGAAAGAAGAAGAGGGTAAGAGTAAAGAAGGAAAGAGGAGGGAAAAAATTAAGTTAAATTAGCAGACAGGAAGAAATGTTGGTAAGGAAGGGGGATCATTAATACACACACACACACACACACACACACACACACACACACATGTATATATATATATATATATATATATATTGTCATCCGTAGACAGATCTGTTTCGCCATATCACAGCTCATCAGTTCGGTTAGACTCCGATTGCTTTTTTACCCAGGATTGAAACCCAACCAAAATGGCGTCAGTCGGCGACTCTACCACTGGGCTATGGGCATTCGGTGGAAGTAGGCAGACTTTTTAGCGCATATCATTATACGTGCCCAATAGCTAGAGTGCTCTAATTCATTTCACTGAATGAGCGATGCGTACATGCCAGAGTAGCTACTGTTTATCAAAGTCTACTATTTTTCCAGAGTGCTCAATCAGGGTGTGAGAGCATATGTATATATATGTATGTATGTATATATATATAAATAATATATATATATATATATATTGATTAATACTTAGTTTTTGGTTATAATAGGGTTAGACCAGTACACATATGTAATAAAAAGTGTTTGATACAATTATATTGTAGAACTTTTGAATATTTTCCATTTGTAAACGAGTTATTCCGCTACCCAGATTTCTACCATGAGTGGTGTCTTCAGGCGAATTTTAATAACTATTATTATTAAAATTTTTAAAAACTATCATTATTAAAAATCACCTGAAGACACCACTCATGATAGAAACATGGGTAGTAGAATAACTCATTTACAAATGGAAGATATATATTTATATCCAAGTGCAAAATGTATCACTATGCCAAAAATTTTGAAAACTAATGACATATTTGCTCTTGTATATAGCGGCTTGTCAGAAAATAAAGTCCTTACATTTGCCTTGATTAATTCCATTGGAGGACAAAAATGATCAGCTAAGATAAGTTTTCCTTTTGTTTTTATTCCTGAAACTATTTGTTAAATTTTAAAGTTATAATTTTATAGACTGTAATATTATATTAGTCTCATGTTTTATCTTCATGTAAACTTCAGTCAGAATTAATCTTGTAAAATCTGAGTTGAACTCCTGCATAAAATTAAAAAAGTGCGACATTAATTTTAGATAAATATCAATAAAATCTATGGCCCGCTTTAAAATCTTTCTCTTTTCCAATCTTCTCACTTTGTTTTTTTTTTCAATTGGAGTAGATAGATCTATCTATCACCCAGTTCACACTCCACCCACATCTATTGAACAGGTTAAGAGGCTCATCCCTTGTTCCCTGTTTAGGATGTGGTTTCTGGCTTTCTCTTTTCCAATCTTCTCACTTTGTATTTTTTAATTTTTTAATTTTTTTTTTCAACTGGAGTAGATAGATCTATCTATCACCCAGTTCACACTCCACCCATGTCTATTGAACAGGTTAAGAGGCTCATCCCTTGTTCCCTGTTTAGGATGTGGTTTCCGGCTTTCTCTTTTCCAATCTTCTCACTTTGTTTTTTTTTTCAATTGGAGTAGATAGATTTATCTATTGCCCGGTTCACACTCCACCCATGTCTATTGAACAGGTTAAAAGGCTCATCCCTTGTTCCCTGTTTAGTATATGGTTTCCGGCTTTCTCTTTTCCAATCTTCTCACTTTTTTTTTTACAATTGGAGTAGATAGATCTATCTATTGCCCGGTTCACACTCCACCCATGTCTATTGAACAGGTTAAGAGGCTCATCCCTTGTTCCCTGTTTAGTATATGGTTTCCGGCTTTCTCTTTTCCAATCTTTTCACTATTACGTAGCCCCCTGCACATCAGTGGTGTTACCGCCTTGCTTGGGGTGATACGATTAAAAAAAAAAACAAAAAAAAAAATGTGGAAATATCTTAGGACCATTTAAATCTAAGGAAGTCTTTTAATATCTGTATGTAAATATGTTTTTCTTTTTATTTCTTATATATATTTTATTCATATCATTTTTATCTTTTCAAAGGTAACACATCATTTTGAAATATGATGTATACTAAATTAGCAGAAGATCAGTTTCAGCTTGTTTGGAACTATTTGTATACATAATGAAACACAATTATTTTTATGAATTCTTTGTTTTGCAAAAAAGATAAAAGAGAGATGCCCAAATAAAGAAATCTATTAAAAATAGTTTCTGAATGTTATGATGACCAAGCTATTGTAACTTTGATGATTTGTTTGTAATTGGTTTGGTGTGTTTTTAGTGGACTGGTTTTTGGGTACGTGAGAAGATGAGAGAAAAATGCCTGGGGGAAGAATGAAAAAATATTGAAATTCAATGAAGACAGTTGCCTCAATAAAAATGATTAATGAATCAAATTGATTCCAGTTGGTATCAAATTGATATGTCTGATTATTTTTGTTAAATATGTATATAATTACATAATAATCAGAACAATTTTCTTTACATATATATATATATATATATATATATATATTTGTATAAAATGGACAAACAATTTATTTACATATATATCTATATAGCCTGAATAAACTCTCTCTCCTCTAGAGACAAGCACCTATGTGTAGGTGTGCAACTCTTTTCATTAGAAATTAAAGGCATTGCACATAAAAAAATGTTTGCAATAAACAATAACAAGAAAAACAAAAAAGAATAGGGCAAAAAATAATATAAAGCAAGCAAACAATATATGCAAGTTTAATTAACAGGAATAAGGCAAATAAACAGTAATAAGGCAAAGCAACAGGAATAAGGCAAAGCAACAGGAATAAGGCAAAACAACAGGAATAAGGCAAAGCAACAGTAATAAGGCAAAGCAACAGTAATAAGGCAAATAAACAGTAATAAGGCAAAGCAAGAGTAATAAGGCAAAGCAAGAGTAATAAGGCAAAACAACAGTAATATGGAAAAGCAACAGTAATATGGTAAAAAGTTCACAAACCAAAAATTAAAGTTGATACATAAAATCAATTTCAAACAAGTGAATATAGCATTTTGACTTTAAGACAAGACAGACCAGGACTGAGTCATATAAGACTGAGGAGGAGCCTATTTTATTGGCTAGAAAAAGTCCCAGCATGCATTAGTGTGTGTCTACATATAAATTGTTCAGGAGAAAGTGTTTTTTACTTCCTAAACAGATGGGAACCAACAAAATTGTCATCATTCTTTATGTTTTAGAATTGCCTAATGAAAATGGTTTCTGTTTTAATTTATGCATATAACTAAATTATTTTTGATTAAATAAATATTTTTACTCTCCTTATTTGAGCTCCAATTTTTCTTTTTGTTGCATTGTCACAATTCGTGTTTGGTGAACTACAGTTGTTGCTTTTCAGTGAATTATATCAGCTGTCTGATTTCTCACAGAAAATCAAAAGCCATATTTTCACCAGGACTAATCTACTCTCTTTTAATCATTTTAGAGAACTGTACTTTCCATTAGCAATGGTGGAGATCTTAAGGTGGTGTAATGGTTAGCAAGCTTGTTTTGATAGAATCATTATAATTGAGTAGTTAATTCATTTCTTACTGGGTACCCCATACTTTTGGCCTTGTGCAACATCTAAGCTGCACTTAAAAAATCACCTTTGCATTAGCAATGACACCAAATTCCTGCCCTTGTTCAGACTGCTGTTCATGCTAAATAACATGCTCTCCCCCAAAAACTGTAACTAAGGTCTGCTCAGCATAGTTGCAGTATAAACCACAGGTGGAAGTTGAATAAACACAAGTGTGCCTGTGCAGGTGTCAGCAAAGAGGATTAGCTAGCCACCCTGGTAGGCGGGTATCCTCAAATATGAATGGCCAGCCATTATGTGTTCTTAAAATATTTTGAGAAGATGCACCTCAATATACAGTAAATGATGATTGTACAAGGTGAAATAGCAAATAAACTTCAATTCTAATAGTTGTATTTATGGCAGACAGTAATATTATGAGTAGGACTCAACAAAATTGAGAAGCATTATAAAAGCATATCACACGATTCATATATAAATTTTACACATTGTATTATAGTACATCCGGCAGAAGGAAATTATTTATGATACAACAAAGACAATAGTTTATTATTTTTTTTACTGAACATTTATTAACCATACAGGAATAAATTGTTTACAATATAGAAATATATATATTTTTTATTGTAAAATATGTCTTTGATGCTGCAATGTTTGACTACGATAGGACAACAATTATTGAGCAGAACTGCATTATATATAAGCTATATGAAGAAAAAATACAGGTTTTTCACAAACAAACTTAAGGGTTGCTTTATAGAGGAAGCAGACTTATATGCAACTATATACATATGTAAAGATATAACGTTTGATATTTGGCATATTTATGGGGAAGATTGCTCTGTATTTTGAATAGAAGGTAAGTAGATATAACAATGTGGGCATAGAAATCATTATTGTATAGTAACTAGCAGTTTCTCATTGAAAGTAATCATCAGACCATTTGGTACTACTCTTTATATAGGCTCTCTTCCACTCAACCTTCTCTCTCTCTCTGTATATATATATATATATATATATGTGTGTGTGTGTGTGTGTGTGTGTGTGTGTATATATATACATAGATATATAGAACACTGAATGATTATGGCCATGTGTAAGGAGATACTATTTTTGCCAGTTTTTTGTTTAATCCTAATGTTTTTCAGTTAGTGTTTATAATCTCTGTAAAAGGTGGTGAACACAGACAACTGGAGTGGGGTAAAAAAGAGGATTTATTACACATGTGCGTACAGTTCGCGCTCTTACGTTCGAAAGTGCCCCGTACACCGTTTTTGGTGGTAAAACTAACTCCCTTTTGTGAAGAGTGTCCAAGGGAGACAACTTGGTAAAGTTAACAATTCTTCCCCCTTTTTCTTATCTTTTAGATGGCGACTGAAAAAGAAAGAAAAAAAGGTATTGTTTTAAATATCAGTTTCTTTAGGTTCAGATACAAACTCAAGTATCTTAAATGAAGGGACTCCCTTCTTGGTTAAACAGTCAGCTACTTGTTTATTTGTGGCTACCCAAGAGAACTCTGCTACTTCTTTTCTTTCCAGCATTTCTCTTAGAATAGCCATCTCGATGCGAAGCCTTTTGTCTAATATTTGTTTGTGTAAATCCATCTGGTGGAAATTTTTGCTTGGCCTTGATCAGGTACTTGGATATAAACTTTATTTTTAATCCAGCTCTGAAGTTCCTTTTTTCTTGCTTCCTCTAGTTCCAGGTTATCATTGGCAGAGGTGATCATTACTTTTTCTTCGTTACAAGAATTGTGGTCCTCTTTGTTTTCTTTTGCCTCATTGGTTTGCCATTCGGATACCCCATGTTCAAAGTCCAACTAAAAAGGTTCACCTTGTTCCATAACTACATTCATCAAATGTTTATTTTTACCAGTGGCTTTGCCTGCTCTACTTATGACATTTAACTTCCTCCAGTCTGATTCTGTGTCATTAGCAAGCTTGCATTTGATGATTTGTCCAGGTTTGGGAAGCCTGACTTTCCTGGTGGAGGTGTCCTGCTTATTTGTTATGTCTTGAGTTTCCACAGTGTAGCGTTGTTCGGCGTTGATGTCTGGGACTTCCAAATCTTCATCTAAAATATTCTCTTCGAGGTTTGACATCCTTGAAAATTCTTCAGACTCTTCTTGTGGGATGCCCGATTCCTTGTTGTTACCCTCATTGTGATTCTGGTAAGTTCCAGGGTAGGAAACTAAACGAGACGGATGTACTCTTACATAGGTGCCACCATGTTTAACAAGCACTTGTTTGTTCTCCCATCCTATGACAGTTCCAGGCCCAAGCCATCTATCACACAAATTTCTTTTGTAGAGAACAGCATCTCCATTTTTATAAGATTGTGTGATACCTGTTCTAACTTGGTGGCGAAGTGCTCGTCTTAGCTTCTCTGAAGATTCACTTGCTATGAAGTGTTTCCTGGCAGCATGCATAGCGTTGAGGTTATTTGCAACGATTTCACTGGTGGAAACACCTTCTAGTGCAGGGAGTTTGTCATTGAGAAAACCAGGTAGGTTAGGATTTCTGTCGAAAACGAGTTGATTGGGACTATATCCATGGACACTCTGAAGTGTATTCTTGGCACTTACTGCCCATGTGAGGGCCACTTCAAAACTGCAATTGGTTTCTTCAAGGGTTTTCTTCACCATTTCCCCTAATATCCCATTGTGTCTTTCATTTAGCCCATTACTCCATGGGCTTTCAGCAGCAGTAGTACGAACCACAATGTTCATATTTTGTGCCATGTCTCTAAACGACTGGTTGTTGAATTCTCTGCCATTATCAGTGAGGATAAATCCAGGAGTACCAAAATAAGTAATCCAATTTTTAAAAATAGCACTAATAATATCGGAGCTCTCTTTACCAGGAATTTTTACTGCAGCACTGTATCTAGTACCATGGTTAATAAGGTGTAGTACCTTGTTTCCATTAATTTCTTTAATGTCCATAGCAATGCTTTCATTAAAGTACGTTCCCAGTGAAAACCCCACGACAGGTTTGGGTTCAACCCTTTTGTACCTCAAGCAAATTTCACAAGAATTGGGAATTTCCTTGAGTATTTTAATGAATTGTGGGTCTTTCACTCCGGCGCTCCTGACTAAGTCACATAGCTTTTTGCCACTAGGATGACTGAATTACCTATGAAGTTTGGTGGCGATTTTTATTTTTTCTTGCCTATTTTTGTGGAAAATTTCTTTGGTAAACAAAATGTGTTTGAACTTACCTCGATCTGGTGGAGGTCTTGTTATGGGAATATGATAGTGACCTGAAGAAGTACATTGCAGTGGGATTTTTTTTTCCAAACATGGTGACACTGTCATTCTCAAAATTGAGGCATGTGCTGGCTCTTTTCATTGACTTTTTGCTTAGCAAAAGCGGTATGTCAGCGTCCACAACATCAGTGATGATACCGATTTCAATGCCAGCAATGACACATGGTAAAGTTGCTGTGTGGGTGGATTTAATGGTTCCCATCTCCAAACTTGTAGCTCTTTCCTCCATCTCGAATTTTTATTTTTTGTTTTTCTGGTAGGGTTTCCAGAAAACACTCGTACCATTTTTTTCCACAAACTGTCCCAGACGCGCTGCTATCCAAGACAGCGGATCCGAGTGTCTCTCCCAAAAACATGCTGGTGCTGCCATATTGTTCTCGCTCATTCATGAGAACGAGGTTGGAGACGAGTAAATGGCCTCCTTTTCACTGTTGTCAGTTTCGTCATACGGACAGTCGCGAATCCAGTGGTATTTCCATCCACACTTGAAACAACTCCTGCTGTTGTCACTTTCAAACTTAGGTTTTGAATTTCTTTTGGTGTTGTAGCGTGTTGAGTTCTGGTTATGACCCCGTCCGCCAGTACCTTGACTGGTGAGACTAGAATTTTTATCACCGTGGCGTCGACCACGACTGGTGTAGTAGGTTTCCTCACTCGTAGTGAAAATAATGTCAGATTCGGTTTTTACCGCAACCGGAGAAGTTTTTGGTGAGGAATGAGCTTGAAAGTCATTGAGTATTTTTTTTAATTGTTTAGACATTTCTCCAAGTGTCAGTTCTCGAACAGTAGTTTTTATTAACCGTTCGTTTTCTGGGGTGAGGTTTGCACTTTTAAGAGCTCTGTACGCCAGGACCGGCTCGGGCAGAATTATATTGAATTCTTTTAATTTAGCAATATGACGTTCGAATTCAATTAAAAAGGTATCTATCGCCATGCCGCTTTGTCTTCTGTGACTTTCGAACGCCTCGTAAGCCTTAAATGCTGCCTGGTTTGCGTCTTCTAAAAAGAGGGTATCCAGTTTTTGGTATATCATCTCCATTCCATTTTCGGCATTTAGTGAGGTAATATCCAATTCCAGCAGTGCTTCTCTCGCTTTTCCTTCCAAGGACAAAAATACGACAGGGGCCCGTTTTCTTTCATCTAAACTTGTGGCTAATTCCCAAATTCGCATTTCCTTTTTCCAGGAATTGTATTTGTCCGTGTTTAACGTTGGTGGGGCAATGTATCTAGAAGCCATTGTTTTTACGCTCTGCTACCAATGTAAAAGGTGGTGAACACAGACAACTGGAGTGGGGTAAAAAAGAGGATTTATTACACATGTGCGTACAGTTCGCGCTCTTACGTTCGAAAGTGCCCCGTACACCGTTTTTGGTGGTAAAACTAACTCCCTTTTGTGAAAAGTGTCCAAGGGAGACAACTTGGTAAAGTTAACAATCTCAATTGTGAGTTTGTTTTCCAAATGATAAATATTTATTTTCTTTTACTTCCTTTTTATTAATCTGCTGGCCAATGGTCATCTGTTTTAAAGTTTGGCATTTGCTTCTCAAGAAAGTTTATTAGTTTTAGGCTATTGGTTATTAGTCTTTGGAGTTACAATGAGATTGTAGGTAGCTTAGTAGGAACTTGTTTCATGTCTTCTTTGAGAAATAAGCTATTAACTTTTCTTAAGAAGTTTATCATATTTTCAGAAGTGATTATTATTCTTTTTTTCTTCTAGGCAAAGTTATAACATTAAGAGACTGTTTATTTGCCATGTTGTTCTTGGTATGTTTTCGTATATGTTTTTAAGCTCCCATATGTGTTTTAATAGTGTTGTTCTATGTGCATATTTTTGTTGTTTTGTGTAAGTAGCTTCTATTTCTAGGAACATCCCAATACTACTCATGTATTTGCTAATGTAAACTGGTAGCAGGAGACACACACACACACACACACACACACACACACACACACACACACACACACACTATTATAATAAAGACTAATGAGTTTTGTTTTTGAGGCACTGAATGTCACCAACCAATTGTTTCCTTCCTGTGATGCTAGAGCTTAGTCAGAGTAGAGGTCAGAGCTGCAGACTTAGCTCCTGACTCAATATAATTATTCCATTTTCTGTCAGAGGAAAATGTTAAATGAAGAAGTAACAATGAATTTGCTCTCCTGGAATTTGGTGTCATTGCTAATGGAAAGGTGATTTTCT
This sequence comes from Ascarosepion bandense, assembly GCA_037127315.1. Lineage (NCBI taxonomy): Eukaryota > Metazoa > Mollusca > Cephalopoda > Sepiida > Sepiidae > Ascarosepion > Ascarosepion bandense. The sequence continues at coordinate 5,428,586 of JBBBDQ010000154.1, forward strand.
AAGTGCGGCTTATATGCAGCACAAAACCAAAAGTATGGGGCACCCAGTGAGAACCGAATTAACTACTCAATTGTAATGATTCTATCAAAACAAGCTTGCTAACCATTACACCACCTTAAGGTCTCCCCATTGCTAATGGAAAGTATGGTTCTCTAAAATGATTAAAAGAGAGTAGATTAGTTTTGGAGGCATTAAAATTAACAAGACATTTCTTGCCCCAGTTAACAACAGATTGAATGTCTTTTTTATGTCACCTGCCAATTTTACTTTAGTGAATCTATCAGATACCATTCAGACAGGAGTAAATAGTTGTTGGGAGCATAAATACGGATTTTAGATGACGTCGAAAATGTCACTGATAAAATTTATGTTTGCATAAGTATTTGACTTCATTCATGAAGTATTAAATACTTGAAGTGCTTTTGGCTCTGATCCTTGATAATATTTTCTGTAAATATTTTTTCTTGATAAGGCTTCTGCATTTCTCAACTTGTATGTTTGAAAATTCTTCTATGCAAATCTACCTCCCATTAGCATGGGACAGGCTAGCCTCCCAGAGAGTAAAATACTACGCCTCCTTGGCCTTACACTCTCAGCGGATCTCAAATGGAATGACTATATTGAATCCATTGCCAAATCTGCTGCTATGAAAGTCGGCTCCCTGTGCAGGGCCCGGAAATTTTTCCCACCTGAATCTATTCTGCACATATACAAATCTACCATCCGCCCGTGTATTGAATATTGCTGCCATATCTGGTCGGGTGCCCCTGCTGCTCTCCTTGGGCTTCTTGACAAAATCCAAAGGAGGATCTGTAACATGGTTGATACTGACTTGGCAGACCGGCTGCAGCCGCTCTCTCACCGGTGTGATGTGGCTTCCCTGTGCCTCTTCTACAAGTACTTTCATGGCTTCTGCTCCGATGAGCTTAGATCACTGGTGCCGCCTAAGCACGAATTTACACGAGATACTAGATTAGCAACTAGGTCCCACCCTTTTACAGTTAAACAAATAAAATGTAACCGTAAATTCTACTCCAACAGCTTCTTTTCTCGCGCTTCCCGCCTGTGGAACTCCCTTCCACAAGTCTGCTTTCCCGACAGTTACAATCTCCAGGTGTTTAAATGTAGGGTCAATAGACACCTCCTATCACACTAACTCCCAACTATTCTCACAACACTCTCATCTACCCAACCCTCATTCTCGGTATCCTTACCCGCCTATCACCAACCCTCTGACATTTCCTATATTTAATCAGCCTTTCTCTACTCTACGTAGCCCCCTGCACAGTAGTGGCAGTGACATGCCTTGCTTGGGGTGAAACGCTTATAAAAAAAAAAAAAAATTCCAAATCAGTGGCTTCATTTTATAAATAGAAAATTTTGATCCAGGCTATCATTATTTAAACCATCTTGTGATTGTTTTTGAAATATGCTTTGGGTCATTAATTTCTTGGGAGCTGAAAAGCAGAAGTTAAATTTTCTAAAAAAGAATTGTCTGATACTTTAGTGACTTCATTGCTCTCTCTCTCTCAGTCTTGGTGAGTTCTTTATTACCTTCTACACGAAAGTAACAACATAAAGTATAACAAGAGTAACATAAAATTACATCTCTACCACTAAATCTTACTATTGGGAGGATATTTTTTATGTGCTATAATTATTTTGCTTTAAAAAATCATTTTTTAAAGCCAAAAAATCATCTCATTATTTTAATGTCGGAATGACTAAGTCCGTTGCTAGAAAAATTAGTTCACTGTGTCATGTTAAACAATTTTTCTTGCCAAAACATATTTTGCATATTTATAAGTCTATAATTCAGTGATGCTTTGAATAATGTTGCCATATCTAGCCTTATGCTCAATGTTATATAATCTGAGATTTTTGATAAAATACAAAGAAATATCTTGCAATGTTATTGATGCTCACCTTGCATCTTGGCTTTAGTAACTTTCCCACCACTATAACATACTTTCATGTCTCTTTTCTCTAAATATTTTCATGCTAATTGTTCTGATGTACTTTCCTCATTGATATCTAGACTTTATGAATTTCTAGTACTAGATTGAGAGCAAGGTTTCATCATTTTACAGCTTAAATGGCGATATGTAATTGTAAATTTTATTGCAATTGTTTCTTCCTTCACATTTCTTACTTGTGGAACTCTCTTCTGGCTTCTTGATTTTCAGTCAGCTTTCATCTTCATAAAATTCTTTGTCAGGTTTTCAAAATGTTCTTTTCAGAACACACTGCAGGTGTCCTGAAAAGTTCTCAGTCTCACCAACTTCCAAGATTTCTTCTGGAAGAAATTCTTGGTTGGACTAAAAGCTTTTCACCCTCCTATGATATCAGTCAGTCAGTGAGTAAAGTGCATGCTTGGGTGATCATGTCTCGAAAGAGATATGACTGACTGGGCAGAAGATTTTTCTGCAGTAGGTTGCCATTAATTTCTATGGTAGACTGGTTGCAAACCAAGACTACAGAATTCAATCTATCCTGCTATTTAACCCATAGCTAGAGGGAAAAGAGACAGACTCATACCTTTCCCAAGGACATTTGCATGTAAGTAAATGCAATAAATTCAACTGGAATTCAAACTTGGCTCTCTGATTTCTTGTTCCAAGCAAATATCCACTACACCACAATGTACATTATTTACATCCTCTCATATGGAAACATTGAAAGAAACTGAATCTTGACTTGAGATACTAGTTTAGATAAACGATTAATGCATTGAATCGTTGATCTCAAGGAATGTATCTGACGTTTAAAGTTAGGATCAGCCTTTCTTTTCAGTACTCATTTATTTTACAGAATCTCATAACATGCTGTTAAGTATTTTATTTATAAAACTATAGGAATCATCCATATTCGTGTACCTAAGTAACAATCAGCCAATGACAAAACAAAAGGAGAGAGAAAGAAAATTGTAGCTAAATTTGTTAGTAATTTTTCAAACCAGAGTTCAAACTAAAGTTTTTCTTCTTGATAACAAAATCCCAGTACACAGGCATCACTGATTGAATGACATTCAACTGAACTCTCCTAAATGGAGAACAAAACAGACATATCAATTTTAAAATCACAAAGATATAACAGATTACAATCCTACTGATTTTGCTATTTCAACTGAAATGATGGAGTTTTTATTTGCACCTCATTGTTCCTGCATGAATTTTTCTCTATTTTTAACCCTGATATTTGCTTATTAAATTATGTAACCAGTCCCAAGAAAAGATTAGGAAAAGTTTTAAAATTCTTTTGTTTTTGTTCAATATTAATCAGAATTATCTAACCAGTTATTAAAAAAAATATAAAGACTGGGAAAAGTTTTAAAATTCTTTTCTCTCCAATATGAGGCAGACAGAATTTTTCTTGTATTATTCTGCCTGCCTGTAAATCAAATTGAATAAACACATCTAATTGCAAGCCTATTTGATCTCCTTATGTATATATGCATCTATTTATGTACACGCAAAGTAATCAGAAAGGATTGTTAATATCTCCCTACACTATTAACAAAGCACAATGACTGCAAGCTTTGCATAGAATTATTGCTTTTTTATTTTCTCAATTATTTAAGCTCTTTCTTATATAATATAATATATTAAGTAAGTATAAGCAATTTGCCACAGTATACATATATGTATACCTTTATATATTATATCTATTGTATAATCCAATCTACTGATTATTTTTGAGACTGAACTAAATACATTTTCTGTCTTATTCTTTGGCCTAAGCCGATTGACTGGAAACAGTCTTAAATACCTATATCTATTGAGCATACTAAGTAAAAATGCACCTTGTTCACATATGACTACATATAAAGTTATGTGAATGGAACCTCTCTGATCATAAGTTGGGTAAAGAATTGGTAAAAGACTGGAATCTAAGTTTCACAGAAAGCCAAAAATTCTATCCTGCCAGAGATTAATTTAAACCTCAACACGATATTGCCAAAGTGGAAGAGTGGCTAATCTTTTAAAATGATTAGATACATCTTAATCTGGAACCCTTAAAAACTTTTTACTATGAGTCACACTATTGTTTGGACTATATTTTTCCCTCCTCTCACATAATCTTGTAACCAACCACTCCTTCTTTATATTTATCTATCTCTCTCATTATCTTTCTTTGTCTTTATAGCTCTTCCTCTCTTTCTTTTCCACTTCTTTTTTTTCTTTTGTTCATTCTCATTTCTCTAATTTTTTTTGTCTTTTGCTCACTCTTTCTCTCTTTTTAATTTCCTTATACTATCTAATTTCTTTATCTTAAATTTTTAGTTAACATGTCTTTTGGATTCAATTCCTTTCTGTATCTTTGATTCTTATTACAGGTCTCAGTTTTTGTAAATTTAAAGAACATTTTTTTTATCTTATTTTCTTAAATTTTTCATCCTTGCATTTTCCTCCTCCTCCTTCGTTTCTATCTTCAATTTAAATCTTTTTATTTAGTCTTTGTTTCTTTTTTTGTTTTGTATTTTTTTACTTTATTTTTCTTCCATTTCTTTTTATACTTAACTAAAGCTAGTCTTTCCTCTGTTGTATGAAACTATTTTTTATTTTTAGCCTCTTTCTCTTCATCACTTTTTTCTTTGCTTTTTTCTTCCTTTTCTATTCATATTTCATTCTTTATTTTCTTTCTTTTTATTCTTAAATAATGCATGTCTTTCTTCTTTTGTATTTTTCATTCTATTTTTATCTATTTTCAGTCATTTTTTTCCATCTCACTTTTTAAGTTCTTTTATCTTTTCTAATTTCCATTATTTTCCTTCTTGTTTTTATTTTTCTTGAGTATTTTAATATTCTTTTTTGAATTCTATCATTTTTTTTCTTATTCTTTCTTAATGTTTCTCCTTTTACCAAGTTTCTTTCTTTTTTTTTTTTGGTCAGTTATTTTACTTTAATTCAATTTTCTTTTTTCTCTTTCATTCACATATAACTTTGCTGTCTTGATTTTTTTCTTCTCATTCATTCTCTTTCTTTCTTCCTTCCTTTTTCTCCTCACACTCTCTCACACTTTCTCTTTCATTACTTGATTTCAAATGAACAAAGTGCTATTTTAAAAATAGATCAAGAATTTAAGTCATGCAAAAGACAACAAACATAGCTTTTTTGTTTTGTTTTATGCCAACATATTATCTGTTGTCTCCCTTTATTATTTTGTTTCTTTTTTACAAGTATTGTCCTTTGTTCTTTCAATTTATGGCTTATGCCTGGGATTCCCAAAGTGGGCAGTACCATGCTTCCTGGGGTTAAGTTCCAGGGGAAGGGGAGCAGTTAGAAAAAAGGTGTGGTAGTGGGTAATGGTAAGAATATCTTACTTAATTTTTTTTTTTTTTACATGACATTCTGTAGAGCAGATTTTCAGTGCATTTGCTAAGTTTCTTTACAAGCAAAGAAACAGACTAAAAATTACTGAACACCAGTAATGTTAACATTAGCCATTTCCTGATAAAGAAACATTCAACACTCATCATTTGAGAAGCCAGTGCTTCTTTCAGTTGAAATTTATAAAATCTTTCTTTTAAAACAATTCTTCAAGAAAATAGATTTCTCAAGTCTGGTAACTGTTTTATTCTTTCCAGTATTAATGAGACTTCCTTCATAAAGTTTTGTTCAAAGTATCATAATTATGCCATTATCTTCTTTTCAAGTTACATGTGCTATCCATTTTAGTTGTTGCTGTTTTTGAAAATCCTCAAATGACATGGTTTCTGCTATTTGGTAATTATTTTTTTATTCTGTAGTGCAATTGCATAAGTTTGAAGAAGGATAGTCCTCATGAAGACCTACCAACTTTATATGTCTTTTCAGTGCCTTCCAGGCTAATGCTGAGAAGCTGATATCCCAGCATTTAAATAACAATTTCGTTAGAAGTGTAAATTTACCTGTTGAGCTAAATAAGTTGGTTTACTTAGTTAATTTGTTGTTGTTTTGAATTCACAGTATATCAAATACCAAGAATAAAGGATATTTCCTCTCTCTCTCTCTCTCTCTCTCTCTCTCTCTCTCTCTCATAGACAGACAGACAGACAGACACATATACACAAAGAGGGGGCAGTGGATAAATTGTCAGCATTTTACATTTTTAATTTCAAGCATGCACATTGCTTGTTTTTGATTTTGTCAACTGCACAGTATAGTAGGGTCAGTTGTGCACCATCTGTGAGGAAAAAGAGCACCATCACACATTTCACTCTGCCAGAAATTTGGAAAAAGCATGCTTGGCATTCATGCCGAAAGCTTTAATATGAACATTCAGAGTGTTTGCGTGTCAACCTGCGAACAGTGCAGAGGGTTCGAAAAGTATAATGGTGATTGCAGAGGTGTTTAGAGTGATCACTGGTGATAGTGATATTATGCTTCCATTCATCTTCTCACAGAGCCTCAGACTCAACACTGAGATCTTTATAACATGCCTTGAGGAGGTAGTACTGCCCTGAGTCAAGAGGGTGGCTGCTGAAAGAGCCTTTGTCTTTGTCAAGACTCTGCACCATGCCACATAAGCAGAAAAACCCTGTTATGGCTGTCAGACAATTTCTGTGACCACATTACCCTTTACATCTGGCCACCTAACTCCCCAGTCTGCTCCAACTTGATTATTATGTGTGGGGTGCTATTGTACAAGAGACCAACAAAACTCCTTATAACACCAAAGAGGAACTGAAGGCAAGACTATAGCAGCATTCACCAACTTAAATAAGGAGACAATCTACAAGAGATGTAGAAGATTCTGAAATTGTCTTGAGGCTGTGGTTGAAACCAAGAGCATTTTTGTCGAATAAATTTATTCAGTATTTCAAGATATTTTTGTGTAGTTTTTGTAAATGCATGTTAAAATGAGATGTCAATAATATTTTCATTTTGTGTAATTGAGATGACAATTTATCCATCGCACCCTGTATGTATATATATATATATATATATATATATATATATATATATATATATATATATGTATATATATTAAGGAGGTGCTAGAGATATTGATCAGAAACCAAGGCATTCAGGTACCACTAGCTTATGCACATGTTGCTAAGCATTAGGTTTCAGCTGATTCTTAAGTCAAATTAAGGTAACATCATATTGCAGTATTAAAAATTTTTTTCAGACGCTCAGTGGCTAAAATGATTTTAACTAAAGTTTCAAAGCTTCCATCTTAATCTTGTCAGAAAAAGAAAATACCCCCCTCCTAATGTTTTCAGTTGATAATTAGTGCAGTGTTTTTGTAATCATTTACTCAGTTTTCATTTATCATTTCACTCCATGCAAGGCAATAATGCCACTAAGACAGCAAGGTTTACTGAAAGTGAAAGAGAATAAGAAGAATTTAGTGAAGAGAAAGGACACTAAAAGAAGAAATATCAGGAAGACAGAGATTTCTGTTGCATTTACATTTTTGAAGACCATAGGTGGTGAGAAAGTAAGAAATCAGAATTGAGATCCACAAATAAGAAGTGGGAAAAAAGAAACTATTAGGATAGAATTTATTACAGTTACATCTAGTTATTTTAACAGCAAAACAAGAGAGCTCATTAGAATTGCTATGGAAATCAGTCAGTCCGTTAGTTAAGTGCCATACATGATACACACTTAGGCAATCATATCTCTTTCAAAACATAATTGACAAAGGTAGAAGATTTTTCCGCAGAAGGTTTCCATTAATTTCTGCTGTAGACTGGTTGCCAATCAAGGCTGTAGAACCTAATCTGACCTGCTATTCAATTTTTGTATCCATATCAGTCAGTTAAGTGGAATATGTGATACACACTTGAGCAATCATGTCTTTTTCAATCCATGATTGACAAGGTAGAAGATTTCCTGTAGCAGGTTGCTATTTCTTTAAGCAGTAGACTAGTTGCCAACCAAGGCTATAGAACCAACACTGTCCTGCTATTTAGCCAGTAGCTGAAGGGAGAAAAACTGGACTCATACCTTTCCCAAGGGTGTTTGCACATCAAAGATCACAACAAATTCAACTGGAATTTGAACTCGGCTTTCCAATTTCTCATTCCAAGTAAATGTCCATTGCACCACAAAGCACATCCACTATGAAATTATTTATAGAAAATAGGGAAGCCATGTCATAGCAGTGGGGAAAGTGATAAAGTTATGACTGATTACATTATAAACCCTTCTCTGCATTTTATCAATAATCTCAACATATATAGCAGGAGCACCAGACCAGTTATAGCAGCAATATTCACTGCATAGGTGAATGGTAGATAAGACCAAGAAGGTAGAATGAGTTGCTTTTCATGGAGGTTAGCATCAGCCATGATGGTTGATTTAAAAATAGTTGTTTCATTTTGGAAATCTTGTGTTAAAATTAACAAGTCTTTCCTTACCTCAGTGAACAACTGATTGGGGTCATTTTTTAAACCAGCTGCCAGTTTTACTTTGTCACACTTATTAGACTTACTATTAAGACAGATTAGTTAGGTCAGTTAATTAAGTAAAATGTTTATTGGCTAAATCATTATCTGCAAAAATTGTTACCATTTAACTATATTTACTAGCTTTAAATAACCTGCAAAGGGCTGATAATCTGTAGAAAACAAATTAGCCTGTATCACATTTATGTATTCCTATTAAATTTACTATAAGAAAGCCTCTTGCTGCTCTATCACCACTTCTACAGAAAGATCTTGAACTGCATTCTCTGGTCCTGCCAATTTAAATGTTTAAAGCAAGGACACACCATTTTTTTTTTTTTTTTTTTAATCATCTTACCCAAGCAAGGCATTCCACTGCCACTATTGTGCATGGGGCTACATAGGGGAAGGTAAAGAGAAGGAGTGGTTAGACATAAGGAATGTCAGGAGGAAGGTGACAGAGGAGTAAGGATACCGAGGATGAGGGTTGGGCAGATGGGAAGAGTGTTTGATAGAATGGGAGCAGGTTAGTGTGTTAGGAGGTGTCTATTGACCTTACATTTAAACTCCTGGAGATTGTAGCCGTCGGGGAAGCACACCTATTTCAGTGTAACAAGCCACCCACATTCCCTCCATATTCCATCAGTGAGAAGTAAGTTCCACTCAATCAGCTTCTTCTCCTGAACCACTGCCTTGTGGAAATGACTCCCAAGGAGATGTTTCCCAAATCTCTAAAATGTTAACATGTTCAAGGCTAAGGTTAACCATTACTTCTATCCACATAAATTGCCTCCTAATGCCTCTATCTTGAATGTACCTGAGCCAAGTACAAGGGGAACTTTACTGTAAAAAAAAATAAAAGGCACTGTAAATAATTTTACTGTAGATTTCATTGTAAATTATTTTAGTATAGAAAGACAGCAGAAATCAGAAAAAAATTCACCTTTTGTCAGGAATAAACTGATGAAATAAGATTATGGATGAATTAGAAAAAAGCTAATTTGTCAACAATTAATTTTATTGAAAGCATTCTGAACTGAATGTATTCACACGGTTATTTACATTGTTCAGACTGTTTTCCACATCTTTATTGTCATATTCACAACATTTTGGCCGTTGAACATTCCGACCTTCTCCAGGTGATTAGAATTTTTGAACTGATCCCTTTATTTCGATGAGGATAACAGTTTGAACAATGTAAATAATTACAATACCTCATCTCAGAAATAAAGACCAATAGTGAATGATCAGTAAGAACCCGATATATCGAATATATGGAGACATGAGGATAACAGTCAGAATAATGTTAAATATTTATAATACCTCTTCTCAGAAATATAGATATATTCACATGATACTGTATAATTTAAATTATAGAAGGAATTTATAAAGATGTTGGCTACAATCAAATTGAAAACACCTGTATACATCATGTCATACACTTGTGTTTATATAATGTTTAGGCCACTGTAATTAAAGAAAGAAAAGAAAAGTACACAACAAAGAAGAAAAAGAAGAAAAGATAAATGCTGTTCTTTTTGTATCTATAGCACCTGAGAAAGAATACTGCCATACTTTTTTGTTACATAATATGAGAAAAAAGAAGATTACCAGGTACTGCATACACCTTGGGAAGCATGAAAAATTTATTAGCTGGAATACAGAGAACAAAGAAGTCAATATCAACAAGGAGGCGGTGAATGAGCAAACGAAAAAAAAGCACTACAAATCACTGCGAGCCAACTACATGGAAAAGGGGTGGACATATTATGTGCTACCTATTGTGTTCAGGTACCGGGTATTCTTTGGACAGTCAATTGTTTCCTTCCTTTTGAGGATGGGCATCATTGTCCAGAACCTCAAACATGCTTCACCTTGTCTGCAGACTTGGTTAAACAGGTATCAGTTGGATCTGGTCAAAATCCAAAATAAACAAAATTGATTGAAGCCATTCTCACGACACAATGCTATTTCCAACATGAAACACATCTATTTACCTTCCATTCTACTTCATTGACAATAGTTGCTATGAGTGTATTGTGTATTGGTTAACAATCAAAAGCAAATGCTTTTAAAACAACATAGAAAATCTGACTTAAAGTAAAAAATCACAAGAGGCAAACACATCTATATAAAAATAATAACCTGTTTAGTGGCAAAAGCTCCTGGTGGCATCAAGGGTATCATTATTACCTTAGCCACCAAAACTGTGTTACTTTCCCTGGTTGGAAGCTGACAAGGGCAGAGTATTGCATGTGCTTTCACACGTATGTATAAAATTACTAGTCTGAATTAATATGAAATACTGATAACCTTTTTGGATGTGTGTTGTGATGCAGTGGATATTAGCTCAAAACAAGAAATTGGAGAGCCAAGTTCAAATTCTAGTTGAATTCATTGCCTTCACTTATGCACAAATACTCTTGGGAAAGGTACTAATCTATCACATTCCTCCATCTATAGGTTAAATAGCAAGACAGATTGTGTTCTATAGCCTTGGTTGACAACTGACATCAGGGGTATTCTTTTTTTATTTTTTGGCATATATTTCAACATACCATTAAGTCTCTGCATCTCTCATCTACAAATTTAGAATGTGGAGAGACAAGTTTGAATTAAACACAATACAGTACAATAAGGCTTCTCTCTTGATTAATATTTAACACTCTACATCAGTGTCTATATTTCTGAGATGAGGTGGCATTCACAGTATTTACATTATTCAGACTATTGTCCTCATCTTTGTTACAACATTTCGGCTGTTGTACGCACTAGCCTTCTTCAGGTGCTAGGAATTTTGAACCAAACTGTTTATTACAATCACTGGGGTATATTCTTCTCATTCCTTGTGTAGTAATGCCCTGATTGAAAGTCATCAGTTATCTCTCTCTAACCCTGAAAATTACTTGTTCATCACTGCTGTAGCTTCGTATTGAACTCACAACTCTTTGGGTCAAGTGGACATAGAGGTTGGTTAGTTCCTGTGACTTGATTCAAAGAGTTGTGAGTTCAATACCAGGCTATAGCAGTGGTGAACAAGTAAATTGCAGGGTTAGAGGGAGATAACTCTTGACTTCCATTCGAGTCATTACTACACAAGAAATGAGAATGGTATACCCCAGTGATTGTAATAAACGATTCAGTTCAAAGTTCCTAGCAACTGAAGAAGATCAGAGCATACAATGGCCGAAACGTCATACAAAAGGCAACAAAGATGAGGACAATAGTCCAAATAATGTAAGTACTCTACATCACCTTTAAATAAATTGTGCACTTTTACTGTATATAGAATCTCTTCAAAGTTTTATATATTAGTTCTATATATTTGAAATTGTTATAGCCTGGCTCTCAATTTCAGTAAAGATTGTTTTAGGTGTTGCCTAAAAGATATGACTGTACAACTAAAAAATTATAATTCAACTTGCATTAGAAGATCTAACATTTTGATTGGTGAAATAGTCACCTACAGAGTGCTAAAGGTTTTAAAGATTGACTGATTTTAAAATCAGCAAAGTAATCTTTACCAAAATGCACTTGCCATTGCTTAAAAAAAACCAAAAAAAAACAAACAAACAAAACAGTTTTAGACACTTAACAAACAAGGATTAGTTTAGAATTATGATGATCAGATAATTTTTCCAGAAAGTTCATATTTGTGTCTTTCTAGTAAATTTATTGAAAACTTTTCACTTAATTAACCAAATCTTCCAATATATTTTAAATTAACTGACCTAAAATTTAAGTGCTGCATTGAATGTTCTTGTTAATTAAATTATTAATTAATATTTTTACTTGCTTTTTTAATAAGAATATTTTAAGGTGAGTCTGTCATTGCTGGGTGCATTTATTTTTTTTTAAGTTGTTTGAATATTTATATTTGGTTTTAAAAAGTATGAAATGAACTTGCTTATATTTAATACCATATTTGTTTGTTTTATTTTTTTATCTAAAAATGTTTTTTTCTTATATAATCCAACCTGGAATTTTTGTTGTTAAATATGCACGCTTTCAATTAGAGAAATTTTATCGGCTAAGTAACTAACGAAACTAATATTTAAAATAATATTGATTACTTAAATATATTTTTGATTTTTTTCCTTTGCTAGTTTATGAACGGATTTCTTTGAAATTATTGATCTAGTGTTATTATTTCTGATCAATTTATTGATTTTATTGTGTCTTCTTGTTTTGACTATTTAAAAAGAATTTTCTAGAAATATGTTTATATTCAGAACCGTCACATATGCTGGTCAGTGCTTTCCTTAAACTACATTGATATTCCAAATCAATTTTTTAATAAATAACTTAATTAATGTTATTGATTTGAAATTGGAGCAGGCATGTACTTCACTTTATAACTATTCTGATTCAAATAAACTTTACAAAAAGATGAAGTTGGGATGTGAGTCAGACTATAATAAGAGATTTGCTCAGCATCCTTATAACTTTGTTGGTTGCTGTTTTCTTTTAATATCTGATACAAATGAATACTATTTCCTCATCATAGCATAACAGTTACTGACTGAAATATATTTCTCATTTTTTTAAAATCAAATTTTATCGGTGTTTTTTCTCTTAAGTTGGTTATTTTCAATGATTATGTAATTTGTCTTGCAATTTATAGTTTCTACTAAATCTCTAAAGAAATGAATTCATACAGATATACATATACATATACATACAATTTCTCTCTCTCTCTCTCTCTATCTTTATATGCCGGTAATCACTGTCAGTCTGTTACTCAATTTTCTTTCTAATAGAACTTCAGCTTGACCTTGGACAGGTTACTAGATTCTTTTTCTTTACTGATCTCATTTTGAAAAGGATTACCATCTGATTATGAGTTTCATGTGCATGATGAAGAGTGTGTCTCTTCCTTTCCATTCGCCATTATTAAACAAGGAAAGAGCCTCTTTGGATTGAGAATGAACAGATGATATGTGGCTGGGTTTTGAAGAAATGTGACTTACATATATATTACATTAGTGTAATTAATATTTTTAGTAGATACACATGTTTGTTCAGACATATGTTTTATTGAACATTTCGTTTATTGAAGTATTTTTTACTTCATTTAATTAATGATTAGTGATGAATTAAAACAAATTACTGTACGTGTATTCAAGTTTCAAAATCTGTCAATATTTTCTATTGCTACTAAATTTGTAAAAATAATCTATATAAATGTGTATATATAAATATGGAAAAAAATGAAGATTTTCAATAACATATGCATATTATTTCTCCAGATCAAAAGGTGTGGTCCAATCTTGGAAGGGGGAATGACAACAACAACTGAATTTCTGGGACTTATAAACCCAATGTTCAGTAACCATTTTTACCAGGGTTCATATTGCAATTTTTGATGTTAATGGCTTTTCCTAGTATTTTTTGATGTTAATCTTTTTCTCTAGTATTTTTACCAGAGTTCATATTGCAATTTTTTGATGTTAATAGCTTTCTTTAGTATTTTTTACCAGAGCTCATATTGCAATTTTTGACACTAATGATTTTCATAGGCACTCCGTATTACTAGTTCCCATATTGTATGTTTGGTTGGCTTAGGAGACTTTTGTAGCATATCATATGTGCTGATTCCTTAAGTTTACATTGTTTCTAGTGACGTTCTCTTTCTATTATTTCAACTTCATCCCGTAGGGGGAAATGATCCCCTTTCTCCCACCACATGTGGTCAGCTACACCTGATTTTACTATCTTTCCTTGTGTTACAGCTTTGTGATATTCTTATAGCCTTACCTTAAGGGAGCAGTCTGTTTCTCATTTATATTTCTTCCCACAGCTACATGGAATTGCATACACACAGTCCTTAGTAATGTCCTCCTCTGTCGGGGGTCTTAACTGGGAGAAATACCTGCAAAGTGTAGAACCACTTCTGAAGATTGTCTTGATGATATATGGACTGCAGATCCTTTGTATTTTCTCTGATAACCTCTTTACATAGGGTAGACAGACTGAGGTTGTTTTCTGAGAGTCATTATCCTCATGCACCCTAGTGAATACAATGGATTCGAATTCCAGTTGAATCCATTGTATTCACTGATGCGCAAATACCCTTGGGAAAGGTATGAATCCGTCTCTTCCTTCCAGTTATGGATTAAATAGCAGGACAGATTGGGTTCTATAGCCTTGGTCAGCAACCAGTCTACCGCAGAAAGCAATGGCAACCTACTGCGGGATAATCTTCTGCCCAGTCAGTCATGTCTCTTTCGAGACATGATCGCCCAAGCGTGTATCACGTATGGCACTTAACTGACTGACTGACCCTCCCTCCCTTCCATGTTTGTTAGAGTTGTTGTCATGTAACCTACATAATAGTTACTTTGTAGGGTACAGTTTATACTGATAATTTCTTGTTCATATGTCTCTGGGTTGCCGCTTAAATGCCAGTTTGTTGTCATTCTCTTTGAAAGAAAGTGACAACAAACTGGCATTTCTGGATGTGCTAATAATTTGAACAGAGGGAGGGTTCAAGACATCCGTATACTGCAAACCAACATTCATCGGACAATACCACAACTTCCACTTCCACCACCAATACAATGTGAAGAAGATTGTCTGCTGCCCGCAACATCAAGGAAAAGTCATAGGGACCCTCATCAGAGGAAGACATAACTAAGCACCGTGTGTATGATAGATAGAGATAGAGAACGCCACTGGAAATTATGTAAACTTAAGGAATCAGTATATATGCTAGGCTACAAAAATCTCCTCAGCCAACCAAGCATAGAGATGAATACATAGGAACCAGCAATACAGAGTGCTTGAGAAAAACATTATTGTCAAGAGTTGCAATATGAGCTCTAGTAAAAAATACTAGAGAAAACCATTAACATGAAAAATTGCAGTATGAACTCTGGTAAGAAACGGTTACTGAACATTAGGTTTATAAGTCCCAGAAATTTAGTTGTTCTTGTCCTTAAGGACAAATGGTCCAGTGGATATATTGGTTAGTTGACTTGATCAAAAGAGTTGTGAGTTAAATACTAGACTACAGCAGTGAACAAGTGAGAGTCGGGTTAGAGGGAGATAACTCATGACTACCAAAAGAGACTTCACACAAGGAATGAGAATGATATACCCCAGTGATTATAATAAAGGGTTTGATTCAAAATTCCTGGCTGAAGAGGAGCTGAGCGTACAAAACGAAAATGTCATACAAATGACAATAGTCAGGACAATAGTCAGAATAATAGTGTGTATAAGAAACTTTTATTTTGACACATAGCCTAAATGGAAGAAAATGAAGATGTAAAATAACTCAAATTATTTCTGAGTAAAGTCTGTTAATAAATTTGTTTAAATCAGGAAATCAGTTTTCACCTGAGAGATTAATGTGGTGTTTATTTCCAATCAAATTTAATAATTTGTTTTTTAATCAATATCACCCCAAGCAAGCCAGTAAAACCACTGAGACACAAGGGTCACAGGGTGTGGAAGAATTCAAAACAGGAACATTACTACAGAGTATGTAGAGGAAAGACTGTAGTTAATGATTGACATTGATAAGTTCTGGATATTAAAATTGACTGGAAAGTATAGTGCCAGAAGGGAATTCCACAAGCAAGAAATGTGAGAAAAGAATTTGTTAGCATTGAATTTACAGTTATATCTAGTCAGCTAAACTGCAAATTGATGATATCTTAATGCCAATCTTGTACTGTGCTTAAATTCATAAAATCTAGGTACCATAATGAAGAGATCCTCTGAAAAATTACTGTGAAAGTATTTGCAGAAAATGCTCAGGAAGGCAACCTTATGGTGGTGAGAAAGTGACTGAAGCTGAGTCACCAGATCAGGACTAATAATATTGATGATTCTTCTTTGGATTTTATCAAAGAGATCAAGCTAGATAGCAAGGGGCCACCAGACCATATATGGCAGAAATATTCTAAGTATGGCTGTTTTTTTGTTTTTATAAGTGTGCAAAACTATGTCTACAGGCCTGTGCATTTGAGAAGTTTAAATAAACTGTGCCTCCTGGCAGGGTTCAAATCTGCATCCTCTTTATGGTGGGGTCAATTCAACAATCAAGCAAAGGTCAATTACCTTATTTGAGTTATGTGCATCTCTTGCTTGGATCCTTTGAATCCCAGATCTGTTAACTTAATTTCCTTACTGTGTATAGTATTCTTTATAGAGTCAATGGATTTTATTTATAATTTGACATTATTTATGATAACATTTTTAATAATTTCATTCATACTAAGCAAGGCATGACCACCACTGGTTTACAGGAGGTTACAGTAAGAGAAAAAACAGGGTACAGGGGATGCTGAAGAAAGGATAAGAGATGGATGGGATTTATAGAGGTGGATGGGATTTTCAGAGATAGAAGATGGTAATTGAAATTGCATTTAAACTTTTGGAGATTGTAGGTATAAGGAAAACAAATGTACAGAAAAGAAGATCCACAGACAGGAAGTGTGAGAAAAGAAACTACTAGAGTAAAAGTGGCAGTTACATATGACTACTATTGCAGTAAAAGGGTGGGACCTAGAGGCCAATCTAGTAGCATGAGTAAATTCATGTGGTCGGGGCAACAGGGAAACAAGCCTGTGAGAGTAGAAACCATGAAAATATTTGTAGAAAAGACTAAGGGAAGAGGGAAGCTAAAGTCCGTCAGTGAGAAAGAAATATTTAGTGGATAAACATATTTGAATAGACATCCCTGTTTTAGATACTGTAAATTTATGTCTACTGGCTAGGCCATTTGAAATTTTTAATAGAAAAATGGATATCTAGTCAAACACACATATCCACTAAATATAACAAATTAATAAGAAATAATATTGAACTATAAATAAAATACATAAAATTGCTTAAAAATTACATACATGCACACTTTATTATGAAAACCCATGTTTTCAAGATAAAAATTAATTATCAACCAAACCAAACATGCTAAATTTTCCTGAATATGTTTATATTTAAATGAGAATCATGTGAGTTTGATATATTATTAAAAATATTGATATTAATTTGTTTTGGGAGAATGCCATATTTTATTAAACAAAGTACAACATAAAGTTCTATTTCTAAATAAACTCCAAAAATATAAGCCAGAGAAGTATGTATTTATCACAATACTCCATCTTCTGCTGTGTAATGAGAGTTCCTTGATAAAATCCAAAGAAGATTTTGTAATATCACTGGTCCTGACCTGGCATCTCTGCTTCAGTGACTTTCCCACCACCCTCTGCTTTTTCCATAAATATTTTCATGGTAATTGTTCTGATGAACTTATTTCTATGGTACCTGGACTCTATGTGCAGTACTAGTTTGGTGGCTAAGGTCTCATCATTTAAACAATTGAAATGGATAGACGTAACTGTAAGTCTATGCAGCCAGTTTTTTTCTCACACTTCTTGCTTGTTGGACTCTCTTCCAATTTCTTGCTTTCCAGCCAACTTTAATCTTCAAAAATTTTAATGCAATTTCACTCACTATTTACTGTCCTCTTGATTACTTCTTTCTCTTCTTGCTCATTATTAATATTTCTGTTCCTAATTCTTTCACATCCAGTTTAAATGCAATGTCAATCATTATCTTCTCTCTTAATTTATGTTCTTTTATTACTCTTGCTCTTTTCAAAATGTTTATCTTTTTCTAATATACATTCATCTTCAGTAACCTCTTGAATGTTTGTGACTTTATTGTCTTGCTTGGGGTGAAATGATTTAAAATAAAATTCATAACAATTGGCTCCTTCACATTCTATAATATTCCTAAAGTTGGGTCATTGTGTCAGGCCAGGAAGTGTTTCTTGTTTTGTGAGGATGTGGCTTCCCACTGTCTTTTCAGTTCCCTTTTCCTACTTCCTAACCTTTTGTTTGAAATCGTGTTGAGTGTCAATATCTTAATTACGTTATTATTTTCTCTTTGTGTTACATGTGCTATTCATTTAAACAACTTGACAATGAAGAATAAGGATAATTTTGGAGTTTAAATGTAAGGTCAATAGACACCTCCTAACACACTAATCTGCTCCCATTCTATCAAACACTCTTCCCATCTGCCCAACCCTCTTCCTAGGTATCCTTACTCATCTGTCACCTTCCTCCTGACATTCCCTATGTCTAACCACTCCTTCTCTTTACCTTCCCCTATGTAGCCCCATGCGCAATAGTGGCAGTGGAATGCCTTGCTTGGGGTGAGATGATTAAAAAATAAAAAAAAAATAAAAATTTAGTTCCTTTTACCTGTTATTTGGCAAAGTTAATTGTTTGTGATACTGTAGTACCAATGTATCAGATCTGATGAAGGATAGACGTACATGGTTGATGCACTAGAAATGATTTTTAATCATTGATCTGAGTAAGTAGTTGTATAAAGATGATAGTTTCAGTATTTCTGAATGGGTTGGATGCCATGCATGACGTCCATATGAGTCTTGATCTGATGAGCCTATTCAAGGACCTGAATTGCATTGCTTGGGATTTACAGCATCTTGCAGTGTTGAACAAAACTACCAATAACAGAGCCATCCTGTATTCAGTTTCTTTATCTCCTACACTAGATTTGCTGTAACTGATCTCTCTCTCTCTCCCTCTCTCTCTCTCTCTCTCTAACCAGATTGGCAACTGGGTCCCACCCATTCACAGTTAGATTAACCAAATGCAGATGACAATTCTACTCCTGCAGCTTCTTCTCTCGCATTTCCCACCTGTGGAACTCACCTCCATATTCTTGCTTTCCTGATGGCTACAACCTCCAGGAATTTAAATGCAATGTCAATACTCATCTATTAACCACTTGACTCTAATTCTTTCACTACCCCGTATATCCTTTCCTTTCTCTCCACCATTGCAACTGTCATTACACCTGTATTCCTATCCTTCTCTTGCTCTTTTCTAACTGGTTTGTCTTCCTCTTCACTCTCTTCTACTTAACCTTTTTACTCTTATGTAGCCCCCTGCACATCATTGGCATTACCGCCTTGCTCGGGTGATACGATTTAAAAACAATATATATATATATAAATGTGTAAAAGGGATTTATGTATTTGAAGTGGTTTGTATTCTTTAATTTCACATTTTCAATCTTTAGGATGAATTTCAAGTATGTATCATCAATGCTTTCAATTTCAATTCCAGATCATAGTTTTTGTTTGGAAAGGTTTATCTTAAGCCTACTTTCTGGAACACTTGCTAGATGTTTTTATTTTTTTAAAATTTTTTTTTGTTATCCCAACTATTTATACAAACTCCTTCATCAATACACTATGCAGATGAGGAAAAGCAAGAAAACTGTTTCTTATGAGTAGATGGAATGCTTAACTTGTCAATGCCAATATATATTATATATTGAGTGTGATGCATAAATTGGCATCTAAATTATACAAAAATGAAAATCAAACTAACATCTCATTTTAACAGATATATTCACCAAAATTATCTTGAAATACTAAAGAGTAAATTTATTCAAGAAATTGTCATTGTCTTCAACCATGGTCTAATATAACCATGGCCCAATAACACCTTTAGAACTATCTGCATCTCTTCTGAACAACCATTTTGTTTGAGTTGGTGAATGCTGCCATAAACCTTACCTTCAGTTCACCTTTGGTATTACTAGGAGTTTTATTGGTCAACTGTGCCCTACTTATAATAATCAAGGGTTTACAGTCTGGGGAGTTAGGTGGCCAGATGTAAGGAGTGATGTGGTTGCAAAAATTGTTTGACAGCCATGACTGGCTTTTCCTGCTTGTTTGGCATGGTGCAAAGTCCTGTTGCCAGATATAGGGTCTTCCAGCAGTTACCATCTTGAATCAGGGCAGCACTACCTCATCATGGCACTTAATGTGGGCATTTGTGTTGAGTCTAAGTCCCTCACCAACAAATTCACTTGATGACCACATGCTGCCAGAGAAAAAAAATACTTATTCAAATACTTAAGCACAGTTTTGCCACCAATGTAATATATATATAATGCAGTAGTGTGTCCAATAATACTTTTTATTAGAGCCAAACTTTATGTTGTATAACCTGAAAAGCAACAATGTCAATGGTCTTGAGAGACAAGAAAGAAGAACACCACATATATATAAAAATATAAACTTATATTTTATTCTTCATTTGGTACACAGGTGTGGAATAGTAGAGTAGCTAGAGAGAGATCACACACATGCAGGAAATATCTCTACATTTTCAGCCAATGGGGTTCTCTCTTCTCTCCCTTTATCTTCTCTTCTGTTTTCTGTTTGCTTTTTTGGGTTGTTGCTTAATTGACATCATCTATGGCCAAATACGTCTGTCAATCATCTTTCAAGCCAGTTGTCACTTGTGTTTTCTAACTTTGATGTTAATCATATCTTTGTTGGCTATTGCCTTTCAAGCCTTTGTTATTATGACTGAAATTTTTGTCAATTATATTTTTGCCAGTCAAGTAATATATTACATTTGTCAAAGCATCATTATCTTTAACCCACAACACACTAGTAGTACCTCCCAATACCACCAGAATCTGTTGTTTTTTTGTTAGAGTTAGGGAATATCAAATTCATGCAAAATACTTTCAGAGCCTTGTAGTATATTTTCCCTTTTCTGTCTATTAATGACAATTTGAATTTGGTCAGATTGACTGAGGTTGAATTGGCATACAGTATGGATAGAAAAAATCAATTATTCATACACAAAAGGTAATAAACAATATTATTTTTCTTAGACTGGACATTTAGTAAGGATGCACTGACTGACGTTTATGATGGAAAAACAAGAGAAACAACTGCACAATCATCTAGATAATCTCATGCACCAGGGAAGTGCCAGATTTCAAAACAATTATATATCATTTAAAATATTATGAACTGGAGATATCAGAATTCATGATTTTACTGTCTGAGAAGTATTATGACATGGAAAATGCAGCAGCACAATTTGAATAGTGAAAGGTGCTTTCCAAATGTTAAACAAAGTATGAAGAAACAGAAAAAACTTTGTAAGAAACAAATAAACAAGTCTAAACATCTATGTGATATCAATCCTCCTATATGGCAGTGAATGCTGGACGGATTCCTCACAAATGAAGAGAGGACTAGGCAAAAGACATGTTCAAACAAAAGAAAGCTGAGAATACCATAATCTCTGTATGTGAACATCAAGGAAGTTTTAAGTAAAATGGAAACAAAAATACACTTGTACTTAGAATCAGAAAGAAACAGTTGAAATTTATGTGAGCACATAATGAGGAAAGAGGGCTTAGAAAATTTGGCATATACTGGACATGTTGAAAGCAAGAGGGACAGTGGAAAACATTAAATAACCTACCTGTTATGCTTATGTAAATGGATAGGAGAACAGAGATTTTTATGTATAGTAACAGGATATTATCATAGCTATAAAGAATTGGAAGTTGTGGAGAACCATTACTGGTCACATTTTGAAGGGACATGGCACATAAAGAAAAAAGATATTGTTGGTCAGTCTGAATATAATAGAACCTTAAAAATCGAGAAGTGTACTTAAGACTATAACTTCTTGTCCTATATTACCTTGACCAACAAAGATATGATTGACATCAAAGGCAGAAAATACAAGTGAAAACAAAGGCTTGAAAGGCAATAGCAAACAAAGATATGATTGATATCAAGGGCAGAAAACTGGGCAACAACAAAGGCTTGAAAGGCAATGGGTGACAAAAATATGATTGACATCAATTAAGTGACAACCTGAAAAAGCAAAAATGTGATGGAATAAGTTTGGGGTTTCTGGCAGAAGAACAGAAGAAAGAAGAAGACAGTTGAAGAAGTTAGAACACACACACACAGAGAAAGAGAGAGAACAGAGAACAGAGAACTCCTACTGATAAACGATTCCCCAACAGCTTCTGCATGTGTGTGATTCTCTCTGACTACCCTCCTATTTAACAGAACCTTCATCAATGAAGAATAAAAATATAAGTTTATATTTTTACATACGTGTGTTCTTGTTTGTAATTGCCTATCAGAATGATCTTTGTTTGTTCAGAGAACCAGCTGTTATATAACATACAGGATTTGGTGTGCAGCAAAAAAAAGTGAGGAAAGCAGCGATAGATAAATAAAACTAAGGATGTAGAGCTTGAGGTTGGTAATTTGGAGTACTATAAAAACCACTAAAAAAAGGGAAGTTAGACATGCACTTGGCGGATATACTGTAAAATAAGTTAGAAAAGAAAACTGCGGTATGAATGAGGAGTGTTTGCGATAAAGAGTTAGATAATCTTCTTTGTAACAATGCATGCAGAAGTTGCAGTCCATGTGAAAAACATTAAGTTAAATAATATTTAGAGTGAGATGGGTCCATTTTTTAGACTAAGTTAACTGGAACTGGAGGTGATACAAGTAATCCTCTAAGAAAACAGCATGTCAATCATCAACAAATAGAACTAGGCCTTTAGGTAATTTTTGTTTATGTTTTTTTGTTTGCTGTTGTTGTTTTCTCAGTCAGACTTTGAATAACATGTACTGCAGATAATGGCATATTTCTGTGTTCAAACATAATATGGTTGAAATTAAGGAAATTACATGTGTGACATTGACCTCAAGCAGAGCATGCATCATGTTAATCGAATTTGTAGATTGAGGCACAGTTACTGCCTATGATCATATGGTCACACATCAAGATGTCTACTGATAGGATACAATACAAAGAAAAACAAATTTTTGAAACATTACAAAACTTTCTTCTGACATGTGTGTTCTTAAAAAACAGAAGTAAAGAACAAAAAAGATAACAGTAATAACAGAAAAAGGTAGGTGCTCTCTCACTTTTTTCTTCCAGCGCATTGTGCATTTTTTTTAAAAAGATTTTCTTCAGTGTATCACAAAGGAGTTGATCAATGCCACAAAGTTGATAATAAACTCACTACTAAAAGGCAAATCAGTCCTTTAGTTAGCAGAAGTGGAGGCCAGTATTAGGCCTAGAGTGGATTGAGTTAGCACTCAAATGAATGAATAAATAAATGGAAAAATAAAGACAGAGTAAAGGAACAAAAGAGAATGTTGAAAAGCAGAGTTAATGTTCGACTGAAAAGGTGGAGGATATTACTGTGGCAAAAGATGCTATAAGTTCGTTATGAATATGCTTAGAGTCTGAGACGTGGAGAAAACTTTGGAATTTGACAAAAATATGCGCAAAATAAATTCTCTTGTGGTTATAACTTATGTAATCATATGTCTCAGAATAGTGATTTTCTAAGTGTTGCATAAGGTAAAAATTATGAAGCACCTAGTGAGGATCAGGCTCACTGTTCAGTTGTAGTTGTTCTAGTACTAATGATTACACCATGTCATAGTGTCCAACATGTTTCAGCAGGTGTAGACACACAATACACTCAGAGGAAGTTAAAAAAAAAAGAAAGAATTTTCATGCAAATCACATTTTGGCCAGATTCATTAATATACTTAACTTAAGAGACTAACTTAGAGTTTACATTGGGAAGAGTGTCTCTGCGTGGAATTAATAAGGATGAAACATGCACACATTTGCAGGAAGTAATGAGGTTGGGGAGTGTCACCTTTGATACTGATGAGTTTGTATTATTTTTGTTTCCATGTATTGTTCTGTATTATTGATTGATTTTATTTGCTCAAGCAGTGTAGTAGACAGAAAGAGAAATGCAATGACTATATTTTTGAAAATCTAAAAGAAAAACAAAATAATGAATTTTTTTGCATGTTATATGTGATTTTGAATAATTGCCTCGGTTGTGTGAGTGTGATGTGGATGGAGGAGAGATGCACATAAAATATAGATATATGAATATTTTGAAAAATAACATTTGAGAAGTGTATATTACCTTAACCAACTAAGATATGATTAACATTAAAGGCAGAAAGCACAGGCAACAACAAAACCTTGAAAGACAATAGCTGACAAAGATATGATTGGTGTTAATTAAGCAACAATTCAAAAAAGCAAAAATGTGTAGAAATATTGGGTTATATATGTTTGAGGTTTCTGGCCAAAAACAGAAGTGAAGAACATAAGATGGAGAGAAGAGAGATCCCTGCTGGCTGAAGAAGTAGAGATTCTCTAACAACTCCCCATGGGCTCCCTTGTATGTGCATGATATCTCTTTGGTTATCATCGTACTCCACACCAGAACATAGAACAAAACAGAAGAAAAATATAAGTTTATATTTTTATACATACTTGTTGTTCATCGTTGTTTGTCAGAACAGTTGTTGCTGATTGAAATCCAGAACCAGGCATAATATATAACATTCCATCATTGTCCAATGGCTTTGTTCTGCTTGTTTTGCAATAAGTGCACTTTAAAGTAGATTCTGTCAAACTCTTGTTTTGTTAGTTTACCACATTTGCCCTTTTACAATGAATATTTTTTCAGTTTCCTGTTTCATTGGACAGACATTTTCTGATGGCTCAAGTCAATTTGAATGAGAAACAAGTTTTTCTTTCTTTCATTAGTGATCTATAAGAGGGTTCAATGCTGAAAATGGAATAACCATTTTTTATGCTATTTGATAATGGCTAATTCTCCTTCAATATATCCATTATCAAAATCTGACAAATACTTGGCCTCTTGAGAATGAGGGATTGTGAAATCATTTCTCTTTGGGTTTTGTTACAGTAAACAGAGTTATTACCAATGTGTTATTAAATTCCAATCAGAACAAAATATCTCTGTACATATGTATTGTGACATAGAGGCATGTTTGTATATTCCCATTTGCATATATTTGTGGATATTATTATTATATAATATGTATATATGTATACTGAATACAGACATAAAGATATGTTACTCCTTATATATATATATATATTGTGTATTTTGGTAGCAATCTCTCTTTTATAAAGGTTTCATTGAAAATGACAGAGAAGGTATTATCATTAATTTTTTATATCATTTTTCACTTGTTCGTATAACTTTTTTCTTTTTGGCACTCAAATTATATAAGAATTGTCCAAAGCTTTTGTACTTCTGAGCATTTTGGGCTATACTTTTAGCCATTATCAAGAATTAATTTTGTTTTACTTATAAATGAACATGTGGAAAGCTTATGCATATAAAGTCTTGTGTATCTTAAGTTCCGAACACAGTAAGCACATTATTACCATGTTCATAATTGATGTTATTAAGTGTAGGATTTCTCTTTTTTATTAGTAATGCTCCCATTATTTTCAATCTTCTTTTGCATGTGGATGATGCTATTATGTATGTATTATCAACAAAGATATCACGGATAGGTCCTGGAAGATCTCAATGTGTGTTTAAATGAGATTGGATGGAATTGTTGTGGGAAAGGTGTAACGTCATCCTTCTTGTTAAATTTTGTGGTGGTATAGCCAATATAATTGTTTACAGATTTAGATAGCTGATATATATATATATATATATATATATTGTGAGAGAGAGAGGGGGGGAGAGAGTAGGGAAAATAAGTATTTAATCCCCTGCTGATTTTCTGAGTTTGCCACCTGACAAAAAATGGGAACAGTCTATAATTTTCAGGTTAGGTACAACTTGAAAGTGTGAGATAGAATAAAAAACATTTCTAGAAAAGCATATTGTATTAATTTTCTTACATTTATTTGTTTTTTATTGAAAAAATAAATATTTCACCCCCTACCAACCAGCAATGATTCAGGCCCCACAGACAGGTTATGTGACCAGGAGGCATATAGACTTGTCCTATTACTGAATTATTACTTCTAATCAAGTAAACTTTACTTGCATAAAAGACACTAGTTCACAGAATCCTTCAATGAATCAGAATCTAATCTTTCCACAATGTGCAAGACAGAAGAATTGTCTAAGAGCATCCAGGACAAAATTCTATACCTGCACGAGACTTGAATAGGTTACAAGACAATTGGCAAGCAGCTAGGTGAGAAAGAGTCAGCTGTTGGTTTGATAATAAGAAAATGGAATAAACACTATCTGACTGTTGATCTACCTTGGTCTGGACCTCTACACAAGATCTTCCAATGTGGAAGAAACCTGATAATGGGAAAGGTGAGGGAACAACCCAGAATTATGCAACAAGATCTTGTTGATGATCTCAGGCAGCTGGGACCACAGTCACCAAGATGACCATTAGTAACATACAACATCGTAGTGAACTAAAATCATATACCTGCAACGTCTTTTACTCAAAAAGGCACATGTACAGGCTCATCTGTAGTTTGTAAATGAGCACCTGGATGATTCAAAGGAGGTTGAGAGAAAGTGCTGTAGTCAAATGAAACTAAAATTGAGCTTTTTTGCTTCAACTCTCCTCATCATGTTTGCAGGAAAAAAGCTAACTTAGACCCCAAGAATACCATCCCAACCATTAAGCATGGCAGTGAAAACATTATGCTTTGAGTCTGTTTCTCTGCTAAGATGGCAGGGCTACTATAGCAGGTTGAGGGAAAGATGGATGGAGCCAAGTACAGGGAAATCTTGTGTGAAAACCTCCTTGCCTCAGCCAAGACACTGAAGATGGACCATGGATTGGTATTCCAGCATGACAATGCCCCAAAGCACATGGCTAAAGCAACAAAGGAGTGATTCAAGAAGAAGCACATTAAGGTAATGAAGTAGGTTAGTCAGTCTCCGGACTTTAATCCTTTAGAGAACCTGTGGAGGGAGCTGAAGTTTCAAGTTGCCTAACAAAAACCTATAAACCTTTCTGCAAAGAAAGGTTTATAGGTTTATCCTCTGGGATCTGTAAAAACTTAATAACTAACTACAGGAAATGTCTTGTTGCTGTGCTTGCTAACAACGGTTTCTTCACCAAGTACTGAGTTATGTTTTGCTATGGGTTGAAAACTTATCTTTTCAATAAAATACAAATAAATTAATATAATATGATTTTCTAAATTTTTTTTTATGTTCTATCTTTCACTTTCAATATGGATTTACCTTATTTTTGTAAAGTAGCAAACTCAGAAAATCAGCAGGGGAATAAATACTTATTTCCCTCACTATATATATATATAAAGTAAAACTAAACATGTCATTTGAATTGGTTATAAGTTATAATTCATTTCAGTAAGCTAAATTAGCTCATTTCATCATCAGCTCATTTCAATATTCATTCCATTTGGTACAAAAATTTTTACTGGAATAAGCATTTCTTTTAACTGAAGAGAAAAATAAGTAAAAAGATTAAGGACAGAGACATTGGCGTCATCTCAGTTGGGGGTATCCAGACCAGTCACGAAGATGTTGACCACCGAGTCATTAAACGCCCACTTCCAATTCCATGGATACATATGTATGTGTAACCCCACAAATTAACACATCCATGTACACTAACTTATATCCACATACACACATGCACATACATCCACTAATGTACATACAAATGCGACTATGTTTATACTTATACATACCTATAGACTTACATCTATTCATGCCCACATATGAATCTTGCGTTCATATACTCACAAATATATTTTATAAAGATGGGATTTCCATGTGTATAAATAATGTTATATATATCTAAGTATGCTAACAATTCTCACACATACTCACAAATTACGCATATATTTTCATACTTACACACATCCTCACATCCATACGTATATTTACTTATAGATGCACCCATATATGCATGTGTGTGCACATACAAATACATTTTTCATACATACATTCATCTATTTATATCCACATATAATTATTGTGTTCACAAACTCGCAAATTTATGAGGAGCAGATCTACGCACACATGTATACATATCTATATATATAAACAACTTTTTATATACCCGTATGTATAAAGACAATGTACGCTTGTATACACATATCTATCTACTTTTCACTTCCAAACAAGGTGGTATATTTCACATATCATACATCTTTATAAACATTACACATATATATCCATATATACCCGCATATATTATTCGAATCTTGATATTAACCTGTCCACATATGAGTAAAATGATCAATCCATGAAGATATAATCAGTTCAAGAATGCACAATCGAATACATCAAAGATTAACACAACCTACATATAATCAGGTGTTTTCATATACTGGAAAAACAGATACATAATTAGGTCCACTCTTATACATGGAATATACTTATACTTAGGTGCACCCATATACATGCAATAATACATACAATAATACATGTGAGTCCTTATATATATATATATATGTATATGTATATATATGTATATATATATTTAAGGACTAACATGTATTTTTGAAAGTATGCTACTTTATAAAACCAACACAAAATTAATTTTGTTACAGTCAAAACATGAAGATAAAATTATAACAGCAGAAACATAACATCCTTGTGAGTGAGCAGAGAAGTGACTGAAAGCACTTGGGAAAATTATTATGGAAAATTTTTACATTCCTTATGTCCATCAAAAAGGAAACATGTTAGAATACTGAAAAAATTAAATAAAATTTTATAAAATTTTCCTCGTTGGTTGTTTTCAATGAAACTTGCTTAAAAGAAAAGTTGCTGCCCAAATATACATACACACATATATATATATATATATATATATATATATAAATTCAAATGTTATTATTTACTACACCACCACACATGGCAGGCATCATATGAGCATCTGTCTATTTATTTTTAATTCCATTTCCACTGTTAAATCGGGTAAAATTGATGGTAGGAGAAAATTGTTTAATATATAGTGCCTCTCTTATGGCAAGGTGCCTTTGATATTATGTTTTAAATAATATTTTTGTATTTTCAGCTAAAATTTTTCTCAAGGGTTCTTGTAAGTTATGGGTTAATAAATGTTTTTATTATTACTTTTTTTTTTTTTGATAGATGGCATGTAAGGCATCTACTCAGGGAAGTGGTAGTATGACCAATAATAAAAGGTAATTGATTTATGACAAGAAACACAATCTTGTACAGAGCATTAAAATTCATACACTATATTAGTCATTGCTAGTTTAGATTTGATAGGTTTATCATTATTAGAAATAACAAGGTTTGCTGTCTTCAATTTTCTATAATACAAATTTTACATGTTTTTGAGGAATTATGGAAGAAATATGGGGTTTAATACTTTTTTCTATAGAAAATTCATCCTGTTTATAATTAATGTGTATGTGGTACAGTGGATATCGACTCGGAACGAGAAACTGGGGAGCCGAGTTCGAATTCCAGTTGAATCCATTGTATTCACTTGCGTGCAAATACCCTTGGGAAAGGTATTAATCCGTCTCTTCCTTCCAGTTATGGGTTAAATAGCAGGACAGATTGGGTTCTATAGCCTTGGTCGGCAACCAGTCTACCGCAGAAAGCAATGGCAAACTACTGTGGGATAATCTTCTGCCCAGTCAGTCATGTCTCTTTCGAGACATGATCGCCCAAGCGTGTATCACGTATGGCACTTAACTGACTGTATTTGCCTACAGTAAAATATGTTGGTGTTTTCTTGTGTGTTATTTTTAATGATATTGTCAGGTATTTTTTGTAAGAATAATTTTATTTGTTTATCAGTGATGTACTAGGGAAAATTATTGTTGACTAATGTTTGTTTTATGCGCTTAATTTACTCAAAAATATTCTTTAGAAGAAAGAATTTTGATGTACGCTAGTTAAGAAGTTCGTTATTGCTGCTATCTTTCTGATCATTGACTTATAATTAAAAATACAAGAGTTCTCATTAGTGTTTTTTTATACAGATAAGTAATACATTTGTTGGTTTTTATCTCTATATAAAAGTCAAGAAATGGGGTTTTGTTATTATCTATGAGTTCATAAAGGAATTTTAATGAGGAGTTATTTTCAAAGTTTAATTTTAGATTTGTGATTTTGTCCATATTATTTATTAAAACAAAAATGTTATCGACATACATTGTGTAACTCTCCACTTTGTTGGTTGTTCTTGTCGGGCATTTTTAACAAAACATTATATATATATATATATATATAAAATTTAAAAATATATAAAATAAAAAAACCATAATACCTTGTCTGTTATGAAATATATATATATAAATAACAGGCAAGGTAATATGGGTTTTTATTTTAATTGTAAATAAATATGTGTAAAGTTTATGTACATAGAGTCATGTGGATATAAATTAAAACAAAATTAATTCTTGATAATGGCTAAAAGTATAGCAGAAAGCACTAGCAAATACAAAACCTTTGGACAATTCATATATAATTTGAGTTGTGAAAGAAAAACATTCATAAGAACACATAAAAATATTTAAAACCTAATGATAATGTATGTCATTTTAATGAAACCTGCATAAAAGAGAGACTGTTCTAATCTACATCAATGATCTCCACGATGCCATAAGATCACAAGTAGGCATGTACGCTGATGATACCACAGTTTAATCTCGCCTTGATCAAAAATCTGGTAATGGTGACAAGGCAAACCTCGCTGCCAAGCTTGAAAAGGACCTCCAATCTGTGGTGGATTGGGGTAAGAAATGGCTTGTAAAATTAAATTCTTCCAAAATGAAGCTGCTGTCAATTAACCACCACATCCCGCCCATTAGTATGGAACAGGCTTGCCTCCCAGAGAGTAAAACACTACGCCTGCTTGGCCTGACACTCTCAGCGGACCTCAACTTTTTCATTTTTTTTTTCAATTGGAGTAGATAGACTAAACTATCACCCGGTTCACACTCCACCCACGACTATTGTACAGGTGTAGAGGCTCATCCCTTGTTCCCTGTTTAGGATGTGGCTTCCGGCTTTCTCTTTTCCAAATCTTTTCACTCTCGCATAGCCCCCTGCACATCAGTGGTGTTACCGCCTTGCTCAGGGTGATATGATTAAAAAAAAATAAAAGAAAAGTGGAATGACTACGTCGAATCCATTGCTAAATCCTCTGCTATGAAAGTTGGCTCTCTGTGCAGGGCCCAGAAATTCTTTCTGTCTGAATCTATCCTGCATTTATATAAATCTACCATCCACCCGTGTATTGAGTACTGCTGCCACAGCTGGTTGGGTGCCCCTGCTATTCTCCTCAGGTTTCTTGATAATATACAGCGAAGAATCTGTAATGTGATTGATTCCAACTTGGCTGACCGCCTGCAGTCACTCTCTCACTGGCGTGACGTGACTTCCCTGTGCCTCTTCTATAAATACTTTCATGGCTTCCGCTCTGACAAACTTAAATCACTGGTGCCCCCTAGATGTGAATTTGCATGAGATACTAGATTGGCAACTAGGTCCCACCCTTTTACAGTGAAACCAATGAAATGTAACCGCAATTTCTACTCCAAAAGCTTCTTTCTTCACACTTCCTGCCTGTGGAGTTCCCTACCACATGCTTGCTTCCCTGACAGCTACAACCTCCAGGAGTTTAAATGTAGGGTCAATAGACACCTCCTAACACACTAACTCACACCCACTCTCTCCAACTCTCTCCCTATGTACATCCTAAGTCGTCTCTCACCCTCCTTCTGACATTTCCTATACCCGATCGCTCTATGTAACCCCTTCCACTATAGTGGCAGTGGAATGCCTTGTTTGGGGTGACACGATTAAAATATATATATACACCTTACTTTATAATGTTAATTTGTTCCAGGAGAAGTGACTTAAGTTTAAAAACAACTGAAGTTGAATTTACTTGTCTCCAAATTTACTTGTCACTTGGGTAAACCACAAACAACCATTCTCAGTTCTGTATTTTGTTTATAAATGCATTTAAAATAATATATGGTCAATAAGAATTTATTCTAACCTTACAAGCAAATATTTTAGTTTTTAATATAGTACAGAAAAAAATAATCTAAATTTACAAATACATGTACATACATACTTGTAAATGTAGATGTTTACAATTTAGCCATCTGTATATCACGGACTCTTTATTTGTGCACGTGGTTTGATCTAAGACATTAAAAAATAAAATGATTTTGTAAGATTAAATAACAAATACAGTTATTATAATTATTTTGCGATAGTAGAAAATAAACTAATTTATGTTAAATTTGCCAATATTCAATTTTTATATAAATGTATTTTAATGATTTTACATACTTTTATTCTTATTTATTCTACATTTATATAATTTTATGTGGTTTTAACACTTTTCAAGTGATATTACAAATTCAATATTTGTGATTGACAAATGTAAATTGAATAAAATGACCTCAACTATTTTTTCTTATTTTACCATATGTATTTTTTGACAAACAAAGTATAATTTAGAATGACTTAACTCA
This sequence comes from Ascarosepion bandense, assembly GCA_037127315.1. NCBI lineage: Eukaryota > Metazoa > Mollusca > Cephalopoda > Sepiida > Sepiidae > Ascarosepion > Ascarosepion bandense. Next base: position 5,461,100 of record JBBBDQ010000154.1, read on the forward strand.
AAACAATGTAATCCAAGTTATATATATATTTTTTTTTTTATAAACAAGTTATTTTGCTACCTTTGTTTCCACCATGTGTAGTTTCTTCAGGTGATTTTTAATAACTGATTTTACCTTTTACCGTTTTTCTTTTTAAGAACACTCGTGTAGCGGTGTTTTATTTGAACGTTCGCGTGGCAGAGAATGTATGAATGCGCATTGTTTAAATTCAAACAAATTATGACATTTTCATCCATGTTTGTATGAACCTAATAGGTATTTCTTAGTGTGGATGCATTTCATCATAATTTCTGTTCTTTCATTTAGCAGTTCGTCTTTTATTTGGGTATGTCATAATTTCCAATTTTTCTTCTTGGCACAGTCTACATATTTGTCCACCGTTGTAAGGCTTGGCTGTTTTTACAATGCTTCACATTATGTATGGATCTTTTTCATATTTTGATTTCAATTTCCAGACATGGTTAGGCAATTTTGTATTGTCTTTTAATTTTAGTCAATTTTGTATTATTTTTACCACTCATGGTGGAAACCAAGGTAGCGAAATAACTCATTTAAAAATGAAAAATATTCGAAAGTTCTACAATATAATTATATAGAACACTTTTTAATACAAATGTGTACTGGTCTAACCCTATTATGACCAAAAACTAAGTATTAAACAATCAATATATATATATATATATATATATATACTAGCAGTGTAACCAGATTGGATTGTATATATATATATATATATATATATATATATATATTAAAAATGACAGACAAGTTATTATCGTTAAGTTTTTTTTGTAATTTTTCATATGTTCTTAGGATTTCTTTTTTCTTTTTAGAACTCAAATAAGAAGTCAAAGGTTTTTGCATTTTTGAGCGCTTTCGGTTATACTTTTAGCCATTATCAAGAATGAATTTTGTTTTACTTTTAATTGAATAAGTGTAAAGTTTATGTATATAGTCATGTGTTTGTCAAGTTCCTAACATGGTAAAACACACTGTTACCATGTTCATAATTGATGTTATTAAGTTTAGGATTTCTTTATTTTTATTAGTAATGCCATCCTTTGCATGTGGTTGATGTTATTAACATACACATGATCACCACTATTACTATGACTGCCACTACTCCCACCACCATTACTACGACTGCCACTAGTACCACCACCATTACTATGACTGCCACTAGTTCCACCACCATTACTACGACTGCCACTAGTTCCACCACCATTCCTACGACTGCCACTAGTACCACCACCATTACTATGGCTACAATCACTATTACTGCTACTTCTATGACTGCAAGTGCCACCACCAACACTATTACTCTGACTACTACCACCATTATGACACTCATTAGCATGCACTGACTCAATCTTATAAATTTTTTATTTATTTATTTTTTCAACTAATTAAAAAAGAAAACAACACCAATAATTAATGGTCACAAACTGACAAGCTTGTGTTAATTGATGGCAAAACAGATAATGGGAGTGACAACAAATAGGAAGGTGTGGAAAGCCATAGTCGCCCATATCTTGATTGGAAGACAGCTTGGCTGAATTCAGTGTGAAATTGTAAGGGTCCAATAAATGTCAAGTCTGAGCTCTGTAATACGGAGTCGAAGATGAGCTTCCTAGCCATTGCACACTCCCTGATACTGAAGTTTTGTCCAAGTACAAAAGGATAACAGCATTTTAAAGATTTACTAAGCTTACATTTACCTGGTATGAATCTATATGTGGCACCCAGTGAGGATTGAAGTCATGGCAGTATTTATGCACTATGAGATTATCTTGTTAAACATTGTTTCATAGGATGGCACTGTCATCTCTTCCTTGTCATTTGGCCTCCACTTACTTTTTCTTGTCATTTGCCCTCCACTTACTTTTTCTTGTCATTTGCCCTCCACTTACTTTTTCCTGTTGTTTGCCCTTCACTTACTTTTTCCTGTTGTTTGCCCTCCACTTACTTTTTCCTGTTGTTTGCCCTCCACTTACTTTTTCTTGTCATTTGCCCTCCACTTACTTTTTCCTGTTGTTTGCCCTCCACTTACTTTTTCTTCTCATTTGCCCTCCACTTACTTTTTCCTGTCGTTTGCCTTCCACTTACTTTTTCCTGTCGTTTGCTCTCCACTTACTTTTTCTTGTCATTTGCCCTCCACTTACTTTTTCTTCTCATTTGCCCTCCACTTACTTTTTCCTGTCGTTTGCCTTCCACTTACTTTTTCCTGTCGTTTGCCTTCCACTTACTTTTTCCTGTCATTTGCCCTCCACTTACTTTTTCCTGTTGTTTGCCCTCCACTTACTTTTTCCTGTTGTTTGCCCTTCACTTACTTTTTCCTGTTGTTTGCTCTCCACTTACTTTTTCCTGTTGTTTGCTCTACTTTTTCTTGTCATTTGCCCTCCACTTACTTTTTCCTGTTGTTTGCCCTCCACTTACTTTTTCTTGTCATTTGCCCTCCACTTACTTTTTCCTGTTGTTTGCCCTCCACTTACTTTTTCCTGTCGTTTGCCCTTCACTTACTTTTTCCTGTTGTTTGCCCTCCACTTACTTTTTCTTGTCATTTGCCCTCCACTTACTTTTTCTTGTCATTTGCCCTCCACTTACTTTTTCCTGTTGTTTGCCCTCCACTTACTTTTTCCTGTCGTTTGCCCTCCACTTACTTTTTCCTGTCATTTGCCCTCCACTTACTTTTCCTTGTTGTTTGCCTTCCATTTGTTTAATTATTATTTACTAAATTTGCCTTTTAGTTTAGAATAAAACTAAAAATGTGCTCGCTCCTAATGAAGATCGAATTCGAAATATTTATCCTTCTCCCCCATTTGAGAGAGATGTGGCACAAGGTCTTTTTGAACGTGGGGAACCTGAGCGCATGTGCGCAGGTCATAGTCAAACATTACGTATCCACTGCAGTGGATAGGTTCAAAACATGTATAAACTGTTCTTAAACTGGTCTTATTTTTGTCATTGGATATCGTTGCTATTATTTTGATTGTTGCCCTCATTATTATTGAACCAACCTCTTGTGGTTGTCGGTAAAAATTGAATAAAACTTGACGCTTTCCACATCTGACTATTCATGTTTTTTCTTGGCTAACAAAATCTCTGTCTACTTTTCTTGTTCTATTCTTCTACCCATTTTCCTCAATTGGAGTAGATAGACTAAACTATCGCCTGGTTCACACTCCATCCACGTCTATTGAACAGGTGTAGAGGCTCATCCCTTGTTCCCTGTTTAGGATGTGGTTTCCAGCTTTCTCTCTTCTAATCTTTACACTCTTACGTAGCCCCCAGCACATCAGTGGTGTTACCGCATTGCTCGGGGTGATATGATTAAAAAAAAAAATATATATATATATATATATAGTCATTTGCAGACAGATCTGTTTTGCTGTATCACAGCTCATTAGTATGGTTAGACACCCAATTGCTTTTTACCTAGGATTGAAACTTGATTAAATTGGCATCAGTCAGCGATTCTACCTCTGAACTATGGGCGCTTGGTAGAAGGAGGCAGACTTTTTAGCATGTACATTATCATTATACACATATATATATTATCATTATATATATTATAAGGAAGTAAAAGAACAGATAGATTAAAAACCTACTGTTCATTGCATTTACTTTTATAATAAAGGGTCAATATAGAGTAGACCTTAATTCTTAACCTTTAATTTTTTTATTTCTTTTTTATTTCATTTTGAAATGTGGTAGTTGCCGATGAAATGTGAAATCTCTCTTAGGGATTTCATGTTGAAATGATCATTCAACTGTTTTGAACATCAAAATTTATTTTATTTTATAATTGGCTCTGTAATTTTAATTACATTGAGCTCTCCACCTGTATCATTTTTTAATATTAAAATATTAATATTAATTAGGATCAGGTCTTTGGGATTTACCTTCCTGCTTTTCCTTTTGGATTAAAGTTATTTTAATATATATATATATATCCTTATGTATGCTTATAATTTAAGTAATTAATACATATTTTAATCATATAGTATTTCTTATTATTATAAATATTATTTTAGTGGGCATACATGTTTCAGTAAACACTCTTGTTTGCATATAGTGAAACATCCACCAGACTATATCAGTCAAAGACCAATTTAAAAAATGTCCCTATTGGCAAGAATTAACTCTTTATTTCTTTTCATTGTAAGGACCTTTGTAGAAGAACAGTTAATAATGCTTAGATAAAAGGTGATACTTCTGGAAAAAATAGAGAGGTAAATTTGTTGAGAGGTAAATTTTCTTAAAGATTTTTGACAGTCTTCGTATGTAGATGCCAATTTCACAGTTTGTGAGATGAAAAGAGCTGTCTAATACTTGGCAATCTCCTTGAAGATAAAGGAAAGACATGAAGCAAAAGAAATGTGGTTCTACAGAAGGATGCTGAGGATACCATAGACTGAACATGTGAGGAATGATGAGGTTTTGGAGTAAATGAAATGGAAACTTATACTTAATGTCAGAAAGAGACAGCTGAAGCTTCTGGGACACATAATGAGGAAAGGGAGCTTGGAGAATCTGATGCTCACAGGGTGAATAGAGAAAAAAGAGGGGAAAACAGCACATGACATATTTGATGGGCTTAAGCAAATTAATGACAGACCATAGTTTAGGTGAAATACCATGACAAAAAGAGACAAGAAGATGTGGAGAGCTTTGATTGCCTACGCCCTGAAGGGACAAGATACATAAAAGAAGACTCAAACTTGTGTACTCACTAAAATAATGTTTGTGTCCTTGTGTATATGTTGACATGTATACTCGTGTTCACATGCAAACACACATGTGTACATATGTATGTAAAATTATTATTATATGTTTTACTGGTTATTTTCAATGGTTCTCTAAAGAATTTCAATTGGTACATTAGTGAGTCACTCAATCCGCTGCTCAGTTAAATAGGGAAAAATGAATTATTAGTTTTCAAGACATTTTCTAAATTCTCATTTCGTTTTTATTTAATTTCCTTTGACTGCTTAGAATGTTAATTCAACTTTATTTTCCACGTTTTTCATTCTTTTATTTTGTCACTGGTAGCCATATTGGAAGTAAAATTATTAAAAAAAACTCAAGTTTTGTGAAAGGAAACAGTCCAGCACAAGGTCATTAGAAAAGAGGTGGATCATTTCTTGTCCACTGGTAATCACCAACTTCACAGTTTTATTATTGTATTTTTTATTTTCATTTTTTTTTAACATGAACCAGCAAACAAGCAATTCCTAGAATTTCCCCAAGTTCCTGGTTGGCACAATACACATGACTCACAGGCCATGTGACAGTGCTATTGCCCGAAGCTGGAGCACAGAAACGAATTATTCCAAGACATCCAAACCAATGCTCTGGAACAGTGTGGAACATAATTCCATATAATTTAACGATGCAAGTTAAGGCTGGGTCACTCTTCCAACTCTTGCATTCCCTCCTTTTCCACTTTTGTGTTGCCTTTGCTGCTTGTGCACATGGTTTTCAAATCAGCCAATCAGATTTTATGGAAATCTGTCTTGTTCCATGTAAACATAAGAATATGAATTGATGGCTGGGGTTGTGTTATGCGGTGGTGTGGTGATGATTGGTGGTTGCATTGCAGTGTGTTGGGTAGGGACATTATATTGGAACCATTATAGATCCACTTTGCAAGGAAAACTCGATTGCTTTCTGCTTGGGGACAGAAACGAGAGAACCAAAAGAAGAGTGAGTTAATATTGCTGGCAGGTAGTAATCTGGGAGAGATTTTGAGACAAAATTATTGATAGATGGTTAGAGAGATAGACATGGAAATATAAGACGGTATGGGGGTTATCATCTTGAAAAATGGAATCAAGAAACAGAGTTCAAATTCCAGCTGAAGCTTCTGGTATTCATTTAGTAGTAATACTCTTGGGAAAGGCATGAATATATCTGTCCCTGCATTCTGCATATCTATTAAATAGAGATGAAATGTTCTATAAATATTATCAGTATGGAAGACACAATCAGTAAACTGAATTCAAATTCCAGCTTAGGCTTTTTTATTTACTTAGGATGCACACCCCTGGGAAAGGCATACATCCATTTCTCCTTGCATTCTCTATATATATTAAATAGAAGTGCAAGGTTGCATAAATGTTATCAGCATAAAAAATGGAATCAATAATCTGAGTTCAAACTTAGGTAGTGTTGATAATGCTTTTACAAATGTTGTAAATGAAAGGCATGAATCCAACTTCCCCAATTCTGCCCCTTTATTTTTTTCTTTTTCATGCTTTTTCTCATTGAGCATTTTAACATAGTGTTAGCTATTTCAAAATCATGTCAATGAATTTCCTTTGATACTGACATCATTTAAAGAGTTACAACCTGCAAAATGTTTTTTGGAGATGATAAATATATTGCCAGATACCATGAATTGATCTCTAAGAGATCAATTCAATATGTCCACCACCTCAGAAATTGCTTCCACTTATAGAATGAATTTAACCTTATTGACAAATGCAAAAATAATGACATGTGTAAATATAGACAGTCCGAGATAGATATTAAAAGAATGATAGCTATATGTAAATAGATATAAAAGCTGAACATGAATTAATAAGTTGATATATAAAAGCAGCAATAAGGAAAAAATGAGATTATGTAGTTATATAGATATCTATATATACCTTTGAACTAACTAGCAACATATGTATTGATAGATACCAATATAAATATTTATATCACTAAAGTTTTTAAGTATAACAATATATTAAATGATACTGAGAGGAAGATGGCATAGTTACTGAGAAATCTCTAAAACTCCAAAGTATATAAGATGCTGATGTTATAAATAAATTATTGGGGTGTGTGTGTGTGAGTTTGTGTCTGAATATATATATATATATATATATATATATATATGTGTGTATGTATGTATGTATATATGTATGTATGTATGTATATACAAATGTAAAAGAATGAAGAATAAAATTGCACATTCAAAACATTAATTTAAAATAGGGCTTAATATAAAAAATAGTTTTTACATGGTCTAATATAACCGTTATATATATATATATATATATATATGCACAGTGTGGTTCAAAATTAGATCATCTACTTTATTTCCAGCAAGATAGGGCTCCACATTATATATACAATGCACTTCCAATCCCACCAATTTTTATCAGGTTTTGGTTTGGTGATCATAATTGACTACAGGAATGTATCTGATCTTCAGGAACAAAATTTCCATTTCTGACAACATCTTCTTAAATGGCACAAATCTTTTTTGCTGTTTTGACAATATTTTTACATTTCTGTAAATAAAAGTGCATCAAATGATGAAAAATGTATACTATGTTCCTCTGTTTTCAATTTTAATATAAGAATATTGAAAATTCACAACCATGCACAGAAATCATATAAAAAAACATGCTGGAATGTCCCCTTTCAGAACATGTATATATATGTCATGAATTTCAATTACATTTGAAATGAAATCATGTGTCCAGATACTACCTATTAAGAAGTGTTACAAAATTTTGTTCCAACCCAATATATCCAACATAGCTAAAGGAGTAAGTCATTTTACACAACAAATTTTTATTTTACACTAGGATCTTCTGACTTGTTAATTTATTTAACTCTGCTTTTTCCTTAAACACAAAGATTAAACCTTCAAGGAGATCAACTTTAGCTAAAAAATGTCAAGCTATGAACTTACAGGTTTACCTAGGCTGCTTTCTCTTTACTCAGCTGGTGTTTTCATGTCAGCTGGTATCTATCCTACATATCTTCATAAGATATAACAGTTGGTCCCTCCTTATACATTCTTATAACGTCCCTATTTAGAAACCATCTACCTCAAATGACACTTAGGCCGTGAATTGGGTAAGCAATAGTAAAAAAAACAAATAAAAGAAACTCACTCACAATATACACACACATCTATATATATATATGCATAAATATATACACACATATATATATACATATTGCATATATGCATACACACACATACAAATATACACGCATGAACACACACACATACAAATATACATGCACACACACACACACACACACACACACACACACACACACACACAGGTGCCTAGATGGAGTAAAGAACAGATTATATTTCTAGCAGCTTGCAATCTTGGCAAGCATCCAATGAATAACAATTTCTCGAAAATTGACCAAAAGCAGAGCGTGTGATTAGTTGCCATAGTGATGAATAATGTTGTCAATATGAGAGTTGGATATTCTATCAGGCTGTGTGGAGATGTGCTGACTCTAATCTAGGTCTATGCAGAACACTTTCCCCAAATCGTTGTCAAAATGGCCCAGCACTAAACAAAATGAGTCGATGAATGATGACATGCCTCAGCACTGGAATTATGGTTGCTCAGTGGACAGGAATTAGTCGAGACGTTAGCAGCCATTGCCTATCTACTTTATCTTAGGCCAGTCACTTTACAAAGGCAAGCCTTGGCAACAACTGGTTGCTGCCCTAAACAGTAGCTTCCAGCCATCCTGACCACAAACTAATCTAGTTAAATGGTTGGACACACACACACACACACACACACACACACACACACACACACACATATATATATATATATAGAGAGAGAGAGAGAGATCTATATATATGAACATATGTATGATACATTATTATATGTGACAATACTGTTATATTAATATGCAGATATAGATATATGCTGAAATGAAAATAAAATATATCTGTACAGATAATGTGTGTGTGTATATATATATATAATCTGTATATATATATGTATGTATATACATATATATATACATATATAATCTGCTTATTAAGAGCTTTTCAGTAGAATTTTGCTTTCTAGGTATGTAAAAGATTTGACAGCTGTCTCAGGTGAGTCAATAAAATCTTACAAATCTTTTACATACCTAAAAAGCAAAATAAATTGTACTGAAAAGTATATGAAAATTTACATAGTTAAAGCTTGAGCCACCTTGAATAAAATAGATGTAATCTAGAAATTTGATCTACCAGAAAACCCCAAACGAAGATTCTTTTGAGCTACTATAGAATCAATGTTAATATATGGTCCCAACTTCTTGGACATTAATTAAAACCATAGTGTCTACACTTGATGGAACTTATACTTGGATGCTGAGAGCTATACTTATCTTGGAGACAACATCTATATCATAGGTCTATGGTCTAACTCCTGATATTTATACAGTCTTAAGTGAACACAGATTGTGCTTTGCAGGACACTCCCGGTGAGTAAAATAAGAACTTGCTTGTGATCTACTGCTCTTGACAACTAGCCATGGTACAAGATAGGCTGGTTGCCAAGCAACCACCTATGTTATGACACAAAATGCCACCCTAATGACCTTCCAATGCCCATGAGATAGCTCGACTAAATAAAATAAATTTAGAGCTGAAACAAACATCTGCTGTGTGTGTGTGTATATATATACATATATATATATATATATATATATATATATATATGATAAAAAGATAGTTTTAAGATATACTTTATATATATATTGGTTAAAGTACTCAATATCAGAAATCGAGCATGTGTAATCTAAAAGTAAACATTGAAATCAGCACCCAGTGCTTTGCGCATATGGTGGGGTTATCAGGGAATTATTATTCATTTAGATTTCTTAAAATACAATGAAACAATAAATGCACATTTACACACTTAGCAGCTGCAACATGTCAATAAAAGCTTAGTCAAAATGGGCTCAATGCTAGTCAATATGAATAATGTTCCGCATGACAACAAAAAGCTGCATACAGCAAGAATAACACAGGGAAAAAGTTTGAAACTCTGTTATAGTCTGTGTTCTGTTCCACCTTCACCCCATTCCCCTGATATTGTACCAACCGATTGTTACTTGTTTTTGGATCATTGCAAAATACTTTGATGGGGAAATATCTTCCCTAATGAAAACCAGATTCAAGAGTGATCAAATGATACAATGAGAAATTAACAGCGCAAAACTAAAAAGGTTTAAGTTTCAACCTTGTCTGCTGAAGGTGTGAGAACCTCAAATTCATTAATTAAAGTGGGGATTAAGGGCTTACATTTTTACGGAACTGCCAGTAGTTTTTGGAGCTGAACATCTGAAAGTGGCATGACTCATGAAACAAGAACAATCTATCTCAGTGATCAAAATAAAGGGTTCAGTTTGAAATACCAATCACCTGAAGAAGGTCAATGTACAACAGCTGAAACGTCATGAACATGGCAATAAAGATGAGGGCAACAGTCGGAGAAAAAACCTAACTTACTGCTGACACAAAGACTTTCCATGTGCGTTGAATGTAAAGAAATCCAGAAAAAAAAAAATAGCTGCTCATAAGGTAAATATTTAAAAACATTACATTCTCACAAATATGCGATTTTAATGGTAACATTCAATATAAAATATAAGACTCTCATTACTGATGGGGAAAGGGGGAACTGTTTAACTCCTGAGTTTTAAGTGTGAGTTTTGTTTAATAACATATCAACCTCTGTAGGTTATTTAATGCCAAAAAGGTGGGGGTTTTAAGTTATTTTTTTTAATGTTCAGTTATAGTGAGAAGGTTGATTTAGTCAAATTTTGATGAAAAATTTTTTTTATTATTTGGTTTTAATTTAGAAAACTGAAGATATCTTCTAGCTTTGTATTCAAATATGTATTACTCGTAATTTTTTTTCTTCAAAAATGTATTATGGTAATAATTTTTTTTTCCTTCAAAAATGTGTTATGGTAATAATTTTTTTCTTCAAAAATGTATTGTTGGTTATATTTTTCCTTCAAAGATGTATATATTTTTCTATAACAGTTTATGTTTTTATGTATATATTTCTATAAAAGTCTATTTTTATACTTTCATAGTATTTTGATCCTGGTTTGGAGGATAACTATTTGCCCATAGCTGAGACACTAACAGGTGCTACCACTCCAGATCAGAGTGGACCTGGGAACAACAGTAATTAAGAGGTGGTTCCATGCTCCTCACAACCTCCCAAATCAGAGGGCTTGCTGCTGGATGCAGTTTATTGTCATTCCCAGGAACTTTAGATCCTGTGATGATAGCATAGTTGAGTGTGGATTTTCTGAAGTGGACAAATTATAAGAACATGAGAGACAGAGAAGTGAAGAAGAAGAAAGAAGAGATTTATTGCTGCAAAAAGCAAACATCAAGGAACCAACAAGAAAGATAACAAGAAATTACTTCTTAAACAGGTGAAAACAAACTGTAGATGTATGAGTGACTGTCCAACAGGCAGTTGTTTGTATATCCATCTGTCGAATTTTTTTTTTTCATGTGCATATCAGGTGCTATCAGGTCTACTGATGTTCACCTATCAAAGACACCACTAACAGCAGGTGATTTCCAACTCTGGCTGGGGTGATCTTAGGTTAACTTTATCTCTGGCTTCCTTTGATGGTATGGTGTGAAAGTGAGGCTAAGCTAATTCTGGCATCATACCATGTGGACACCAGAACAGAACCCTTAAATTGTTACTGTTTCAGCCAAACATGTTGCTCTATTTAATACATGTAGACTGTCTGCAGGAATTTTTGTTGATCAAATATGCATCCTCTGTAAGTGAAGAAAAACCAAATAGACAAATTACACATCTGTAAAAAAGAGAAAAGAATATATTAGACAAAATGTTCTGAAAAGAAAGAGAATGTCTCAGTAATGTTTGTAATAATAACAAGAACACATTCCAGACAGCTAGGTTTTTGATGTTTTTCTCAGGAAAAGTGACACTGTATTTGCAAAACATAACCCAAGGATAAAAGATATGTTCCTCCTGTTTGCAAAGAGGAAAATTTCATGACTTCATACTAAAGAATATAAGGATTATCCATTGAGGAAATCCTTTACTTTGCCTTCAAAGAGCAAAACTATTATTCATTCTTCCCAAAATTATTGCAACATGCTGACAGTACAAGATTCGAAAAAGAAAGGGGAATTGATTCATATATATTTATGTATGACAAATATTGATAAACATATAAAAATATATGCACATGTAAATATGTGTGTGTTCCCCCTCACACACAAGTAAATACTCTAACTTGTAAATACATGATTTTGCAAATAATATAATTTGCAGTTTTGTCTCTTATAGAAAAATATTACTTCTTGAAGATGAAAACCTGCAGTTGAGCACTTTAGAGAAGTTTTCCTAGAATTCTTTACTTCAATAAAGGAAAAATGAACAAATTTGAAAAATATCTTATTAATTTGTAAGGTATCCTATAATGATGGAATATAGGTGCCCACCATCAGGAAAAGCCTGTATGCAAATATATGCAATATATTGTGTGAATATATGTATCAACACTAAATCTTTTTCATGCTTATACAGTCATTAAACTATGTAGTGGGTACATATATTAAGATTTGTATTATATCAAATGTTATTTTGCCAGTCAATATTTTCACAATAAAATTAGTGTTAAGTCACACCACTGTTAAAAAGAGTACAGAGTTCACAATTATTTGCCGTGTAAAGTTGTGGACTACAATTTCAACTGAAGTCAAATAAAAAAGAAAATACATTTTACTTTGGAGCATCTTGAGAAAGTATTAATCAACTGATATTGAAATCTCCTTGATATATCTTTATGATAAATGTATCATGTAAATCCCAGTATAATAATGTATATATATTGCAATATCTGTTTGTTTTAGAAATATTTACAGCAATGTATTTGGTAGTAGAAGATTCCATTATACCACTAGAGAGCTGTTCATCATATCGTAAATAAATATCTTTAAGAGTAGATTTATTAATATTTATCTTTTAATTTCAGATGTATAAAAATCAAACTGGGATCATAAGGTAAATATTATCTCAATGTTATATTTTTCATACAATTACGATACACTAATAAACACAACTTTTAATATGCACAAATTTTGATAATGTTTAAAAAATTAAACTTCCATGCAAGCATCATAAAGTATTTGTATGATACCTACAGAACCAATGAAAACAAAACAAATAGAATTTAAAAACTGATACATACACAAACACCTTAAGATGTTTTTCTAAATCTCTGAGATGAGGTATTTATTTACATTATTTACTTTGTTTGGATTGCTGTCCTCAACTTTGTTGCCATATCCATGACGTTTTGGCCATTGTACACTCTGGCTTTCTTCAGGTCATTGGAATTTTAAACTGAACCCTTTATTTCTTTCACAAGGATAGGCTGTTCTAGTTCCATGAGTCATGTTTCTTCCAGATGTTACAGTATCAGTTATCTCCCTTTGACTCAACTTTCTAAGTTTTTTGTTCATCCCTGTTGTAGTCAGGTATTGAATGCACAACACGTTCAGTCAAGTCACTACAAAACCCTTGGAAAAGGTAAGAACCTATCTCTACTCTCCCAGCTATGGGTTGAACAGTATGACAGATATATTATGCTCATATGCTCATAATTAGAAAAGATACAAAATATTAAGAAGATTAGCTAAAGGCATGAAAGGAACCAAACTATCACCTTTAGATAAACATCTTGAGCAGAAAACTGTACATGGGATTGAACAAAAAGAAAACTGTTGCAGCAGCAATTTTAAGTAATATATGTAGAACCACATGGGTGAATCTAATCACTGGGTCACTGATTGGGTCAATGATGGAAATAATTACCCAATATGATTTAGAAATCAACAGGAAGTAGGTATAGTTAGATTTGTGTCTAGTATTGTCCATAACAAAATTAGGTTCTCTCGAAGTAGATGATAGTACCAAGAAAAATTCAAAGAATTATTCTAAGGTCTTGGACAATAAATTATTTCAGTGGTATAGACTGAAATCAAGAATTTTTAAGCAAAAGAATATCTTCATGCAAGATAGATTCTGTTCACCTTACCAAAAAAGTTTCAAAGACACCAAATGAACAGCATAGCTCTTAGCCTCTTCAGATATAAATCCATTTGAATAGTTGTGATCTATCATTAAAAGAGATATATGAGAAAATGGAAAACAATAATCAAGAAAAGACTGATTGATTGATTAACTCATCTTCTGTGACTTATCAACACTTTGCAGGTTATTTAAAGCCAGAATATATTTTTAGATTTTAAGAATTTTTATTTTATTCTTATTTTCTGAGATAATAATTTAATATTACAAGTCTTACTAATTAACCCATAGCTGAGAGGAGAAGAGTTAGTGTCATACCTTTCCCAAAATTATTTGCGTGTAAGTGAATATATAAAACCAACTGGAACTGGAACTTTGATCTCGGATTAACAATTCAGAGCTGTTATCTATTATGCCACCCATACATCTAAGCTTACAGCACTAGTCCTAAGTGGTCACCCATCATCAGGCTTGACATTGCTTAACTTCAGTGATCGTACGGCAACTGGCTGCTGTTTCAACATAATGTGGCCCTAAGATTTAATTCTTCAATTAAAGAAGATCTTTTGGAGACAATAAAGTGCCCAACTATCAATATTAAATTCTTAAGACTAGAAAGCAAAATCAATGTTTTAAAGACTGATGAAGGTCATAGAATGTCAAGGAGGCCATAAAGCAAAATAATAATTTATTAAGCTATTTGTTAATTCTGTTAATTATGTACATTTTTCTATGGCCTATATCTTTTGGATTCATTAATTCAGTACCAAATTTGAAGTCCAGTTGAGTTCATTACAAAACCCTTGGAAAAGGTAAGAACCTATCTCTACTCTCCCAGCTATGGGTTGAACAGTATGACAGACTGGGCCCTATAGCCTTGGTTAGTAACCAGTCTATGACAGAATGAAATGGTTACCTACTGCAAGAAAACTTTATGTCTAATCAGTCATATATTAAAGGCAACATGAATCCCCAAGCATATAACATATGACATTTAACTGAGTTTAGTAACTTTAATTTAGCTGATTGCAAAAATTTTATGATCAAATATTGTCTGTTCATTTCAAAATTCTACATTTAGAAAATATATTCCAGGAGAATTTACAAAAGTTACCCCAGAGAGCTGCTTGTTTTGGCTTATATTATTTCCCTTTTCTTTTGGGATTGTTGTCAGACAGAAATGGAAATGAACCCTGTGTCATGTTTAATTCAATTTTATTAGAATTGGATTCAACCAACAGTATTATCCATTGGACTATGTGTCCTTGAACAATCTATCCTGGTGAACAAAATAAAGGGTTGTTTGATATTCTAATTAACTAAAGAAGGTCAGAATGTTCAACAACTGAAATGTGAATATGGCAATAAGAATGAAGACAACAGTCTAAACAATGTAAATAGTGTAGATACTTAAAGATGTGCCTGTTACATCTAAACAACCAAAGTAAGCAAATCAATATTGAATTTAAAAATTTACACCTGACATCACATTATTTTCTTTCAAAAAATTTCTGATGACTAAATAAGACATTAATGATTTTCCATCGTGTTCATTATTTAATCAAACAAAATATTTCACATTTTATTATGTAATTGAAAAACAAAATGGAAGTTACAAAAAGTTGCACAGAGTTCATAGTTGATTGATTTATTTTTACAGCTTGTCAATCCATTTTAGGTTATTTAAAACGAAAACATATTTTAGATTTGCACAAATACTAATGTTTTTGCAAATTAATATTGTATTAACACATTTTGATTATAACAATATTTTTTTCCAGATACAAATTCTTATACTTAACCAACAGCAGGGGACAGTAGATAGATTCATATCTTTTTCAAGAGTATTTGCATTTATGTGAATGTAATGAATGTGGTGTTATGTATAATGTAGAATAGTGTTATGTGTTATGTAACAACACAATAAGCATGTTGTTAGCATGTTTGTTGCTGATATTATTAAGTGTTGGGTTTTTCTTTTTTATCATCCACATGTAGAAAAAGACTAAAAGTAATAGAGGCTTTATTGAAAAGAACGAAAACCTTAACACTCAATAATATCAGCTACAAACATGCTAATAACATGCTTACCATGTTTGGTACATAACATGTACACACTACTCTACATCATACATTCTCTTTTTCTTTTTGTTTTTTTTTAATCGTATCACCCCGAGCAAGGCGGTAATGCCACTGATGTGCAGGGGGCTATGTAATAGTGAAAAGATTGGAAAAGGGAAAGCCGGAAACCACATCCTAAACAGGGAACAAGGGATGAGCCTCTTAACCTGTTCAATAGACATGGGTGGAGTGTGAACCGGGCAATAGATAGATCTATCTACTCCAATTGACATGTAAAATAACATTCATCCTAAAGTATAGCTGAAAGCGCTCATATAAACAAACTACTGCGGGATAATCTTCTGCCCAGTCAGTCATGTCTCTTTCGAGACATGATCGCCCAAGCGTGTTTTACATATGGCACTTAACTGACTGACTGACTATATAATAATTTATGTTTTCAGAAGAAAAAAATCACAAGATCACATGGAAAATTACATAAAAAATTTAGCCATCACACTTTGTCATTTTTAACAAAACCTGCATAAAAGAGAGATTGCAAATGTAATGAACCAGACTGGAATTCAATGTTATTGACCCCCCATTTCTTATTCTGAGTCACTATTTGCTTGAATAACAATAAAAAAAAACTTGCCAAGTAAAAACATTTTGAGAATTTTTCAGAAAGAGATTAGAATAAATTAAAATGGGATTAAGCAAGAAAATGGATTGATGAGAAAGAAAATATTTTTCAAATTTGATTTTTCAAATGCTCATAATTAGAAAAGATACAAAATATTAAGAAGATTAGCTAAAGGCATGAAAGGAACCAAACTATCACCTTTAGATAAACATCTTGAGCAGAAAACTGTACATGGGATTAAACAAAAAGAAAACTGTTGCAGCAGCAATTTTAAGTAATATATGTAGAGCCACATGGGTGAATCTAATCACTGGGTCACTGATTGGGTCAATGATGGAAATAATTACCCAATATGATTTAGAAGTCAACAGGAAGTAGGTATAGTTAGATTTGTGTCTAGTATTGTCCATAACAAAATTAGGTTCTCTCGAAGTAGATGATAGTACCAAGAAAAATTCAAAGAATTATTCTAAGGTCTTGGACAATAAATTATTTCAGTGGTATAGACTGAAATCAAGAATTTTTAAGCAAAAGAATATCTTCATGCAAGATAGATTCTGTTCACCTTACCAAAAAAGTTTCAAAGACACCAAATGAACAGCATAGCTCTTAGCCTCTTCAGATATAAATCCATTTGAATAGTTGTGATCTATCATTAAAAGAGATATATGAGAAAATGGAAAACAATAATCAAGAAAAGACTGATTGATTGATTAACTCATCTTCTGTGACTTATCAACACTTTGCAGGTTATTTAAAGCCAGAATATATTTTTAGATTTTAAGAATTTTTATTTTATTCTTATTTTCTGAGATAATAATTTAATATTACAAGTCTTACTAATTAACCCATAGCTGAGAGGAGAAGAGTTAGTGTCATACCTTTCCCAAAATTATTTGCGTGTAAGTGAATATATAAAACCAACTGGAACTGGAACTTTGATCTCGGATTAACAATTCAAAGCTGTTATCTATTATGCCACCCATACATCTAAGCTTACAGCACTAGTCCTAAGTGGTCACCCATCATCAGGCTTGACATTGCTTAACTTCAGTGATCGTACAGCAACTGGCTGCTGTTTCAACATAATGTGGCCCTAAGTTTTAATTCTTCAATTAAAGAAGATCGTTTGGAGACAATAAAGTGCCCAACTATCAATATTAAATTCTTAAGACTAGAAAGCAAAATCAATGTTTTAAAGACTGATGAAGGTCATAGAATGTCAAGGAGGCCATAAAGCAAAATAATAATTTATTCAGCTATTTGTTAATTCTGTTAATTATGTACATTTTTCTATGGCCTATATCTTTTGGATTCATTAATTCAGTACCAAATTTGAAGTCCAGTTGAGTTCATTACAAAACCCTTGGAAAAGGTAAGAACCTATCTCTACTCTCCCAGCTATGGGTTGAACAGTATGACAGACTGGGCCCTATAGCCTTGGTTAGTAACCAGTCTATGACAGAATGAAATGGTTACCTACTGCAAGAAAACTTTATGTCTAATCAGTCATATATTAAAGGCAACATGAATCCCCAAGCATATAACATATGACATTTAACTGAGTTTAGTAACTTTAATTTAGCTGATTGCAAAAATTTTATGATCAAATATTGTCTGTTCATTTCAAAATTCTACATTTAGAAAATATATTCCAGGAGAATTTACAAAAGTTACCCCAGAGAGCTGCTTGTTTTGGCTTATATTATTTCCCTTTTCTTTTGGGATTGTTGTCAGACAGAAATGGAAATGAACCCTGTGTCATGCATGTCTAATTCAATTTTATTAGAATTGGATTTGTGCACATGTAGATTTTATTTCAGTTTCAACCCAAAAAATATTTCTACAAAATTTGAAAAAAAAATTAAAAAGAATTCTATTTTTCACCCAATAATTTTTGAAAAATTCAATAAAATTTTATAATTATTGATATATTAGGGTTTCAAAATTTTTTGGGTTTTTTTTTGCTCAGGGTAGAGGTTGTTTAAACTGAGTGTGAGAGGAAAATATACTATTCCATAGTCTTATTTCAATTGTGTGTGTGTGTGTGTGTGTGTGTGTACATTAAATGGCATATCCTCATATAACTCACTCACACATGACACACATACATAAGAGAAATGCATGATGTCATATGCAGACAGTGTATGACAAACAGAGAATTAGCACTGGTTTTATTATAAATAGGATGTCCCTAAAGTCTGGACACAGGAAATCTCATTAACAGTATTTTAACCCCCCTACATTAATAGTTTTATTTTTGTGAAAGAAAGAGAAATTGACTTTTAATGCGGTTTGCTAAAGGAGGTGTACTCAATGGAAATCACAGATGCAACACACTTGTATAAAGAGTGAATGGGCTAAAACTGACGTCATTGTGGAGTTATTGCATTGAGTTCATGTGAATCTTGCAAATTGCATCAACATTTGCATTGCAAATGATGGAAATTATATTGAAGGTATTATTTGATAATATTCTAATTTAATAAAATCTTGTTAAAAATTCAAGAAAAGAAAAGAATATATATATATATATATATATATATATATATATATATATATATAAGTTTATTCTGTTTAATATTGTACACATCTATGCGGGGGAATTAATAAGTTAGTACCAGAATTTTTGTCCAAACTTTTCTATGTATAATGTTAGATCACTGATTAATTTGAATTTTGCTGTCTTATCTTGTCTGGTGCTTCTGCTATATCAGGATTCTTTACAACAACCAAGAAAGAATTTGCAATGTAATTGGCCACCCACTATTATAACAAAGTTTCCTGTGCCTTTTCTATAAATTCTTTCATGGCAGTTCTGATGAACTTTCTCTATAGTGCATAGAATTTATGAATTAAAGTGCAGTACTAGATTGGCAACAAGGTCCCATCATTTTAAAATTTATGTAACCATTAATTCTATGCTAGTAGTTTCTTCTATAATACTCTTCACTTGTGGAACTACTTTTCTTATTTCTTACTTTTACAGTCAAGTTTGATTTTCAAAGATTTAAATGCAATGTCAATCATTATCTTTTATCGTTTTCTTGTTATTTTATTGTTCTCTATTTTTTTATCATTTTCTCTCACACTCAGTAACTCCCTTATGTCTTAGTGGCTTTATTGCGTTGCTTGGGGTGAAATCATCATCATTTTAATTTCATTGTCAAAGAATGAGATCTTGAAAGTGAATATCTGCTCAATAAAATAAATGCTTATAGGCTATGAACTTACTGATGTACCAATATATATATATATATATATATGCATTCATGCTTTCTGGTGTAGATTGCACATGTATTTGGAAGATTGAATATATGTATGAAGTTTTTCAATTAAATTTGTTACTCAAACTATCAAATTTCTAACACAAATACAAATGATTATTTTTGAAGTTCTCTTATATAATCATTTCTCCCCAACAAAAGTCCTGTGGGTGGCAAGAGAAGAATTTTTATTTTTTATTTTTCCTTTTGACATGTTCCTTTCTTTCTTTTTTTAAAATTTCAATTTAGGTTTTTATATTATAGAAGTAATTATCATGGTAAGTTAATTAATTTTGCCTTTGGCAGTACAGGCAGTTTGCGATTAGTAAACTTTAAGCTAATTTATGAAAATGATATTTGTGCATTTAATTCACATTAGAATTGACCGAAGGTTTTATTTCAGGAATTGCTTATTGTTTCAGCTTTAATGCCAAGTGATGGAAAACAGTGTTGCCATGTTGTTTAATATTTGAAGAATACTTAATTGGGAATGTTCTGTGACATGTATTTTAGCACCCTTTTTATGAACTGTTGTTCTTTTTCTTATAGTCCTTGGCCTTTTCAAACATGGTCAGCAACAACCAAATATATTATTCCTATATCAATCCTAGCCAATGGTAACCAATAATGTAGCCCTAAAACTCATGCTGGTCTTCAAGTTCCTTCAGGCTCCCTTGTGGTTAGTTGCCATCTAGCTGACTCATCACTCATTAACGTGTTGCTTATTTGCCACTGGTATTATGTTTGTAGCACAGTTCCACTCTAGTTAGCTGGCATTTGTCTGTTCACACCTCTGCCACAATGTTTTAATCTCAGAGGGTGAAAACATCATTGATGAAGTGAAGACTGGTTCAACAGCTTGCAGTTACACAACAAAATAAAAGGATTCTTTGAAATAAAGAATTAACTCAGATTAAAAATATAGCAATGATATGGCTTATATATAATTTATTGTATACAGCATTCTAAGTTCTGGTCTTCATGGCCGTCACAAACTCTTGGTCAGGAGGTCTCTCTCATCATCAGTTGATCTGGTCTTTTGATCTTCTTTAAGTTGTAAGTTCTTCTGGTCTTCTGTGATCTTCTGATCTGCTCTTTCATTCTCTCCTAATTTTTTTCTATTTTTGGGCCAGCATTTGGTTTTGGTCAGAAGGTCTCAGCAAATGATATAGACTCTCATAGCAGTAGTTTGGCAGCTCTTAGTAGTGCCCCCCTGTCTCTTCTGTCTTTTCTACTCTAAAATCTCCAGTGTATATGGAGTCCTGCATCTCACAGAGATGGGGGTTGAGCAGGGTTTAGGTTTAGTTGAATTCTTCCCTTTTTCTAAAATTCCATATTCTCAAATTATCTTTACTCTAGTGGTTTTCTAAATTTGGTGTTATCTAGCACCATTTTGAGTGAGGTCAAAGAAGTCAAGAAACCTTTTTTTTACTACTCCTTTCATGTCTCATCTCATACTATTGTTCCATATTGGTGCCACTAATCTCACTATCCAAAGTCAACTTCTGCAAGTAGATCAGCCTCCTCTATCGTTCTTCAGATGCTGTGGTACAAATGAACAGAAAGCAATCATGTGCTCTTTTGCTCTGTCTTCCCAGTTCATCAGCATTGTCCACTTTTGCACCTACTTTATAATTTGACAATGAAGCCACTCTTTTGGTAACTTAAGGACACAACATGCAGTCTGGCCCTATGTACAATCACTGTCCTTGGTTGTGTTCAAACAAGAATTTTCCTGTACACCAATGATGTATTCATTCTTGTGCCATGCTGCAGCAACATTGAGGTGGTAGAGAAGGCACTTGAATAGTATGAAAAGGCCACAGTTTAACTGATAGACCTGTTTGCATTCTTGGAGTGTGGTTTGGACCCATGTTCCAGCTACAACTGAATTGGTCTGAGATACAAAGGTAGGAGCGAAGGTCTGGACTTGGCTTCGATGGTGGTTGGCTGTGAAGAGCAGGGAAGGCTTTACTGGTTGTATGTACTTCTTCTCTGCAAGAACAATAGGAAGATGATCAAACACTTACTCTCTTCCCTTCTGTGGGGTGTTAGCAAGTATCAGGTCTGCAGAGATGTTTGTGCCCAGAGTCTTTGTCATGGCAGGGTGGGGTGGGAGGCTGATAATGCTACACTTGGTGAGTCATCAACACTCCTTAAGTTTGGATTTCTTATACTGTGCATTGACGAAGGATTCAAGGGATGAGATTTCTAGGGATGAATGCCATCATAAGCCCCAGAATAAATTGATATTCCTCAGTCCAGTGATCTTTCATGGCCTAGGCAACTCTTGTATTGTGATTTAGTGAAAGGGTTTCATGAAGGATCCTCTTTGTGAGCAGCTTGGCTTGCTGGTGACTGAGTTGCACTCTTTCTGGTTTGGAGTGTCAGCAGCAGTAGATTACCTCAGCAACCCTGAGTTTTCACTTACCTTGCGATTGATTCAGAACATGTTCTTAATGACATAGCTTTTAGAGGGAGCTGAGTTGATCTGCCTGACTGTCATTGGTGTGACCTTAGTTTAGCAGAAACATTTTCATATGCTTTCTACATACTTTCTTCAGATGCGCTCATTCTAGGACTATGTTGGTGAGTTGATGTGAATGGAGAGAATTTTGTGAGACAAATGCTTTTCTCATCAGGATCAAGTATTATTCTTTGAACATCAGCTGACGATGAAGATCAGAACTGTAAGAGTTTGTTATTGATAGGTTTCAGCAAAAGGTGGGTAAAAGTAGTAGGTTGGTTCATGTAAATTGGGTCAGTATTTGATTTTCCCTACTCTGTTATTTATTCTATCCTTTCCTCTCCATTAGTGAACTTCTTGATTCTGTAAAAAAAAATTCATATCATTATATTTATATATATATTTTTGTAGGAGAAAAAAAGGACATTTATACATATAGAAATTTTTATATTATAGTTTTTTCGGAGGTTCCTTGTGCTATTGTGGTATATATAGAATTGAATGGTGATGGATGAGTTCTTGTGGAGAATGAGCAAACTGCAATAAATGAATGGGTTGCAAATCTGATTAGCTAGGTTTAGGGAAGTCAATGTTGATCAGCAGGACCCCACTTCAACTTTGATTTTGTGCCAAAATTGTATTTTATGTATAATAAATATATATTTCTAATCAAGACTGAAATCAACAACAGAAATATCTAAAAATTTTGTATTTAGAGTTGTAGAGCATATTTATTCTGGGAAGTTGTGCTATAAAAAGATAACAGAATATGTAACTCTAATAAAGAAACAAATCGTGAAAAAGTTGTAATACAAGCTTAACATTAGCTGGTGATGCAAATACCAATAACTTTGTATCTCACAGTTATGCCCAAGAAGTCTGTTGATTTTTGTAAGGTTATATATTAATGTGCTGTAAAAGCAAAAAAAAAAGAAGAAAGTATTTATATAAGCTAATATTAATCAATAAAGAGGTAGACTAATATAGTAATTTTGATTCATGCAGATATTTCAGATTGTCAAAAGTATATATCATATAGCTGTTGGCTTAAGAAGACGAATATTTGAAAAAAAGAAAAAAGATTAATATTGAAAAAAAGACTAATATTAGCATAAAAAAGAAAAATAATAATATTGAAAAAAGACTAATATTGAAAAAAAGATTAATATTGAAAAATGAAAGAAAAAACTAATAGTGAAAAAAAGACTAATATTGGAAAAAAGACTAATATTAAAAAAAAGACTAATATTGGAAAAAAAACTAATATTGGAAAAAAAGATAAAAACTAATATTGAAAAAAACAAACTAATATTGAAAAAGAAAAGAAGATATTTTCAAAAGTAGTTTCAATGTAATTATCAACTCAAGAGTAACAGATCAGAGCCAGTGCATACTATCCCTCGTCAGTAATGTGTACAGTCATACATCTATTTTTTCAAAAAGTCTTAAAATGATAAATACTTAAGTGTATAATATATTTATATGAAAAAATACATATGCACAAATATGTATATAAATAATATAAATTTGTATTTATTTATATATTATAGTGTGCTGAAAAGTTCTTCACTGAATCCACTTCCAAAAATCTGACAAAAAGTCTTGTACTGCTGAAAGGAGAGTTCAAACATGCACATATCTTAGACATACTAGAAACCTATGCTGAAATAACTAAATCACAAAAATCAGTCATCCTAACCTGGATTCCAAGTTATGTTGACATAACAGGCAACGAAATAGCAGACAAACTAGCAAAAGATGTCCCCAACATGACAGCAACTAACATAAAACTGTCCCAAACAGACATCAAAAACAAAAGAAAAGAACATATCAAAAGAAAATGTCAAGCAATATGGCACTCAAGGCCTAATATGCTATATGATATTCAATCAACTATAGGAGAATGGCTCTCAGGTTTCAGAAAAATAAGATGGGAGGAAATACTTTTATCCAGACTCCAAATAGGATATAGACATCTGACACACTTATATCTACTAAAAAATGAAATTTCCACCATTATGTAAGAGATGTCAAGTACTTCTTACAGTTGATAATATTATCATAAGTTGCCATCATCTCCATCAAACCCAAACAAAACAAAGAATTCTTTCAAAATACTAAACCCAATAATATTTTAACTTAAAGAAATCAAACTTTATGCCAAAATATAAAACTCTAAAAACTACCAACAAAACTACACAAAACTTTTAATATATTTTGAAAATTGAATAAAATGGGAAATGATCTTTCAGACTTCATAAAGATCCCAACAAAAATAACAAAGCAAACTCTAAGAACCAACTTATATCAGAAACTAAATACAAAATACCTTTTATTAGAAAACCATGTATAACTAATTCAAAATAAAAAGAAAGCTTTCACGAACTAACCAGTACACAAAAATATCACTGATTCTTACATGACATCAAGTTATAGCAAAACAACCATGATTGAAAACCTTTATTTTGTCTTAAATAACCCTATAGATGTTGAAGGTCTGTTAAGCAGAAATTAGACCAAACCAAATGTTCAGTTATAAGAAACGTCTTTTGGATTCACTTCTTAATTGATCCGATGAATTTACAGTAACCACTAATATATTTTTATGTCTATTTAAAAATATAGAATATAATGTTCCTTTATAAAGTGCCACTTTTTCAGTATATTCTGTTCTTCAATTTTTACTTTTTTTGTGAAACAACAAACTATATTAGCCTTGGGATAGAGTAATGTCTGAGTAATATGAATTATTTTATTGAATAAATGTTTATAAAAATACTAATCTTAATTATCAGACATACACCAAAAAGGGATTCCTTAAAAAATTGTGAAAGAGTTTTAAGAATCTTGGAACTCTTTGTAAGAAAGATACATCAAAAACTTTTAGCTTGATATAGTTATTAACTGCCTGAAATATTGAAATTGTCATAAAATAATATTTGATCTTATATATATATATATATATATGAATTAGAGCAATTTGGCTATTGGGCGTGTATAATGACAATATACATGCTAAAAAGTCTGCCTTCTTCTACCGAACACCCATAACCCAGAGGTAGAATCGCCGACTGATGCCAATTCAGTCAGATTTCAATTCTGGGTTAGAAGCAATCAGAGTCTAACCGTACCGATGAGCTGTGATACAGTGAAACAGATCTATCTGAGGATGACTATATATATATATATATATATATTACTGAATTAAAAAAC
Source organism: Ascarosepion bandense (assembly GCA_037127315.1). Taxonomy (NCBI): domain Eukaryota; kingdom Metazoa; phylum Mollusca; class Cephalopoda; order Sepiida; family Sepiidae; genus Ascarosepion; species Ascarosepion bandense. The sequence goes on from JBBBDQ010000154.1 coordinate 5,486,609, forward strand.
ACCTAGTACTATAATTGAATAATTTGAAACAGTGAAGCATTAAACAATAAGTACAATCATGACATGATAAAAATTGTCTTAGATTTATCAAAAGTCTTTGACAAGATGTGGCAAAGAGGATTGCTACACAAATTCTCAAGCTATTGAATTTTTGGAAGAGCTTTCTCAATTATCAAGTCCTTTCAAACAGGGAGTTGTAGTTAGTTTTCTGACACTCATGAGAGTATTGCAGGTGTCTTCCAAGGCTGACTTCTTGGTCCTAATTTCATTTTGATTTATATCAATGATCTGCCTAAGAATATACTTCAATCTTTATTAAATATCTATTCAAATAACACAATTGTAAATGGATACATCTCCAAAAATGTAGGTGATCAGAGCTTGGCAGCTGATCTCTCCTCTGACTTAATTCTAACAGTTCAACAATGAAAAATCTGGCAAAGTTACAAACTTTACAAAATATCACAAATTTGTAACCTTTTATTATCACATTGCAGATCCTATATTTTTGCTTATTACAATGAACAAATGTTCTCGCAAGAAGGAGGCCCCTTGATTTGAATGCCTAGTGTGACTTATGTTCTCACCAAACCCCACGTGGAACATATGATCCTAAATAAGATGCTAGAAAAATGGTTGGTTCCCTGTATCACTTTAGTAAGTACCTGACTTCTCCTAATATCTTCTCTATTTACAAGAGCCAGAAAAGATTGAAAATGGAGTACTGCTGCCATGTTTGGGCTGAAGCTACACTGTATTTATCTGAGTACAGAAGCATTTATGTGGCCTTATGGATGATGAATAATTTTACACTCTACACCCTCTTTTCCCAGACAGGAAATGTCAAAATACTCTTGCTACTCTATTGTTATTTCTACAAAAATCTTCTGATAATCTAAATTCTTTAGTTTTTCTACTTCGTACCTTTGCAGCTACAACTTGTCATACCACATACAGGGGATGGACAAAATAATAGAAACACCTTACCATAATAGAATAATTTGAAAAATGTGATTAAACTGTCAAAAGTTTGTCTATTTTTAAGTTTGTTGATTTGATATTGGTAGTACTTCCTTTTTTTGCTAAAATTTTTTTTGTTTTTAATACATTGTTTAAATAAATTTATTAAAATCAACAGTCAGGATGATTTAAGAATTTTAAGTGATCAACTTCATCCTGTGGTTCAGAAAGTGTTTCTGGAGGGAAATGCCATTTAATAATGCACCCATTTATACAGCTAAAGTTGTAGCTAAATAGTATGAGGAACATTCTAGTGATGTAGAACTCCTTATCTGGCCACTGCAGTACCCATATCACAACATCATTGAACATTTATGGTTCATTTTAGAAAAACAAATGAAGGGTCAATATCTTTCACCATTATCATTGAAAGAACTGGAGACTGTTTTAGCTGAAGAACAGATAAAAATTCCTCTGGAAATAATTCAAACTTTGTATAAGTCAATCACAGAGAATTCAAGCTGTAATTACAGCCAAAGGCAGTCCTGTCCAATATTGAAATAAATTTGCTTAAAATTTCAAGGTGTTTCCATTATTTTGTCCATCCTCAGTACATTGGGTCAAACCATACTCATTTTCTTTGGATTTTATTAGTTAGATCCATTTGGATAGTTTCTTTCCATGAACTATTCTGACTCCCCAAAGGATGCTTTCCTAATTACTAAATCTTAACCTCTTCAAGTCTAGGATTAACTGTTATGCTTTACACATATCCTCATAAACTTCACTTTGTACATCTTACTATTACTGCTCATGCAGCAACCTTCTTCACTAACTCTCTAGCTTCAGCGGCTCTTGGGCCTTTTGTTGGATAAATATTACTAAAAAAATATGAATAGTCATTAAGTCTGTAAAAACATAAATGAAAATCTTGTGTTCCAATAAACTGACTACTAGAATGTGGTTGCCAAAAGAGCAGATATTTTTCAATATTAGAAAAGTGCAAAAGTAAGTGAAAATGTTTCTAAGGGAAAGGAGGAGACACAGACGCTTAATTAAAATTTGCAACAAAAAAGCAAAGGGAAAAATAAACACAATGAAAAGCAATGAAATTTAAAAATAAATGTATGAATGAATTTCTTTGGATTTAGTTACAATGTGATATTGTTTTACTGAAAAACTTAATTGAAATATATAAAATCCCACACACATAAAAAAAAAGAAATTAAAAGACAAAATTAAAAATTAAAAATGGACGTAATATATAAACTGATATGTGGGGAGATAATGAATAAAAAATATTAAAAATAGTAATAAGTCGATTATAAAGCAATACTGGAAACGGAAATACATACACCTTAATTTACAATAGGGAAAGAGAAATTTTCATATTGAGTGAAATGTAGAAAATAATATCCAAAACAATTTTTTTAAATTAAAAAAAGGAGAAAGGAAATATAATGGTGATAATAATGACTACATTTGTAGTAATAGAGGTAATTGACTGAAAACTAATATTTTTTATATAAATTGTTTTTCCTGTGACTATAGAAATATTAAAGGAGGAGGTGGTTTTACTAACAGCAGATTATGGTATTGATTCCAAGAAGAATAAGAACAATGACTTATTACTATTACTTGGTTGTTTTTATACCAATAATTTGGCCAACAAAGAATCTGTAATATAATCGGTCCTGACTTAGTATCTTGACTTCAGTCATCACCAATGTGATGTGATTTCCCTCTGTCTTTTCTACAAATATTTTCATGGCAACAACCCCAACAAGCTTTTTTCTCTGGTGCTCTGACTACATGAATTTAAGCATGTTACTAGATTGGCACCTAGGTCCCACCCTTTTACTGTTGAAATAATTAAATGTAACTCTTCTTAACTCCTCCTTTAAACAGTTATTTTTTCATGTACATCCTGCCTGTGGGACTCCCCTCCACTTACTTGCTTCCTTGATAGATACATTCTCCAAAGATTGAAATGTAACATCAATTGCCATCTTTTATCTTCTTGACTCACATCCATCTTTTATCATTTCTTTGACATAACTTGTGCCGAGTCTTTTCTTTTATCGCAATCCCCTCCACACTAGTGGTGATCTCACCTTGCTTGGAGGGAAATGATTAAAAAAAAACATTATTAGCAAAACTTGCTCACTTCTCAGTCACTCATAATATTCAAGGAAATAGACCCTTTTATTCTCCTCAGTAGGTTGTGTTTTACTTGTTTACATGCATCTGATTTTCAAATTCCTTGAATTTGTATTTACCAACTTTGCCCTCTTCCAGTTCCATAAAGTGTAGTTCAGCCTTAACTAGTAGACACCAAATTTACTAGAAACAGCCTGTGAGATAAGCTCAGCTATCACTTTTTTCATAAATACTTAAAGCAATATCTATTTACTAAACTTAGCATATACATAAAGCTGTTAATGTGCATCAGCCTATTCAGATGGAAATCAATAAAAAAAACAACATTGCAATATAAGCTTTCTATACAAAACTTAGTCTGGTGGGAATTTTTCAACTTATGAAATAAGTGTGCCAGTTCAAATATATATTCCACTGGGGAATCTTTATATGTTTAACAAACATCTGAGGTGAGATAATAATGCCTGGAAATATTTTGAAAAAGAATAAGTACGCCATACTGAATAAGCACCATGTTAGTGGGGAGGGGTAATTGGTGGAAATAATTTTATTCTGCTGGAACTTGTATTTGGTACATAAGAGTGAGCAACCAACATTGCTATTTACTAAGTTTAAGTTTGATGCAACTTTCCATACTTGCCACACTTGGCAATGCGGGTTGGCAAAGACTATTTAACCCGTAGCTGGAGAAAGAAGAGATGAAATAAAAACTTTTCCCAAGGGTATATGCACAGAAGTGAATGCAGTAAATTCAACTGGAATTTGAACTTGGCTCTCCAATTTCTCATTCCAAGCCGATATACACTGTCCCACAATGCACATCTATAATATGTATATTTATTAATATATATATATATATATACACACACACACATATATATATATATATATATAGTTACATTTTGATAAGATCTGATAGTAGCATTTTCACTCTCTCTCTCTATATATATATAGAGAGAGAGAGAGAGTGAAAATGCTAATATCAGATCTTATCAAAATGTAACTCTACACCTTGGTTTTTTCCCAATCTCTTCTTTTTCTTCTATGTGCCATGTCCCTTCAGGACATAGGTAATCATGGCCTTTTTCATACCCCTATTTCTTATAGTTCTTAACGCCTTTTCTCTTGGTATTTCTCCCAAGCCCTGCTCTGCCATTCACTTGCTCAAGCCCATCAAGTATGTCATGCATCGCTTTCCCCTGTCTCTATTTCCCTCTATCTGTCCTGTGAGTATCAGATTCTCCAAGCCCTCCTTCTTCATTACATGTCCTAGAAACTTCAGCTGTCTCTTCTTGGTGTTAAAAATAGGTTTTCTTTTCATTTTCATCCTCTCTAAAACCTCATTGTTTCTCACATGTTTGGTCAGCATCCTTCTGTAGAATGACAGTTCTGTTGTTTCCAGTTTTTTCTTCATCTTTCTGGTGCTTGTTCAGCATTCACTTCCACATTGAAGGATAAATATCACATAATAGTTCAGTACTTTTGTTTTTGTTTCCAATGAAATTTCCTTTATTTTTTTCAATATTCTGCTTAGCTTTTGGAATGCATCCTTGACCATGCCAATAAATCTTTGCACCTTTTCTTAAAGAATTATTACTTTCCCAAGCCAATGTACATGACTATAAATATATTGAAAAATCAAACGAACCCGATTAAATCCAGTCTATGAAGATGAACAGCACATACATCCGACTCATACCATAACAATCTAATCACAATTTAAAAAATATTCATTTCTTAAAAAGAATAATAATAATCTTCACTAATGTAATAAAAGCCATTGTGTATCTATTTGTGTATATATATATATAAATCATTTGCAGACTGGCCTGTTTTGCTGTATTACAGCTTTTCAGTGCAGCTAGATTAACTGTTTGCCTGAAGTTGGGATTGAAAGCAGTCAAAGATTCCTACCACACTATCAGCATGTGTCAGAGAAAGACAGATTTCATAGCATGTAATGTTTTTACAAAATGTAAATCTGCCAGCAGTTGAGAGTGTTCAATCTTGTAACCAAACCAAACGAGCGTTCAACATGGTAACCAGTGAACATAGCATAAAGCTGTAAATAACTGCTGTTTATGAAATTTTCCCCTCTCTATAGAACTCAATCATCTAATGAGAGCAAATATTTTTCTCCTGTCATGCTCTGGGTTGATAACCATTGCGGAAACAGCTAATAATCCTCTCAAATCTTTTGCCATCATATTTGATGGCAGGAATTTGCTTGTTCTTGAATATTACTCACTTACTTTTGTCTTACTAGACTTTGAATTATGGCATTTTGTGTCCTCCACATGATTTGACTGACCATTCAACCCCTTGATAAACCAATGACACTCTTGCTCTTGTATATAAGCACATGCAACAAAATATATCCTACATTGCCTTGATAAAGTTTTTCAGAGACTGGCTTAGAATAGTTTTAATCTAGTCTTTTTTTATTCATTTTGTTCCCTTGCAGATACACTCTATCTGAAAACAATCCCCACAATATATATATATATATATATATATATATATATATATATATATATAGTCATCTGTAGACAGATCTGTTTCGCTGTATCACAGCTCATCAGTACAGTTAGACTCTGATTGCTTTTAACCCAGGATTGAAACCCGACCAAATTGGCGTCTGTTGGTGATTCTGCCACTGGGCTATGGGCGCTCGGTAGAAGAAGGCAGACTTTTCAGCATGTATATTATCATTATACATGCCCACTAGTCAGAGTGCTCTAATTCATTACTGAATGAGCGATGTGTACATGCCAGAGTAGCTACTGTTTTTCAAGGTCTACCATTCTTCCAGAGTGCCCAATCAGGATGTGAGTATATATATATATATATATGTATATATATATATTATTGATTTCATTCCATATATATATATATATATATATATATATATATATATATATGGGATGAAATCAATAATATATATATATACATATATATATATATACACTGATATAGTTATTAGCTCAAGCTTAAATTGAAAATTTCACTGAGAATGTATGAAGTATATGATTCATATTTACCACATAATGAAGTGCATTAACAGAAAATGGTATTCTTTGTCTTCTTTGTGCTTTGTCCCTTCAGGATGTGAATGATCATGGTTTTCCGGGATTTCCTGATCTTGTTCTTAACAATGTTTACCTATTTCCTATCTCTTTTAATCCCTGTTCTGCTAACCATTTACACATGCTCATTAGGTGCATTATTCACTGCTTTCTTTTTTGCCCTCCTGACGCACAGTAAGTGTTAACTTTTCAAAATGATCTCTCTTTATTATGTGCCCTAGAAATTTTAACTATCTCAATATGATTCCAAATGTAAGCGTCCTTTTTGTCTCCATCTCCCTTAAAACTTTCTCATATGTTCATTCTATAGAGTTTTCAATATCCTTTTGTAGAATTTATATTTCTCCTGCTTCTTCATCTGTGACAAGTATTTACTGCCATATAGAAGGACTGCTATTGCATAATAGTTCAGTACTCTTTTCGTTGCTTGTAATGAAATTTTGCCATTTCTTAATATTTTCAACTTCTGGAAGGCATGTTTTGCTGTTTCAATAAGCCCTCACATTTTGGTGTGGTATTTTTCATCCTCTGTTGTTAGAAAAGATATAATATTGACCAAGATACATATTTCTTGCATAAAATAAATGCAATTTTCATCTGTAGACTATAAATGTACTGATATTCTTCTTCTTCATGTGTCATGACCTTCAGGACGTAGGTGATCATGGACTTCCACTTGACTCTGTCTCTTGTTGCTCTCAATATTTTTTTCTTGCTATCTCTCCCAAACCCCACTCTACCATTCATTTGCTCAGGCCTATCAAGTATGTCTCGCACTGCTTTGCTCTGTCTCTTTTTCCCTCTTTCCATCTATCAAATTCTCCAAGCTCTCCTTCCTCATTACATGTCCAAGGAACCTCATCTATCTCTTCCTGAAGTTAAGTATAATTTTTCTTCTCATTTGCATCCTCTCCAACACCTCATCATGACTCATTTGCTCAGTCCAGTTCTGTTGCTTCAAGCTTCTTCTTTATCTTTGATGAGATCATCCAACTTTCATTTCCGTACAGAAGGACAGATATCACATAGTAATCCAGCACTCTTTTCTTTGTTTCCAGTGAGATTTTCTTGTCTCTCAGTACTCTAGTTAAGTTTTAAATGCATCCTTGACCATGTCAATGTATCTTTGGATCTCAATGTCGCAACCTGCAGAATTCACTTCCTATCCATAATTACCATCAAGTAGTGATCATCAGGCCAAGTTAAAATTTTTTAATCACTTCCCTCCAAACAAGGAAATAAAGCCACGAAAGCACAAGGTTTTACTGGGGGGGGGGGGGTCAGGAAATATGAGTTTGAATAATAAAAGAACAGCAATTAAGGAGACAAAAAATAATGATTGACACTGCATTTAAATTTTTTGTAGTAGTGGAATATCTTGCTACCTTTCTGGTACAGTAGGATTGATGAGTCCATATGTTATATGAGAGTCATAGCTACTGAATAGTGAGGATTGTATGTGGTGGTGTATATTGTAGTAGACTAATCGCTCAGTTGTACAGAATAATTCGGTTTACTTTACGATGCCCATGCTAGGTAATTTACCAGTGGGTGCACAATTCATTATTGTACCTTTCTCAAGGATACAACATTTTTGGATATCAAAGTTGACTGGGATGCAAGAAGTTGGAAGAGAATTCCAGAACGGACAAATGTGAGAGAAGAAACTGTTAGCATAGAACTTATGGTTACATTTACTTACTGTTATATATATTAGGTATATTTTAACAATGCTCTATAAAACTTACTATTTTATAATTGAGCACTTTTAACTGTCAATCTTTAAAAGATTGTGTTAACTAAATATTCTACATTATGTATATATATATATATATATATATATATATGAAGATTAACGGAATGGTTTTAAACAACTGACAATTTGAAATTATTAGTTTGAACATTATTTTTGGTTGATACTCATATTGAAGTAGATATTCTGTTTATAATCAAAAATTATAAACAGAATATCTATTCTTTGTTGACATTACGATACATTTCAGTGCAGAGATGATTATTTACATAGAATCGAAAATTGTCTAATATAGGCTTAATTTGACTTTGTTTAGACTGTTGGTCATTCATGGTCAAGAGGTCTAAGACACGCCAGATCAATTGATAGGGGTTGCAGGTATGAATCCTGCCAAATGACACACATTTTTGTAACAAAATTTATTGTAAATAATCATGCTGGTAGAAATAAATATATATAATGTTTGATTATAAACAGAATATCTACTTAAATCTGAGTATTGATCAAAAATAATTTTCAAACAAATAATTTCATAAATATATATATATATATATATATATATATAGTGCAAAGAATATATTCTCATATGGATTATGCAAAAATGAAAATAACACTGATTAACAAGTAAATAACACTAGTGAATGCTGCCATATTTCTTGCCTTCAGTTCATGGTGCTACAAAAAGTTTTTTGATCTCTCATTCAAACTTGCCCCACCCATAATGATCAAGAGGGTTGCAGACTGGGGACTTAGGTGGCCAGATGCAAGAGGTGATGTAGTCACAGAAATTGTCAGACAGCCATCAATTGATTCTCTTGTTTGTGTGGCATAGTGCAGAATATGCATGGTGCAGAAACCTGTTCTTCCAACAGCCACCCTCTTGACCCAGGGCAGCACTACCTCCTCAAGGCACTCAAAGTTGGCCACATAATTGTTGATATTATTAAGCAATTAGATTTTTCTTTTTTATTAATAAAAAGAAAAATCAAACACTTAATAATATCAACTTTGAACACACAATATTTATACTGTGTTTAAAATATAAAACATGCACATGACTTGACATAAACACTTTGTATATTTTGTTACGCATGAAATAAAATTCATTCTTGATAATGGATAAAAGTATAGCTGAAAGTGCTTGGAAAAATAAAACATTTGCATAATTTTTTATAATTTATGTTCTGAAAAGAAAAAATTATCTGATCACATGAAAAATACATATAAAAAAAACCATAATATCTTACCTGTTAAGATTATATATATATATATAAATGCACACACACACACACACACACACACACACACACACACACACACACATATACATATATGTATACAGTGGGGTGAAAGCCTTAACTGAACATTCGTACACATGAAAACTTAACATTCGTACACATGAAAAATTGTATTTTAATGATTGTAAAACCCTTAACTGAAACAAAATTCAATATATTTTATGTATAAAGATAAATACTACTAAAAAATAATAATAATCTCAAATAATTTTTATTCTAACAGAAATTAATGCATTATTTTCATTTTAAGGGGAGAGAAAAGAATTCGTACAAAACAACAAAAGCATATTAATTTAATTTAATACTTTGTGGAATATCCTTTATTCAGTTCAACAGCTACCAGTCTATTCCTGTACGTCTCAACTAATGATTTGCACACACTGACTGGTATTTTTCCCATTCTTCTTGGCATATTGTCTTCAAATTCTTGATATTTTTGGGGGCTCTTTTCACAATTTGAATTTTCAAATATCGCCATAAATTCTCGATTGGGTTCAAGTCTGGGGACTGACTTGACCATTGCAAGACATTAACGTTACTTTCAACAAACCATTTCTTTGTAGATCTCGCGGTATGTTTAGGATCATTATCTTGTTGAAGAATCCAATCAGGAGGTAGCCGAAGCTTCTCAACAGAAGTCATTAAATTATGACAAAACAACTCTATTTTAGTTTCATCATTCCATAGCACCTTTTTCCAAAATGTACATTCTTTATTCTTATGCTCTTTCGCGAATTTTAACCTAGCATCTCTGTGTCATTTCAAGAGTAGTGGAGTCTTTCTTGGGCTACGTGATTTCAGACTGTTCTGGTTCATTACTTATTGTACATTTGGTTACTTTAATCCCAGATGCACTCAGATATTCCTGCAGCTCTTCTCGGGTAACCTGTGGATTTTGTTGGATCTGGGGTCCTAATATACTTGCTGATCTTGGAGAAATCTTCCTCGGAGCACCTGTTCATCTTAGGTTTTCAACACTGTTATGAGTCTTAAACCACGCAATGAACAAAGCAATTGTAGTAAAAGGAATTTTCAGGTTGCTAGAAATCGTTCTATAACTATTCTCATCTTTCCAAAGAGACAAAATCAGTTGTTTTTGTGAAATAGTCAATTCTTTCCCTTTAGGCATTATTAGAACCTTCTTGTAAGACTAGTTATTGCAAAATTCTCTGATAGTGGCTAATAGCGTTAACTATAGTTACTGATAACCTTACTTGAAAATTCTAGAAAATACTACCATAAAATATTCATTAAAATTGATTTGTACAAATACGTTTTCCACCCCTTAAAATGAAAATAATGCATTAATTTCTATTAGAATAAGAATTATTTCAGATTATTATTATTTTTTAGTAGTATGTATCTTTATACATAAAATATATTGAATTTTGTTTCAGTTAAGGGTTTTACAATCATTAAAATACAATTTTTCATGTGTACGAATATTTGTTTCACCCCACTGTATATGTATGTATGTATGTATATATGTATGTATGTATATGTGTTTGTAAAAATATGATGCATCTAGATCTAGTAAGATCTCAAAAGAAAAAGAAAACAAGTCAACAATCTAAAGAAATAATCTGCAAACAAACTGATAAAAATAATAAAGCTACTTGTCTAGTGAACTTGTAGAATAGATTTTTCTCTTTTTTGCCTGCTATATTTGTTTTCCTTTGAAAGTTTTGGAATTGGAACTTCATTTCTTAATTTGCTTTCTTACAAGAAGTTTGAAGGAAGAATCTATAAGCAATAAATTCATCCACTTTTTCATAAAAAGTTATTGATTACAAACATCATATAATATAATGTTGCTACTAATATATTAGACTGTCAAAATACTTATGTTATAGTGTCAAAGAGAGTGACAGTCAGTCTGAGTATATGAGAGGAGAATAGTTATAGATGTAGAGTGTCTAAGAATGAAAGAGAGAGAGAGAGAGAGAGAGAGAGAGAGAGAGAGAGAGAGAGAGAGAGAGAGAGAGAGAAACTTTAAAAAATAGAAAACAGAGAAAGATAATCAGAAAAAGTAACCAGAACGTTTAAAAGACAAAGCAATAGTATCAGGTGAGAGGAAAGAAGAGGCAAAAAAGAAAAGAAAAAGAATATTTTGGATAGGGGAGAATCAGAACAATCAAAATGTAGAGGAAGAAAAGCAAGAGAAAAGAAATGACTTTAAAAAAAATGGAAAACAGAGGCAAAATCAGAGACTGGGAAAATTAAATACAGAGAAGCAGGAAAAAGACATTAAGTTAAGAAACAAAGAAATCAGAAAATATATCCACAAAAAGTAAGCAAAGGAACCTGGAAAGGAGAAAGAGACCAAAAAACAATATTATAAAAGGAAAAGCTACAGAGGGGAACTCAGCACCCCCCCTTCACCACCACCAATTGACAAGCTTCTTCAAACATCTTGCCTTGATTGATATACAGTAGGGTGAAAGGGTCACAGAATACTAGACAATTTGTTGATGTTCTTTGCAATTTTTTGTCTGTATATGATTTTTCTTTTATTAATATGAATGATAAGTAAGAAGCATTTATCTTCAAAGTTCAATGAGTCAGACAGCTTGACCTTAAGCAAAGTTGTCAGGATTTAAAATTTGTGATCATGGGTACTGAGAATGAAGCCAACACAAATTAGGATGCAAATTAAATTAGTGCATATGTACCTGAGTTAAATAAATTAGATCAAATACTGAAAGCAGAAGAAAACAAGAAACAGTAAATTTTATCTCCATTCATTTCCTTCTATGTTTTGGTAATTCTCTTTTACCCCAGACAAGGTGATAAAGCCACTAACACACAAAGAGTTACTGAGAATGAAAGAAACTAAAAAAGCATTATTGACATTGCATTTAAACATTTGAAGATCATAGTTGCCAGCAATGTAAGAAGTCAGATGAGTTCTGCAGGCAAGAAATGCAAGAGAAGAAATTATTGGAGTTAGTTACAATTTAACAATTTTAACCGTAAATTGATGAGACCTATCGGCCAATCTAGTACTATGCTTAAGTTTATAAATTTAAGGTAGTGAAGAGGAAAGCTTATCAGAACAATTACTATGAAAACATTTATAAAAAAGATACTGGGAAGTGCATTGTGGTGCTCGGAACAAGAAATTGGAGAACTGAGTGCAAATTTCCGTTGAATTTGTTGCATTCACTTATGCACCAATATCCTTCAGAATGGTATTAATCAGTCTCTTCCTTCCAGCATGAATTAAATAATAGGACATTGGTTTCTATATCCTTCGTTGGCAACCACTCTACTGCAGAAAGTAATGGCAACCTAGTGCGGGAAAATCTTCCGCCCAATCAGTCATGTCTCAAAAGATCACCCAAGCATGTATCATATATGACACTTAACTGACTAACTGATGGAGAAGCTATATTATGGAAGGGGGAAAATGATTGAAGCTGAGTTGCCAGGTTCTTTGGATTTTGTCAAGAATTTCTAGATGCATAGTAAAAGTATCAGACCAGATGTGACAACAATATTCAATGTATAGACAAATGGTAGGCTTATAAATTTGTAAGATATATTCTCGTGAGAAAAAATTTCAACCATGATACAGTGAAACAAATTTCCTATTTACCTAATAATCTATCTATCTAGCTAGCTAGCTAGCTAGCTACATAGTCCACTAATTATTTGAGAACAGACTTTTAGTGAGCCATTGATGGAAGTTAATGTTATGTTAATATAAAGACACATACCAAATTTTTGCATTTCTATTTGAAATTCATTGATAGTGTTAATGATGATCCAGTACTCATGGATCACATGTTCACATGACTGGGAAAAATATATGGCCAGTGCCAGCCAATAATGCATGTGTTTTGGAACTAGATCACCATGTTCAGAACCTCAACAAAGGTGTTGCAATGACCCTGGATCCCTGTGAGAAGTGAGTTGACATAACATATCCCTCATTGCTAATGAAACCCAGAACAAATATAGAGGACATAAACTTGATGGACACCAGCATAGTTGTCTCTGTTGGCACCATACAACACTACCTGCTTATCTCTTGCTACTGCTCAAAGTTCTTCTCACCAAAGAAGGGAATTGTGCAAAGTCCCTTGAGCTTTGATCAAATTACATTGTCCTCCTGGGTCTTATCAACAAGAAGGTAGTGCCACAATATCAAGGACTCATATATGTTTGTGTGCAAATTCATGTGGTTAGAATGCTCACTTTCTGACCATGAAACCCTGGTTTAAATCTGATCATGGTCAATGTGCTAGGGAGCTGACTTCTTCATGTTTTGAATCTGGTGAGAGAATAGCATGCCTTACTTTTGGAAATTGCCTGAAAACAATACCTTGACTTGTGAATAAAACTGGTAGATAGAACTATTCAGAACCCATTGATGATTGTGTTATCACCAAGTAACAAGGCCCTTCTCATCAGGGAGTATCAGCAATTAACTTATACTTTACAATTTTTCTTTTTTGATATGCACTTTTCATTGATGAGTTATTTTTCATCATAATGTATGTGTGCGTGCATGTGCCCATCTGCATACTTGCAGGGCATGAAGAATGTCATGGTTATTTGTCCTTTTCGTCATTTCTTTTCATTTATATTTACTCCTTATTGCTTTCTTTCCTCTCTTTTTTCCTTTTTTCTTTCAAATGTGACCATTTTGACTTGTGGTTTTCCAGACATATACTGTTGTTGTAAATGTTTGAGCATATATAGAATCGAAGTGTAAACTGAGTTGATTTCTATATCAGCACTGTCTGATACCTAGAAATGCTCCATTTCTGATATCTAGAAATGCTCCATTTCTGATGTTAACTACGATTTCTCTATAAAATTAGTCAATTTTAAACAATATTTATATATATTGTTTCAAATTCTTTCTCTCTCTCTCTCTCTACATATATCGCTCATTCAGTAAAATGAATTGGAGTACTCTAGCTATTGGGTGCGTAATATGATATGCGCTAAAAAGACTGCCTTCTTCCACCAAACGCCTTGTGGCCCAGGAGTAGAGTCGCCGACTGACACCAATTCGGTCGGGTTTCGAGCCTGGGTTAGGGAGCAATCGGAGTCTAACCGTACTGATGAGCTGTGATACAGCAAAACAGATCTGTCTGCGGATGACAATATATTTATATATATGTATATATATATATATATATATATATATATATATATATATATATAGAGAGAGAGAGAGAGAGAGAGAGGGAGATATGCATTTTGGTTTAAGCATAACAACTGGGACTACTATATGTATTGCTTAAAGATCTATAGTAACCAAAGAGTTTATGGAAAAGTGTGTGCATTTGCATATGCATTCATGTCACATGTCCACACACATGTACATACACAGATATTTGCTTTTTTCTTGTAATTAGAAAAATTATTTGGTCGCCAACATTAATTATTGTCAAAAGAGAACTTTAATTAGTAACAAGTTTGAATCTGCTTGATTAGAAAATCTCTAAACGAGTGTAGAGTCAATGAATTTGATTTATTCTAAAGCCAATCACAAACAAACTGCATAGATCTGTGTGCATATGGATAAATGGGTTATTGAATGACAAAATGGGAAAACACACTACGAAGCCTGTTTTGTTCTTTGAAAGGATTTCTGACTAAATAATAGTTTTAATGATGAAATCATATAGATGGATGGCGATTGAACAAAATAGTTGTAGTCATGCACAGAGTGAAAGGCAGAAGATAGAGCCTTGATTAACCTTAAATTAAAATTTTTAATTTCTGGCATCCAATCTGGTTTAACCTAACCAATTTCATTCAGATTCCACCATTTACACTTTTTGTAGTTATTTAGCTTGTTTTTAAAAATTTTAAGGATTTTACATGATACGAGCATTAGCCTTGTTAAGAAAGGCAATATGATGTATGATGCTGGATATAAATTTACCATGAAAAATTCAGAAATCAGTGCACTTTCTATACATTTTCACTTTAATGAATTACTTTCTTCCATGACTAAAACAAAATTTTAAAGTTAAAATTTACAAACTTTTAAATTTAACTGCAAAATTAAGCCTGTCTGCATCTTCAACATTTCTCTTGATGTATAGCTATAATGGACATTTATTATTTTGTTCCTTTCCCCTACATATATATAACACTATCAATATAAATATTATTCAGTCTGAAATATTCTATTCAAAGGACAAAATATATCACATAGGATTTTTCCTATTTTGTTATTCAATTACTCACTATTAATTTAATATAAAGAGTTTACACGTCATATTCACCTATATACAGGGTGATTGAAATGTAACTACCTATTCTGTGTATGAGTGACCAGCCAGGAGTCCTGTGACTTTTTTCTTTACGGTTGGTTAAAGGAGAAATTTTACTCTACCAAACCAAGATTTTAGAACTTGAATGGCAAATGCAAGAAGTTATGTCTTTCGTACCACAAAAGTTCTAGTAAAATTAGTTAATGTGATTCCTGGGTAGCTACAAAGCTGCTAGTGAAAATTGGTTCCCATATCAAATTTAAATAAAACCTCATGCTAAATGCTTTCCTCTCATATGCATTTCTTGCAAAAATTATAGTTAATAAATAAATTAAAAGTATTTTAAAATGGGGATTTACTTTTCAATTACCCTGTAAATAAATGTAAATGTATATGAACAAAATTTTCTGCACCTTTACATGAGAAGTGCTGAAAATTTCTCAGCTCAACTGAGAATCTCTTCCATCTTAATGCTTAAAATAATACTAATACTTAGTTATTTGGTCACATTTTGTAAAGTGAGTCAGGCTAAAAACATTTAATCACTCCCTTGTATATGACAGACCCTCCTTGTTCATACAGAATATATTTTAAAAATATTTTTCTGTTTACAAACTTGAGGATTAGGGCTGGTGATGGCCTTGACGGGGGCTTAACTAAAAAATATGACATAATTTGCTGATCTTAAAAATAAGATTTACAGTCAGTGATAAGGAACTTAGGAGCTTTTATTTTATTTTATGTTTTTTAGATGGTGTGTAATCTACTCAGAACCTTGCTGAAGGTAACAGCTGATATTACACACAAGCCACTAACCAGGTTTCGGGTAAATAAGTTTAAAAACCAGTACCAAATGAACTATATGTATATATTTTTATTACTTCAAATATTATATTTAGTGGACAACCATATTTGAATGAACACTCTATTTTATTTTAAACAGTATTTACTCTGTCTACTAACCTGCGCATTTAAGAAAATTTATTAGAGTAAGTAGTTACAGAAAATTGAAAGAAAGGACTACATATAAACTACATGAAACTGAATGCATGGTAATCAGTACAAAGAGGAGCCCAACATACAAACTACAAGTCAGGGATATTAAAATCAAGCAGATACACACATTTAAATACCTGAGGACAGAAAGTGAAACAGTGAGATCTGGAGGTGCATTGGCATAGCCAAGGATGCATTCCAGAAGCCGAGTAGAGTATTGAGAGATAGGAAAATTTTGCTGGAAGCAAAGAAGAAAGTACTGGATTGTTATATGATGCCTATCCTTCAATATGGCAGTAAATGCTGGACAATCTCATCAAAAATGAAGAAAAGACTTGTAGCAACCAAAATGTGGTTCTACAGAAGGATGCTGAGGATACCATGGACAGAACATGTGATTAATGGCAAGATTTTGGAGTGGATGGACATGAAAAGGAAACTGACACTTAACATCAGGAAAAGACAGCTGAAGTTTCTGCAGCATATAGTGAGGAAAGAGGATTTGGAGAATTTAATGCTCATGAGAGGTATAGAGGAAAGAAAGACATGGGAAAGCAATACTACCTGTGTCTTATCACGTGATCACTTGATAATACACAGGTAGTATCAAAACAAAATGCAACTTTTGTAGTGATATTATAATGTATATGTTATAAATTCTAAATAAATGCATATGTTTATATATATATATATATATATATATATATATATATATATGATTGCTGTTCATTAATTAGAGAAGCATTACAATTACTGATTTTTTAATATATTTTGTTAATGTTCTTTATGAGATCAGGAGTGACTTTTGAAACCATCAAGTGACTTACATATTTTTCAAAGACATTGCAAACAAGGTCTTTCAGCTGTATTGTTTCTTATGTGTCATTAATCAGAGACAGAAGCCTGGTAGACCTTCAAGTGCCCTGTTAGGCCAGATCAACCTTTAGAAAACAGAAACTATAATCTGGAATTGGATTCACTTCAGTGATGGCATCTACCCTGAATCCATCCTAAAAACATACAGCATTAGTAAATGGGAATCACTTCAGATATCTCGGTGCATGGATTAACAAATTAAGTCTTGAAGAAAATTAAATTTATCATAGAAAAGCCTGTGCCAGAGATAGTACTGGTTGTTTAGTCAATGAATGCCAAATGTTTTGTTGTAATGAAATGGCTAATATCATCATTAACATTCTGCACTCTTTTAAAAACTTTTTGATTATATATATATATATATATATATATATGTATATTTACTAAAATTATAAAATCTATTATGCAATGGACAAGAGAAGATGGCAATTGACATAGTATTTAAACTTTTGAAGAATT
This sequence comes from Ascarosepion bandense, assembly GCA_037127315.1. Taxonomy (NCBI): domain Eukaryota; kingdom Metazoa; phylum Mollusca; class Cephalopoda; order Sepiida; family Sepiidae; genus Ascarosepion; species Ascarosepion bandense. The sequence goes on from JBBBDQ010000154.1 coordinate 5,504,436, forward strand.
TACTTATCAGATAAGTAATATATGTGTATCTACACATATATTAATGTCATCTTAAAGAAATGTATAGATAAAGTGTTTGATCAGCTGTGGATTTTTTCTGAATAATTTAAATACTTTTATCAAAAATTAGAGTTCAAATAACATCAACAAAAATAACTTTTGTCCTTTTATGATAATTCTCTACAGTTATTGTTCATATATTAGTTAATGTTTACAACTCAGGTTTTGAACAATGCAAATCGTGACTTGCTGCTGAAAAGCATTTCCTGAGTAATTAAAATATTAGTCAAAATGGCATTTAATGCTTCTCCTTCTCCTTCTCCTAGTTGGGATGCAGAAAGTGCTTATCTCTCTTTAGTGCCAGTAAGTGACATAAATCACAAGACATGTACTTCATGACCTCACTCCATAGAGTGACCCAAATGCAAGTCATTTTTCAGTTTGTGGATAGCAATCAAATAAGAAGGTGGTTTTCTTTTAACCTGGATCCTTTTACCTGGCTTGAGGCTAAATCTGCCTCCCTTAGCAACCTAAAAGTACATGGTGCCATTTCCCTTTGAAATATAGATGAATTTGGCCCATTTAAACCTGGAATACTAAAAATGGCTTTTCCATGTCAGAAGTATCTTTCAATTATATGTAAAACCTTTCCTTTTATTCCCCACTTATGATTTGCTTTGCAGTATATATATGTGATATATATTTCTTTATGTTGGATACTTGTATGTACTATAGTTTTGTGTATTTCATAGTATATAAAAGTTGCTCTGAGAACAAAGCACGCATGTCCGTTTTGTTTTGTTCTGCTGTGAGTTTTGGTGTTGTTACATCACGGATATGACAATGTCCGTAATGGAACAAAAGTTAATGGGAGATTAAAACTTTCTTCCAAGAGCTCCTGTAACAAAATTTATTCTTGTGCACTTTGACATGTCACAATGTTTAGCAAGCTTTTCTTGCTAGGACTATTCACTGAGTAGTGTGTTCAATCCTCACTGAATGCTTCATACTTTCAGCCTTGTGCCACACCTAACCTACCCTTAGTGAATCACGATAACATTTCTTCTTTATTGTTAAATTAGTTTTTATTTAACTTTCATGTAATAATGATAGCTGTGTATGAGGATATTTGTTTTTGCTTCTGCACATTTTTGTGAATTGACCACACTTACCCCATTTTCCTCAGTTTTTGTGATATGCTGGCAGTCACTTTTGTGAAATGACATTGAACAATGTGTGCAGTTGTTTATCCAGTTAGATTTTCTGTCTTCTTGCTTTGTTGTGTCAGCCATCTTGTATTCCTCATTTCTTGTATGTTTAAATTTCCCTCAATTTCTATCACTCTTTTCGATGCTATCAATATTTTCTGTTTCGGGTGTTTTCGTCATTAATTCTGCTTGTCTTCTCGTTTTTTCAGCACTTTGTCCCACTCCTATTGCTTTTTCCAGAGTTAAATCTGGTTCATGGTGCATTCTTTCTCTCATGGCACAGACTAGTATGTCGTTTATGAGCCTGTTAGAAATTTCTCTGAACTCACACTGGTTTGCTTAACTTTGTAGCTCTGTGACATAATCGTTAAATCTTTAATCATCTTTCTGTTTGCAAGTAAAAACTTTGTGTTAGAAATTTTTCCTGGGTTGGCATTAGTTGTTAAATTTCTCAATTACCATTTCCAGGTTATATTTTAATTGTTCATTTTTGAATTCCAAAGTTGAATATATCTATCTGCCTTTCTCTCCTATACACATTGGTAAAATGAAATTTTTTTTACCTTTTCCATTTTTTCAGCTTCTCTAGTAGCTGTCATAAATAGTGTGAATTGTTCTCGCCATTTTACCTAAGCTTGTGCCAAATTTTCTGATGTCTGGAAGTTTAGTTCTTTAGGAAGTTCCAAGGACTGCATTTTTCTTCTTATATATATATATATATATATATATATATATATATATGTGTGTGTGTGTGTGTGTGTGTGTGTGTGCTGCACATTTGGGTCTTAAGGGTACATTAATACTTCCTACACCATGTTATATTTCACCATTTAGTGAATCAAGTGCTAGAAACAAGACAATAATGTAGACAGAGGACAGCCGCATGTGTTGCTACTTTATTAGAGACTACTGTATGCATAGAATATAAAGTGGTGGAAGGTTGTAGAACAACCTGAAGTCTAAGGTAGTAGGAGTAGTATGAGTATACAGCATCTTGCACTTCTCTTTTGTGGGACTCGCTTCCAGCTTCTTGATTTCCAGTCAAGTTTCATACAATATCAATCATTATCTTCTATCTTCTTAATTTCAGTTCATTATTGTAGCCGCTCCTTAATATTGTTTTTTTCCCCCTTATATTCTATCACAGTTACTCACAGTTTCTTAGTGTCTTTGTTGCTTTACTTGGGGTGAAATGATAAAAAAAAATTTATTTATATCCTCCTGATGTCAGCTTAAAATGATATTTTTCATATATGCAAACTATAGCTACAAACTTTTATTTTGGAAAGAAAATATTTCACTGAAGACTATTTGAAAATTTCAAAGTTTTTATCTGACATCAAGAAAATATGAACTTTTGGAAAAATGGTTACAATATACAGAAAGAAAAAAGTTACTAGTTTTTAAACTGATGTTAGGAGAGGTTTAATGTGTATCTATCAATGATTGTACACTGCAATTTATTCTAACTTTTTAATTCTAAAGTTCATGCCTTCATAACTTGGTCTCCCATCCTTATTACTCTCAGATTGGACCTGGTGCAAAATATTTTTTTCCTGGCAAACATAATGATGGCAAGCAACAATGAGAAGATGGAAAACAGAACAGGAAAAGGAGAGGTTAATTTGATTTCATTGTAGTGTGATAAATTTGTCTAATTTGTTTCAGGTCTCTTTTCAAAGTAAAAGCAACAATTAAAAGAAAAAAGAAAGTATTTTTCATGAGTTGTGTTCTCAACAATTTAATTTCATTCTAATTTTGTTTCATTCAACTTGCTAACTGCATGAGATAACTGGTTGGTAGGCAACACATATAATCAGGGAAGGTAATTCCACTTGGTTGTTTAATGACATTCACATCACACATGCACATACAGCATATACAAAGACTGAAATAAATATGAATACCCTTATAAATGCATATATACAACCAGATACATGTTTTTCATGAACAAACACAATATCATCAACATCAGCATTATCCTTTCCTTAACTGGCTTCCTACTGTATCACATTGAAACACCAGTTCTTGTATGATCACAAAAGTTAAGCAACATCAAATCTGGTTAATGCCTAGATGAGTGATTACTTGGAAATATCAAGTGCTGTAAGCTTGGATGGTGTAAGGAACAAAGACTAGCTATTGAAAATTGGAGAGCAGAGTTTTAATTCCAGTCAGATTTATTATATTCACTTGCAGGCAAAAATGCCCTTGGGAATAGTATGAATCCCTCTCTTCTCCCCCAGCAATGGATTAAATAGTAGAACTTGTATCAGTAATAATTAATCTCTAAAAAATTTTGCAAAACAAAAATTTTTGACTTTAAATAACCTGCTAAAGGGTGATAAACCATAAAAAAGAATCAGTTTTATAACTGGGTGTGGTTGTAGGATCACAACGTAGCTGATCAGCTCCCTTCATATGTTTCAGTTGCATGCAAATTTCTGAGTTTCTGTGCATGATGTTTCAAACCACTCAATGATATTATTCCCCCCTGACTGTCTCTTATTCTTTTAAGAAAAGTAAGAATCTTTGTTACAAGGACTTCAAAAGTCATGATAGTCATTCATGTTCCCTTTGTGAATGCAGATGAATGCTTAAAAGGTAAAAGTGTATAAATATTTATTAATAGGTTTTTAAAATAAAGATTAACTCATCGTCTTTATCTGGGTGTGGTTGTAGGGTCACTGGCCAGATGACCAGCTCTCTGAATATTTCTCAGTTGCATGCAAATTTCTAAGTCTTTGTGAATGATCTTCCAGTTCACTCAATTATATTGTCTGCCTTTTTTTCTTTTGCCGAAGGTGGTGACTTGTAGCATGATAGTGGAAAGATTGTTGACTCTTATTATGTGTCCATATCATTTTCATTTATTCTTCTTGCTGATGGTCTTCCAGCAGACTTGCATCTTATTTGATCTTATCTTGCACTGCGTCATTTGTGATGTGGTCTACATAAGTGATGTCTGGGATGGTTGTGTAACATCTCATTTTTAATGCTTGGATTCTTCACTGTAATTCTGCAGTTAATTCTAAAGATTTGAAGGTATACAGAAAGATTACTTATGCAACTGTTTGATCTTTGATTTCAGGTAGTCTTTGATTTCAGGTAGTCTTTCCAGATAGTTTTTAGTTTTTCAAAAGCTGTAATTGTTTGTGCTGTTCTTGAAATTAATTTTTTATTCTAGAGCCCTCTTTCCTGATAATTGAGCCAAGACATTTGAATTGACTAAGCTACCTACCACTGACTTTTATTGTATTTGAAAGATATTTTGCATTGTTCATTATGTGCTCTATTTGAATTTAGATAATAATGGCAAAGGTAACAATGAAACCTATGAAAATGGCACAAGTGGAAAAATAGAAACAAATCTCCATCTTATAATAGTTGATTTTATAATCTATATTGTATACATATATTCTTGAAAGCAAATCTATCTTTTCCATTATTACTTAATATGACTTCCATCATGGGGTTGTGGTAGAGATACTGACATCAATGGTGCGTACTTGACAGTTCCAAGAACGAGAAGTAAATAAACAGACAACAACTGTCCTCTGATTAGAAATTTAACTTTAAAGAGATTTTAAACTTAAACAGCTACTGGTGTTTCATTTTATGCTGCTTAAAGAGTCTGGTTTTCATGTGTACCATTTTTTCTTATTTTTTTTTTTGCTTGTGCCTTTATTACTGTTCTCCACTTTATTTTGCAGATTAAAAATAAATAAAGAAATAATATTAAGAATAAAGAACATGAGAGATTTTCATTAATTTTTACATTAAATTTGATCAACATACAGTGTGCTATGGGTAAATTGTTGCCATTTTATATTTTTAAGTGTGTATCATGTATGGCACTTAACTGACTGAATTATGGTTATATTTTACTCTGCAGATTTACAGGCCAATGCACATAATAAATATTGTTTATTAAACAAAAATGGGGAATTTATTAAAAATACAAAGCATCTACTTTAACAACTTAAAGTAATTTAAGGGTGATGGCTGAATTGTTATCTAAATTACAAAAATAAAAAAATTAAAATAACAGTGACATTTCTTTTTAACAGATGTATTTAACAAAATGAATCAAAATTCTTATAATGCTAAAGAGCAAATTTATTCAATAAAATCTCCATTAACTCCAACCATACCCTCCAGAAAATTTCAGAATTTCCTGCATCTCTTCTGGACAGTCTCCTTGTTTAAGTTGGTGAATGCTGCCATAATCATTGCCTTTGGTGTTACAAGGAGTTTTGTTAGTCTCTCTTTGTTAGTCTCTCCCTTTTGTTAGTCTCTCCCTGAATTGCACCTCACACATAACTGTTAGGGAATACTTTGTATTTAAAATAGATGTTTCATTTTTATTTATTAAACAGTGTGTATTATATATATTATTTGAAAAATCTTAGTAAATCTTTTATTGGGTATGGGTATATATATATATATATATATATATTGTGTGTGTGTGGGCATATATAAATATAATATATATAAATGCCCACACTCAATATATATATGTATATATATATATATTGTGTATGTGGGTAACAATCCATTTTTCATATGAGTTTTTCATTAGGAATGAGTGACAAGGTACTGCTTTGAAATTTTTATTCCATTTTTCTTTTGTGTACGCACACGCACATACATATATATATATATATATATATATATATATATATATATATATATATTCCCACACACACTAAAATATATATTTATAAGCCCACACACATATATATATATATATATATATATATATATATATATATATATATATATATATATATATATATATATATATGTATGTATGTATGTATGTATTGTGTATGTGGGTAAGAATTCATTTTTTATGAGTTTTTGGTTAAGAACAACTCACAAGGTACTGTGTTGAAGTTTGTTTATTTCATTTTTCTTTTGTTATAATTTTCTTCTTTTCTGTATGTAAATTATGTAGAAATTGTCCTAATATTTTTTATATTTAAGCACTTTCAGCTATACTTTTTGCCGTTATAAAGGTTGATTTTATTTTTATTTTAACTGAATGTATGGATTGTTTTATGTATGCATAAACATACTGGAATCATTATTAAAAAAAGAAGAAATCAGCACTCAATAATATCAAATATGAACAAGCTGACAATGTACTGACAGTGTTTGGAAAATAAAACATTGATATAACTCTAGATAGATAAAACAATCCATATATTCAGTTAGAAGTAAAATAAAGTTCTTCTTTGATAATGGCTAAAAGTATAGCAGAAAGTACTAAAACATATATATGAGTATATGTTCAAAAATGTATGGGATTGATTTTATGACATGTAAGGTTAAAATACATATCTCATTTGAATTTGAACCTGTAAATGTCAATGTAAACTTTGGGCAAAATTATTGATGGGTGATAACTCAAGGTAAAGTTCACTTTTATTCTAATAAAATCAGTGAAAATAAAAGTTGTAAGCAATTATCAGTAATTCACTTCCCACCTCCTTCTGATTTTTTTTTTCTTTTATGGTGTGGGGAACAATTTGTAGCAAATAGATTCTATAAAAGCACTAAACTTTTCTTCCACATCTAGGAGGGAGGAAACAGATGATGTCAAATGAAACCTAAGCAAAAGAAAAAAAAAGGTGGGAGCAGATCTGGAGAAATTTCATTTTAGGCAGAAAATGGCATCAGCCCCAACAGAATTTTTTTACAGAATCCATTTTATACTGCAAAAATAAAAAGCTAAGCTAGAGTAGAAGAGATGCCAATGGATCCTGAAAACTGTTCCTTAATTCCAATTTTTTTTCTTTTTTCAATAAAATGTTCAACATGTACCTGCTAAGGGCAATGTAGAATAAAAAAAATGTTGCTAAAAATGTTTTGCCTGAGGATGTAAGACTCCATATGCCAGCACAGGAAAGCTTTCTGTCATAGATTTATGATTAGAGATTTTTGCATTTCATACAACAGTGTCCTCTGCTGTAGAATAAAATAAATGAATGCTTATTTTTGCTTGTGACAATGTTGATCATAGTTGCTTTTATTCTTTAGTTGTGTTGTTGTTTATTGTCTTTACCAAATTGTAAGATGAAAGAAAGTTTTATTTAATCTGCTATGGTAACTGTAAGATATTTACTATTTCAAATTATATTCCAACTATCATTATCTTCAAATAACAATTTATTTATTTATACTTCCAAATCAGAGCATGTCCTACTTTTGTTTACAGAAACCAACCTTAGAGGATACTTCTTTTGCATACTGAATTCCTTCAAGATGTAGGTAATCATAGTTCTCCACAACTTCTTATCCTTTGTAGCTCTTAGCAATGTTTGACTTTTTACTATCCCCGCAATTCCTTATTCTGCCATCCATTTTTACAAGCTCATTAGGTATATTGATCATGGCTCTCTACAACTTCCTATACTTTGTAGCTCTTAGCAATGTTGTCTTTTTACTATCCCCTATTCCCTGTTCTGCTATCCATTTATGCAAGCTCATTAGGTACATTTATCATGGCTCTCCACAACTTTTATTCTTTTGCAATCTTCATCTTTTTACTATCTCTTGCATTCTCTGTTTTAACATCCATTTATACAAGCTAGGTTGCTCACTGTTTCTCTGTGCTTGTTAATGTTAAATTTTTTAAGCCCTCTTTCATCACTAAGTCCCCATAAGATTTCAGCAATTTATTTCTGATTTAAAATTCCTGATATTAGTTGCATTGGGATGCCTGGTTTATTTACTTACATATGCATATACATATATGTATGTTTGAGCAGCAACCTTTCTTTTAAACATGTTTTGTTAAAAATGACTGACAAGGAAGATTTTATTAATTTTTGATTTATTTTTTCCATTATTCTTACATGTTTCCTTTTTGCTGTAGTGTAAAAATGTCCCATAATTTTCAAATTTCCAAGCACTTTCAGCCACTTCACTGGCCAGTTTCAAGGATATTATTTTTCCAATATTATTATTAAGTCCTCATGTTTGACTGTTATGTAAGTTTTGTGTTTTTGAAAAGTGAGAGTTCTTTCAATCTGTTAAGTGATGTGCATGACTGGGTATAGTGTGAGTGAAGATCTATTTTTTAAAATTTCATAATTCCATTTCCACTATAAAATAATGTTAGGAGAAAATTGTTTGATATATACTGCCTCTCTTATAGCAAGAAACCTTTGATATTGGGATTTAAATAGTATTTTTGTATTTTCAACCAAAATTTTTTAAGAGTTCTTATAAATAATGGGTTAATAAATGATTTTTTATTGCACTATTATTACTAGATAGGTGGCATGTAAGGCATCTACTCAGAGAATGTAGTATGGCCAATATAAGTAATTGATTTTTGACAAGAAACACAATCTTGCATAGGATATTGGAATTCATACACTATATTAGTCATAGCTAGTTTAGATTTGATGGGGTTTTTTGGGTTATAAACAACAATGTTTGTCATCTTCCATTTTCTATAATATATTATAAATTTTGCATTTGTGTGAAATTACAGCAGAAGTATGGTGCTTAATAATTTTTGTATAGAAATTAATCCTGTTTATAATCATTCTGCATTTGTTGCTATAAAATATGTTGATGCTTTTTTGTGTTATTTTTAATACTCGTGTCATGTATTTTTTGTAAGAATAATCTTATTTGTTTGTCAATGATATAGTTGGGAAAATTGTTGTTGACTAAAATTTATTTTATGTGTTTTAGTTTGCTCAAAAATATTCTTTGGGAGGAAGTTCATTATTACTCCTATCTTATATCTTTTTGGACATATTATAGTTAAGAAGACAACAGTTCTTACTAGGGTTTTTTATAAAGATAAATAATAAATTGATTGGTTTTTAGCTCTATATTTGCTAAATGAAAAATTATTAAACACAATATTTCTGCTGTAATTTCTCAAAAACATTTCAAATGTAGCTTTGTTGTTGTATAAACAACATATATATTTGTTTTTTGTCAGTGATATTTGTCAGGATATTTTAATTGATTTATAATGTTAATTTTTTGCAAAATACTATTGGTGGAGAAAAATTATTGTGGCTACATTAAAAATTAAGTTGGGTACATTGTGGTGATACCAAGCAAAAGTAATGGACCGGATGTTTGTGCTTTCATAACCAACAAGAAAATGACCAAAAGTTGTCATTGCGCATCCGGGTTCACGCAGATGTTCTGGTTGAAAAATAAAAATTAATTAAATATTAAATTTCCAGTTCATGAGCCTATGCAAATTTTATTTATCAGCCAATGGGAAGCCCAGAACCAAATACAAGTGTGAAATCACAAATGAGCTGCTGTGATCCAAAAAGAAGATATAAAAAGCTGCTACAGAAAGCATCGCCAGATAGACCAACGCAGGCCACGCACACATGGATTGACTCAAGAGAGAGAGGACTGTAATTAATATCCCCTTGACCTAAGTCAAGCGGCTACTATGCTCGCCTTCCTTCACCTCTCCTTACCTTCTTCCCTGTCTCAAAAACTACTTACTGACCTAAGGAGTGAATACATCAAAGACATTCCTTACTTACATGCTCCCAAATTCCTAAGCATTAATTCTCTTTCAGCATTTTATTGCCATGAACATTTTCGCCTCCGTTGGACCTATACTTCAAATATTACTTCAATTGTAAAAACATTAATTGATATGTGTATATATAAAATGTTATTTTCTGCTCAAACTGCCTTTCTTGATTTGTAATCATTTTATGACTTATAGTGGGCTATCTACAACAAGGCCAATTCTGTTAACCTGCAACAGTATACAACTACCCTTCACTAGAACGGACACCCACTACAAACAGAAAAAGAATAGATAAGCAACCCACAATAACATTAAATTTAGTATAGCATATGATTAGTTTTTTTTACTGAGATTTATTGGGGGGCATATTAATACTTATAAGGTTTTTAGGAGTTTTTCATCTTGTTTATAGTTAGAATGCATTTAAATATGATATAAAAGGTTAATAAATTTGGAGTTTTTTGTGGGAGTATTTTGTTCATTTCGGTTTATATTATTATTTCTAATAGCTTGCATAATTTTTAAGCAACAATATAGTTAGGAAAATCATTATTAATGAGAGTTTGTTTAATGTTTTTTTTAATTCAGAGTAGAAAATCATTTTGTGGAGGAGTTAATTTTTGCATGATTTATTAAATCTTGTATAATTGCTATTTTGTAGTATTTAGAACATTAACTCTAAAAGCTGAGAGTGTACGAGTTTGCGCAAGTTATTTATTATATAGGAAATATTATGGGTGGTTATCAATATATCAAGAAAAGGAATTATATTAATATTATTAAGTTCATATGTGAACTTAAGGACAGTTTTTAAAAATTTTTTTTGTAGTTCATTTCATCTATGTTTTTGACTAAAATACGAATATCATAGACATATCTTAGGTAGATAGAGGGTTCTTAAAAGGTATTAAATATTTAATTTTCAAAGTTGGCTATGTAAAAGTTAATAAAATTTGTACCCAGAAGTAAATCCATGAAAGCACTATCACATTGTGCACATATATTGTTTTGATGATAATAGAAAGAGACCATAGTGGTACAAGTCGAGTTGTTTTCAAAGTGTGTTTGTAATGGAGGGAGAAATGGATTGAGTTATAATGGAATATCTCAGCACCCGTTATGAACACTATTGTGGACTAAGTTTATCATGAATAAATGAGCAAGAGCATTTTCACTAGTGAGTCTTACTTAGAGATTAGAACCTGGTAATACTATTCTCATCTGAAATAATTCTTGTACTGAATAAATCTTTTATTCTATTATGCCTGGCTTGGTAATCTTTCCACTCGGATGTACACTTTGTTAAATTGTACTCTTGAACAAGATACAACAGATTGTTGTAAATATTCTTTATTATTATATCAATCATTTCTTTAACAGGTACATTAGTAAATAAATTTTCAGCATCAAGTGAGACTATGGTTTCATTATTTGGGTTTTGTATTTTTAAGATTTGAATTACTTTGTGGTTTGATTTGGTGTTGTATTTACTAGATATGTACACACACACACATGCACACACACATATAGAGTCATTGAAGCCTGTAGGATTTTAAATCAGCTGACTTCTCAGTTCTCTTTCTCTATGTATAATACATGTGACATGTGTATTAATATATATATATACATATATTAAGTAACATTACCATCCAAGATGTACCTAAACAGACATGCTTTCCCGCACAAACATACACATACACAATTATGCACTTTACCATATAAACTATTCCAAACACATAAATTTAAAACTTATCTATTGCTTTATTACATGTGACACATATCTGACCAATAAGAACTAACACAAAATCACAATATACCATATAGTGCCTCTTTGTTTTTTCATTTTCCTCTTAGCCTCTAAAGAAGCTTTAATAAAACTGAAAAATGCTAGATACATTTTGTGTTTGTTCTTTTTTCTTTATTCTATCATTATATATATATATATATATATATATAGGGGCATGTCTTACTATCTGGATTAACTTTAAATTGGCATAAAATGACAACCATATTAAATATATCATTTTTTATCTTGTTTCAGATTTGTGTGACAACAGACTGTTGAGTTAAGAAGATATTAAGTGAAATGTTCAGTGAATTCGAGTGCCATACGGCAATTATTGTGCTCCTATGTTGTGGCTGCATGCCCAAAGAGATTGTTGAGTTTTTTCATTTCCCAAAATTGACTGTGTACAACATTGCCAAGATGCTCAAAGAGTCTGCAGAGGCTGGGGTTGAGTCCCTGACTCTTCAGAGAAAACACAGGACCAGTTTGAGGTTTGCAAGAGGAACAAGAACTTCCTGGAGCAGCTTCAGATCTTTATAGATGAAGACCCAAGTTCATCCATGCAGACCTTGATGTCATGAAGAATATTTTGAAACCATGGATTGTTCAGGTAGCTGCAGGGAAGCCATGGCTCTTCCAACAGTTCTCCTGTTCATGTGTCCAATTTGGTCCAGGCTTAGTGTTATGAGAATCTGGACATTTTCTGGGCAAAGGAATTCTGGCTCCCTAGTAGCCCAGACCTGAATCCTTGCAACCTATGTGGTGTATTTGAGAGACAGCCCCCAAAATGTGCTCACAATACTGTCAACTCCCTGAGGACTGTCATCATCAAGGCCATGGCGAGCTTGTCCAGGGAGCAGGTGAGCAATGCCTGTAGGAGGTTTTGGCCTTGTGTGGAGGCTGTAATTAAAGCTAGAGGGAGCTGGATTGAATAATATGGTAGAGGAGAGATCAAACAACAATGTTATAAAGCAATTTGTCATGTAGTTTCTTGTCATTGTGAATGAACACAATTTTTCTTACAGTATATGTTTTTCCAGATTGTAGTGCACACCCCTGTATATATATATATATATATATATATATATATATAATTATTATTATTATTACTATTATTATTTATGTGAATATGCATGGTTGAAGAAACATTCTCATTTTGTTTTTTTTCAAACTATGAAATTAATCTTCACCAGCCTAGATATAGAAAGTCTTATTAAATAAACGATACCTCTCTGAATATGCATGGACATAACCTCTCCTAGGCAGCAGTGAGACACCACTGAGACACCATTGGATTTTATGAACTTTTCAAAATGGAAAAGTTACTAGGGTCATAAAAGGAATTCTTTGAAGAGGACTAAGATACCATTTCATGAGGCAGGCAATTTTGTGTATCTATATTAAATGAATGGATATTTTCCAAACAGATCTTACATATATACATATATATTTACTTCTATTTTATGTTCAAATTTGTGATTCTGACTAATCATATCTCTATTCTTTAATACAGAGACAAGTAGTGAATCAACATTTGAAAATAAACGTGGAATGTTGTTGATCTGCTTAAAATTTAAAATATTCCTTTGTATCTTGATCAAAACTTCATGAATTCATTTCAATTTCATAATTATGTAAAATCTGATAGAAAAGATAGTTTCCATTTTGTTTACAACATCTAATTATATTCTACTTGTTTGAAAACTCTTTTCCTAAAAATTACTTATCAGAATGCATTATCTTTTTAAAAACATCAATGTTTTTAGCAAGTGTAACTGATAAAGAAAAAGCGCAGACATGGAGTTTTTCACTTTCAATTTCACTAATTCTTTAACGTTGGCAAGTCTTTTTTGAAAACTTAGAAGCATTGGAGACATTCTCTAGATTTTAATGAAAAAGAAAAGAAAAATACTGTATATTGTTTATATTTACTTTCACTTTGTCCAGACACTGAAGTGATACTGAATGGGATATTAATGATTCGGATGCAGTAATTACCTCCCTTGGCTAGAAGCAGTGAGGGCAAGATGCCGGATATATTTATGCATAATGTTTGTACATTGACTGCATGTGTGTTCTTTTATAATGGAGCAGATGCATGCATGAACATTAAAGTGAATTATAGAAGTTAAAAACATTCACATACCCTTCCACACATGTATGCATGCACATACAAACCCATACATGCATAGACAAGAATAATCATGCATACATGTATGGTTAGGGTTAAAGAAAGAAATATATTTTTTCTGCTTGAATTAGGTTTTTGTCTGAAAAAAATGCAGTAGATCAGATGGATGATCTTCAAGAATCTGCACAAGCATGTTTCTACTTGACAGAAACAGATTTATTAGTGAATATTTTCTATGCATATATTGGAAAAATAAAGTTTAAAAATGGTAATTCATCAGCATACAATTGAATATATATATATATAGATATATATTAATAAGAAGTTCATATATTTATATATATATATTCATTCAATTTGAGGACAAAACCATAATCTTGAATTCTATTATTGTGTGTGCGAAGGTGTGAATAAATCAAGCATTCTTTATTAAATTTTTGGTAATATTAAAATCATTTTTAAGAAAAAATTGGAAGTGCAAGTTCTTTCATAATTTATTTATTAAAAATATGATGGCCACTTTAATAAAGTTATATGTAGATATAAAGGTCAACATATATATATATATATATGGTTATATATATATATATATGTATATATATATATATATATATATATATATATGTATATGTTTATATATATATATATGTTTATATATATATATATGTTTATATATATACATAAACAGAGTGAGAGAAGTTGCGATGGATAAATTGTCGTGTGAATTATACAAAAAGAAAAAAAGATTGATATCTTATTTTGACAGATATATTTACCAAAATTACACAAACATATCTTGAAATACTAAAAAATAAATTTAATCAATATAATTGCCATTGGCTTCAATCACATGCTCTAGACAGTTTTGTAATCTCCTGCATCTCTTCTGGACAGTATCCTTCTTTAAGTTGGTAAATGCTGCCATAATTCCTGCCTTCAGTTCATCTTTGGTGTGACAAGGAGTTTTGTTGGTCTCTCATTCATAATAACCAAAGAAGTTGCAGTCTGGGGAGTTTGTTGGCTATGTTGTAAGAGGAGATGTGGTCACAGAAATTGTCTCACAGCCATGACTGAGATCTCCTGCATGTGTGGCATGGTGCAGAGTCCTGTTGCCATCCTCATCCAGCAGCTACCTGCTTGATCCAGGGCAGCACTTGATGAAGGCCTCTGTGTTGAGTTTGGGGCCCTTTGACAAAATAAAAAATAATCAATGCACATGTGCAAAATTAAAAGTATGAAATTTTGACAATTTACCCATAGAACGATATATATATATATATATATATATATATATATATATATATATATATATATATATCCAGGTGAAGAGAACCAACAGTTTTACAAATCTGAGTTCTATGGCTTTTACTTTTATAAAAAAAGTGCTCAATACAACAAATGGTTAGCAGTAAATTAGGAAAAAATTCCTTGCTTTGATTAAGAAACACATTCTGAATAATAATCCATTAAGTAAGATTTTCAATAAAATTATTCTAAAATGAAGTTATAGTTGTATGAATAATCTGGAAAAAATTATAAAAATTATAATAATAATATTTTAAATAAAAATTTAAACCTAATTGAAAATAAGAATTATACAATAACTGAAATCAATAATTTGGACAATAATAAATGTAACTGGAGAAACCCTATAGAGTGTCATTTGGAAAACAGGTGCCTTACAGAATCCATTGTTTATCAATGTACTATTTCTTCTCTGGGAAACCCTAGTAATGTAAACATTTATGTGGGTAGTACTAAGAACTCTCTGAAAATATGATTTTATCAATAAACATCTTCATTTAATTATAGTAAGTACAAAAATAGAACATCCTTATCAAAATATTATTGATATCTGAAAGAAACAAATAAAGCTACCACATTAAAATGGAAAATTTTAAAAAAAGCTAGAATATGTAAGTCTTTCAACAACCTATACCCCTTGTATCTATATGAAAAACAATATATTATTAAATTTCTTAAGAATAAACATCTATTAAATAAACATAATGATATGTCATATGTAAACATTGCAAAATGTTCATCTTAGAATATTATTAAAAAGATTCTTCATAAAAATATATATTAACTTACAT
The DNA here is from genome assembly GCA_037127315.1 of Ascarosepion bandense. Lineage (NCBI taxonomy): Eukaryota > Metazoa > Mollusca > Cephalopoda > Sepiida > Sepiidae > Ascarosepion > Ascarosepion bandense. The sequence continues at coordinate 5,520,190 of JBBBDQ010000154.1, forward strand.
ATATCTAATAATTTGTTTTATATTATGAAAGAATAATAATTAAATAGATCTTAAAATAATTAAATAGATATTTAAATCTTTAATAATTAAATAGATATTTAAACCTTTAATAATTAAATAGATATTTAAATCTTTAATAATTAAATAGATATTTAAATCTTTAATAATTAAATAGGTATTTAAATCTTTAATAATTAAATAGATCTTAAAATAATTAAATAGATATTTAAATCTTTAATAATTAAATAGATATTTAAATCTTTAATAATTAAATAGATATTTAAATCTTTAATAATTAAATAGATCTTAAAATAATTAAATAGATATTTAAATCTTTAATAATTAAATAGATATTTAAATCTTTAATAATTAAATAGATATTTAAATCATTAATAATTAAATAGATATTTAAATCTTTAATAATTAAATAGATATTTAAATCTTTAATAATTAAATAGATATTTAAATCTTTACTAATTAAATAGATATTTAAATCTTCAATAATTAAATAGATATTTAAATAATTAAATAGATATTTAAATCTTTAATAATTAAATAGATATTTAAATCTTTAATAATTAAATAGATATTTAAATAATTAAATAGATATTTAAATCTTTAATAATTAAATAGATATTTAAATCTTTAATAATTAAATAGATATTAAAAAATTTATCAGAATACAATAATAATATAATAGATTTTATAAAAATAATAAAATTAATATTAAAATTTTTGATAAATAAATAGATATTAAAAATTTTAAAAATTAAGTGTTTTATAAAAAATTAGAATAAAATGCATTCTGAATCGAAAAAAAATAGTATAATTAGACACAACGGTCCCTTTAAGTCAGTTCAAAAATTTAAAATGTTTTCTTTCTTTCTTTTTTATTTTATAAAAGGATGGGATACAGAGAAAAGTAAGAAAATAATCTTTTAACAATAATGGAAATCCAATCTAGAAAGAGGATTTGATCAACTGACATTCTTGCCGTTAAGATTGAAAGAAGAAATCATGTATTCCCCAAAAATACAACCTTTTTTCAAATTTAAAGTGAATCTCTATTCAGATTAGTTAAATTGAACACACACATAAATTTTTATCTCTTCCAACATTCATAAATAACAAATGTATTGTTTCTTATATTCAAATAAAAATCATTTTCATAACAATGAGCTTAAATTGCCTGATGACAAGGTAAAAATCTCAAAGTATGGAAATTTTCTTGTTGCAATGTTAACTATATTAATTTTAAATAAAAAACAAATTTAATTATATATATGTATGTATGTATGTATATATATGTATATATATATATATATATATATATAATAGCTACTCACCACTATTTAAGCATCATTCATTCAGTAATGAATTTTAAGACTCTCAGCTACTGCCTTGTGTTTACATTGTGCATACAACACACTAAAATTTTCCTTCCCCCACTGAGCACCCATAGCTTAGAGATAAAATTGCTGGCTGATATCAAATTGGTCAGCTATCAATTGAAAGCAATTGGATGTCTAACCATACAGGTGAACTATGATACAGTGAAACAGAACTGTCTGTTGATGGTTATATATATATATATATAATGTTGACAATTTATCCACCACACTCTTTTTCACCAGAACATGTTTAGACCTGGTAAAAGTGCTAAGATGTAGGCAAATAGGATGTGTAAAACAGGATTTTACTACCTAACTGCATCACACTTTTGCCAAGTAGTTTTTGATATATGATGTCATGTGCTATGTTACAGCAGTAGAATTCACTATCTCTTTAACATTACTAACCAAAATATTTGCAACTATTGAAGTATCTGTTCTCAAGTATAATAATTGTACTCTGCCATGATAGTCTGACCATCTTACACAAGGCAGTTATGAATTATCCTCTAAATGAACAGAAGTTAACTTTTGAAAATAATAAAATATGGTAACCAGTCTATAAGTGCTGGTGAAATTACAAGTGACTTTGGATGTGCAATGGCTGAAATGAAACTGATGTTAGCAAATGACAGCCTAGATATTAAACCTTTAAGCTTTTCTAAAGAAACTGAACCTTCCAACCGAGTGGTATTGAACCTGAATTCCCTTTATAATCTGGGGAACTACATTCAAGGTAAGCGTGTTTTGCCATCAAGCCATGGGAAGATCATTAGACATTAATTTCACTGTTTAAAAACAAACATGGATGTCTACTCAAACATATATACCCACTAATTATAGTAATATCTATATGCATATACATAGGCAGTGTGGAAATAGGAATCAATATTATACAGTGACTGCAAGTCTCATACTTGCATGCAATCATCAGAACAATTGATACTGCTCCTTAGCAGACTGTATAAAAAAGGGCTAAGTGTGTGGGTTGTGAAGGCATTGTACAGAAGTTAGGAAGAACTGGTCATCTCATTATTTTCTGGTCTAGGAGTTTCCTTCTTCTTACTGGTTGCCACATCACGGCAAGAGATCTTAGTCTTTTAACTCATAGCTAGAGGGAGATGGCTTGATGCTTTTTTCAAGTGCATTAGTGTGAAGTAAGTAAAAAAGAATTGAGAAGGAATTGTACTCACAATGCCAAATTCATTTTCCATCTCAAAAGCCATTACACAATACATACCTCAAGGCAAGATAAATAACAGCAAAATACAGTGAACTAGACATACAAGAGTTAATCCAAACCAAGGAGCCTAACTGAATATATAATTTCTGTCATTTTTTTTTTCAATAATATTTTTCAATAACACTGTTAAAAAAATAAAATTATTTTGCTTTTAGTTCCAATAAAAATTGACTTGTCATAAATTCAAATCAATAACTTTATTTCATTTCCTTGATAATTTTGATAAAATGACTTTGATAAATATAATTATTTCCTGACAAGTATATTTTTTCCTTTAATGTTATCATAGAAATTAAATGTTCATCAAGATTTTTTTTGCCAAATTTAAGAAAAGCAAAAGCATTAATCTGCTATAACTTTCTTGGATTTTATAGGACATAGATTGGTATAATCCATCTTCCAAACTCTTATTTTCATATAAACACATCAGAATAATGGGGTATATCCCTATCCCCATTGATAAAATTTGATTTCAAATTGAGTTCAATATCTCTATTATTTTTGTTACTATTTTCTTAGGAAGAAATTGTTGTGCAAAATGGAAATTTGTGTGTGTATATATATATATATATATATATATATATATGTGTGTGTGTGTGTGTGTGTGTGTGTGTGTGTGTGTGTGTGTGTGTGTGCGCACACATTACTTTTTTTGCTGCAAAAATTTTCTAAGCTTGAAACAAAGGTTAGAACTAGAAAGCGAATCATTACATTTGAATTAAGGATTTTGCATTGTAATCAATTTTATTCTGTCAAATATTCAGATTAGTATCCTTGTATTTATTGTTTCAGTTAACCTATGAATGTGTGTGCACTTAATTTTCATGTTTATTATAATAAATTTTAATTGGTAATTGAATATATATATATATATATTGTCAAGTAAGGATATGATTAAAATTAAGAAAATATGTGGTATGAATAAAAGAAAATATCATTAAATTTACAATATATATTTAAAGGATTTTTATACAACATTTTTATTACTATGAACATTATTTTAGTGTGGTAAGTAACTATAACTGTTTTTTCAAGTGAAATTTTGTATAGTAACTCAAACATATGTAGCTACTAAAAATAATATTTATAATAATAAGATATATATATATATATATATATATATATATATATATATATATAAAGGAAAACACAACATGTCATTTAAATTGGTTATAAATTATAATTCATTTCAATGAGCTTAATTAGCTCATTTCATCAGACCGCACAATATTCCTTCCATTTGGTACAAAAAATTTTGTCAGAATAAGCATTTTCTTTAACTGAAGAGAAAGATAAAAAAATAAAAAATAAAAAATAATAAAAATTAAGAAGAAGGAAAAAAGAGAAAAAGGAAAAGAGAGTCAGGACATAGGCATTGGCGTCAGATCAGCTGGGGGTATTAACTCACCCATGTACACTAACTTATATCCATATCCACATATGTGCACATCCCAACATATACCCACAAATGTGAGTTAATTTATGGGGTACCACATACACAGGCACCCATAGAATTAGAAATAAACTGATAACTGCTTAGCGGTCAACATCTTCATGACTGGTCTGAATACCGCTAGCTGATACCTATATATATATATTAAAAAAGGATTAATTCAAAGATGTTGAATGGCCATTTCAATATGAAGATCCCCACGGGGGATAACACATCACCTCAGCAACAGAAAAATCCTTTCAGAAACTGGAGAAAAATTAGTCTACTTTTCCTTTTTAAATAGATTTGCAAAGAAATTAAAAAAGAAAATAAAAAGGAAAAATAAAGGAATATATATATATATAAGTACAAAGAGTTTGTTTTTTAAGAAAGCAGATTTATTTTCGAAGTTTTGTGAGAACACTGTTACTTATTAACATTTTATCTACACCCCAATATTGAGCACATTATGATAAAAAACCTCCTTGTCAAAATACATTTTCTCAGTAAAACCACTGAAAAACAACAACCTTGGTGCTAAACATTATCACAATTCAATACTATATATATTTTCTTAATTGTTCTTGGTAAATACAATACAATACACACACACACACACACACACACATATTAGAATGAAGGAAAGACAGAACTGTAAGCAGTATTTAGGTAATGAATAAGTTGTTTATATATATATATAATTTTTTTAATTTTTAATTTTTTTTAATTTTTAATTTTTTTTTTTAATTTTTTTTTTTTTTTTTTTTTTCCCCTTCTTTGTCCAAAGCTCTATAGCCAAGGACAATAACGGAGTTAGATTCTGCTGGTTATTCGTGGTCTTTAAAAATTACTTGTGTAACATTTTAAGATTTGAATACGTACAGAGTCGGTTTTATTATTATTATTATTATATATATATATATATATATATATAATCAGTTATCTATTATACAAAGTTTAAAATTGCTAACCTTATCGTCAAAAATAATAATTAACTTGCAAGATCTAAATTACAGAGAACCAATATTATTTACAAATTTATATGTCCTTTCAGGAAAAGTGTTCTTGATCAATCAAAATTTGTAAATAATTACAATAGATATACATGTTTAACCCGAAGATTCAAATTACATATCTCTGACAATAGCTCTATTAGGACATTTAAATACATGTGAAGACTTATCAAACTCTACCCATAATATACTCATCAATTCATCAATGATATAAATATAATTACATCATCCACATGCAAAAGAAAAGGCTAAAAATGATGGAAACATTATTAATAAAAAGAAAAAGCCAACAACCAACAATATCAACTATGAACATGGCCACACTGACTGCATTCGGAAAATAAAACATTCCCATAACTCTAGATAGAACATAGAAGAATCTATATACTTAATTAAAAATAGAATAAAACTCATCCTTGATAATGGCTAAAAATATAGCTGAAAGCATTTGGATAAATAAAGTATTCGAACAATTCTTATACAATCTATGTATGGAAAAGAAAAAATTACAAGGTCACATGAAAAATTATATAAAAAACTTACCCACAGTACCTTGTCTGTCATTTTCAATGAAATAGGGATTGTTGCCTAAACACACAATGTATATATATATATATATAGTGTATTGAGGCAGCAGATAATTTTCTAAACAGATACTGCTAAATATAATAGACAATGGATGTCTGTTATATTTAATCATGAGCTGTTCTCAACATTGTATTTTGGCTTTAATTTCAGGTGAACATAAAGACAAAAATTGTCCAACATTTGGATATTTTTTTATTATGCTGGTTTTAAGCTTTCTTCTGTTATCAATGCATAGCAATGTTTTATGTCAACACGAGATAAAATCATCTTTGATGGTGGATGTCTTCATGTTAACATCCCTGAAACCTCACTGAAGATTGCTCAAAATATGGTTCATGAGTAAACATGATAGACATTCATTGTCTGTTATATATATAACAGTATATGTTTAGAATATATATATATATATATATATATATATATAGAGAGAGAGAGAGAGAGAGAGAGAGAGAAAGCTTGATTGTTGTGTTTAAACATGAACAATACAGTCACAAATGGGTGTTGACTTCAATGTGCATTTTTATATTGTAACCAGTTGATTCTGCTATATTAGAATGTCAAGGAGACATTATAATGCCTTTTTGTAAATATATTGTATTTCTTTCAAATCACTAGGGTAAATTTTAAATAGTATTATACAAACCAGTTGTGTTTTAGCCAGTACAACCCTCAGTGAGAATTTTAATAGACAAAATATTACCATTTTCTGATCATACTATGAAAATTTCAGAATAAATGTTGTTTTATGATGAAATAAACAATAAATAATTGTTTAATGTATAAATGTAAGTAACTAATTTCATTATAGGGTAGTAAAACTTAACACCTACCTACTTAACACCCTTGACCCTTGTTTTCGATCTGAAATATTTTCCTCAATGAAAATGTTGTAACCTGCTGTCTACCATGTTGTGAGTCTCAAGGCAAAAGAAAATATAATACGGGTATTGCTGTCAGAAACAGCATCAACGGCCTTCACCTGGACAACTGTAGATATCATGGAATTTACAAAACCCTAAAAGCAACAGAAATCCTGTTTTCTTTTTCAGTGATTATGAAATAGGTCATTTCTTAAAAAAACAGGTAATATTGCCAGAAGTAAAGTATTTGGAAGGTCTATAAACCTTACCATCCAAGAAGAACTACTGACCGAAAATTACAGTTCTCAAAGGCAAGAAAAAATGCCTACAAAGTCTGTCAACAGAATTCCCTGCTTCAGAAGACAAAACTCTTTCAAGAAAAACAATAACCAGATTTTGTGTCTAGATAATGTACTAAAAAGATAATGCTGTCTCAGATAACTGTTAAAAAGAGAATAACGTTCTTGGTAGAACATAGCGCTGTCTTGTGGCATTAGGGAGATTGTTGAACAAGATTTCTGTTCTAATTTGATGCTGCAGAGCAGTAACTCTACCACAAGTGTGGAGGAAAAATCTGATAATGTCAAAAGCTTTATCAACTTATGGTATAGATGAACTGCTTCATTTGGAAAAGTCAATTAATGTTTTAGACTACAAGAGAATATTGCAGAACGGCTTGGTTTTCCAAAAGTAAAAGTTTGTTTTTAATATGGAATAATTGTACATATATATATTTAATCATTTTACCCTAAGCAAGGCAGGTTTACTTTCACTGGTGTTCAGGGGGTTAAATGGGAAGAAAGTGATAAGAAAGAGGGACAAGTTATAGGGGGTGTCAAGAAGTAAGAGAAGGATGAGAATACTGGTGTTATGAGAGTAGAGTGGACAGAGAAAAGAACATGAGGGAAAGGATGCGAGTCAGTGAGACAGGAGATGACACTTGACCTTACATTTAAATTCTTGGAGATTGTAGCTGTCAGGGAAGCAAGTATACGGAAGAGAATTCCACAGGCAGGAAGTGTGAGAAAAGAAATTGTTTGAGTAGAAGTTGTGATTACATTTTATTGGTTTCATGGTAAAAGGATGGGACTTAGTTGCTAGTCTAGTAGCTTGAATAAAATTATGCAAAGGGGGCACCAGGGAGCTAAGCTTGTTAGAGCAGAAGCTGTGAATGTATTTGTAGAAGAGATATAGAGAAGCCACTTTATGCTGGTGAGTAAGTGACTGCAGCTGAGCTACAAAGTTGGGATCAATCACATGACTGATTCAAGAAATCTGAGCTGTAAAGCAGGGGCACCCAACCAAATGTGGCAGCAGTATTCAATACACAGGCAGATGGTAGATTTACATATATATACAGGATGGATTCAGACGGGAAAAACTTCCTGGCCCTGCACAGTGAGCCAATCTTCCTTGTAGCAGATTTAGTTATGGATTTAATGTAGTCATTCTACTTGAGGTCTGCTGAGAGAGTTAGGTCGAGGAGGCATAATGTTTTGCTTTCAGGGAGACTAGCTTGATCCATGCTAATGAAGCGTAAGAGCAATTGTCTATAATGGTTAACAGATAGCAGTTTTATTTTGGAAGCATCAAAATTCACAAGTCATTTCTTACTCCAGTCTACCACAGATTGGAGGTTCTTTTCAAGCTCAGCAGCAAGATTCACTTTGTCAGCCTCAGCATATTTTTGATTGAGGCAAGAGTAAACAGTGGTGTTGTCTGTGTAGATGCCTACTTGGGATCTGATTACATCAGGGAGATTGTTGATGAAGATCAAAAAAAGCATGGACCTAGAATAGAGCCTTAAGGAACACCCATATTCGTATGACAGTATCGAGAAGCATGTTTGTTCAATACTACATTCATTAGGCGATTTGAAAGGAATGACTCAATTAGATCAAACAATTTGTCCAGTTTGTGTCCAGCATGCTAGACTCTGTCAAACACTGTCTTTTGTCCAGCATGCTAGACTCTGTCAAACACTTTATAGCTATCCAGGGCAACAGCTTGAGCTTAGCCATTCTTATCAAGAGTCTGGTATCTATACTCAGTGATAGTCATTAGCATATCAATAGTAGACCTAAAGAAGTGGAAAACATACTGTTTGTCAGAAAAGAGACTGTGGGCTCTGAACATTTGCCAAAAATTGGTAGGAGGCTGATAGGGCAATAATTAGGGGGAGGTTAGAGGGTTCTCCAGTATTCTTAAATATAGGAACCACAGATGAGGATTTCCATCAGGCAGAAAAGCAAGAAGCAGAGAGGCAGTAGTTATAGAGTTTGGAGAGGACAGAGGAGAGTTCAGGGGCACATTTCTTCAGAACAATGATTGGGATTCCATCAACTCTGCTCACTTTATGTGGGGTCAAGCTTTGAAATTATGTTAGAGACCAGCAAGGGGGTAATGTGAACATCATTCAGTTGGGCCTCAGTTCTAGGTGGAAAGTCAGGTACAGATACTCCAGATGAATCCAGTGTCAAGTTGGTGGAGAATCTGTGAGCAAAACACTTAGCCTTGTCCAATGAAGAGGTGAGGACCTCCAATTCATTAATCAGAGGAGGGATTGAGGGCTTAGTGTTATTTAGTACACATTTACAGAGCCACCAGTAGTCTTTGAAGCCAAACATATGAGATGCTATGCACTGCTTTGTTCTGGTAACAAACAGTAGCTTAGCCTCATTAAGTATCTTCTTGTACTTATTATGAGCAGAGGCAAAAAGGCGCCTGTTATGATCTGACACATGGCTTCTATAAAGCTGGAAAAAGTGATTCCGGTGGGCGATAATGGCCAAGCAAGCAGGGGAGAAACAAGGGGACAAATTGGGTTTAAGTCGCAACTTCCTGGCTGGGATGAAAGCATCGATGCCAGCCTTAACCCAAAAGGAGACCTCAAACACAGAGTCTTCAATGTGAAGGTTAAAAACTTTGTTTCAAGGGATGTTACACAGGAAATTGCGGAACGAGTCCCAGTCTGCTCTTTGGTAGCAGTAAGATATTCTGCTAGTCTGAGGATCCTGGGTAGAGTGGGAGTGGAAGGAGATGTTAATGGAAACTACTGCATGGTCTGAGTTTCCAAGAGGGCAGAGCTGCTTGACATTGTAAGAGTCAGGGATGGAAGTGAAACAAAGATCTAGCAGTGAATCTAGGGTTATTAGAGAAACGCATCGGGTAATCCACCACTTGCATAAGAGTCTGAGGGATTGAAAATTTCATGGTATGGACACCAGCAAAGAAAGACCTTATCAATATTATTTGAGATGCTGTCAAGTACAGAACAGTCAAGCGATAAGTGGGAGTGGTAGAGAAAGAAAAGATAGCTAACTGAGCTTAGTAGGGAGAGATGGAAACACATGTAAGAATGATCTAAAGATGCAAGATATATTTTTCAAAACAACAATGCTCATGTCTCCACCAAAAAACTATCAAAAAATGGTTCAGGGTGCTCATTTAAACACTGTAAATAATAATTAGTCTTATATTTTTCTTCTTCTTTATGTGCCGTCTCCCTTCTGGATGCAGGCAATCATGGCCATCCACTTGCCTCTATCCCTTGTTGCTCTTGACATTTTTCCTCTTAGTATCTCTCACACATTCCGCTCCACCATCCACTTGCTCAAGCCCATCAAGTATATCTCACACTGCTTTCCCCTGTCCATCTTCCCCTTTATCTGCCCTGTGAGTATTAGATTCTCCAAGCCCTTTTTCCTCATTATGTGTTCAAGAAATCTCAGCTGTCTCTTCCTGGTGATATACATTAGTTTCCATTTCATTTGCATTCTCTTTGAAACCTTGTTGTTGCTCACATGTTTGGTCCATGGTATCCTCAGCATCCTTCTGTAGAACCACATTTCTGTTACTTCATGTCTCTCTTTCATCTTTGAGGAGATTGTGTAGCATTCTCTGCCTTATAGAAGGACAGGTATCACATAACCGTCTAAAGCTCTTTTCTTTGTTTTCAATGAAATCTTCCAGTCAGTACTCAGCCTTTGGAATGCCTCTTTGTCTTTGTGTTGTGTCAACAATCTTCGTCGCCACTGTTGTTCGACAATCTTCATCGCCACTGTTATGTCATGAGTAAGAATAAATAACTCAACAACAGGAATAGGTTAATCGTTGTATTCCGTGAAAATAGTATTTATAAAGGTTATTAGTATCCAATACAAGAATAAAGGTTAATCGTCTCAACTGTCGTAAGACGTAGTATGAGCAATGTGTACTTCCGGGTCGTCACCGGAAGTCTACGACTGACTTGTCGATTGGCTACTCAGCACACTCTCCTACGTAGATGCCACCATTACTTTACATAGTAATGGAATAGTCCATTATAGCCGAATAACTTTGCCAATATGCTTTTGGATCTCAGTGTTGCACTTTCCATCTTCTGTTAAAACACTTCCCAGGTATTTAAATTTCTGTACCTGGTTGATTTTAGTATCCCCAACTTGCTGTTGGCATTTTGGGCTCCTCTTTTTACTGATAACCATACATTCTGTTTTCTTATGGTTTATGTTTAGTCTGTTCTTTTTGCCTTTTTCAGCTACCTTCTGTTGAAGGTCTTGTAGTTTTCTTTCCATGTATGCTATCAGCACTGTATCATCTGCATATCATATATTGTTCAGATTGTGGCCACTAATAACAAATCCTGGCAGGACTTGTTCACTCAGAATTACCTTGCTGTATAGGTTGAATAGATCTGGTAAGAAGATATATCCTTGTCTTACATCTCTTTATATTTGTGTATATCCACTGAACTAATTTCTTGTTCATATGCAGGTAGTTTGGTGCCAGTACACTTTCAAGCTTGGCTCTTCCTCCTTGGCCCAGGAGTGTATGTGAGTAAAATGTTTACTAGTTAACAATATATATGAATGATAAAAATATAGTTTTAAAATATGGTATATTTATGGGTTCTTTTAACCCATAAATATACCATCTATAGTGAGTGTGAAATATTTATGGGTTCTTTTAACCCATAAATATACCATCTATAGTGAGTGTGAAATATTTATGGGTTCTTTTAACCCATAAATATACCATCTATAGTGAGTGTGAAATATTTATGGGTTCTTTTAACCCATAAATATACCATCTATAGTGAGTGTGAAATATTAACATCTTCTTTAGCTCACTCCCTTCAAATTTGGAGGACTGGGGAACAAGGAAAAAATTTGTTTGCCTTTTGTCTTTCACAGAAATTGACCAGTTAGGGGGAAAGAAATTTGCAAGTCTATGTGAAATTATTTTGGAACCAATGAAAACCTTGCCTGAAATTAGCTGGTCAGCCAAGAAGAAGGAAAAAAAGAAGCAAAACTACACAAAATTCTTATTGATATAAAATGAGAAGGAAAATGAAAAGAGTGTCTGAAGTCATGTAAATAGTTTCATTTCAGTTCTTGATGACCAGCATTGACATACACAGCAGTGTAAAATTACTTGCCAATTCTATTATTGGCCTCTAACCAGCACATGGTGCTTCAAAGAAGTTTCTTTCAATAATCCAAGATAGCCAAATATGTCAAACTATCTCTCTTCATCTACTTTTTAAAATATGAAAACCATACATCACTTCGGTAAGCGATGGACTCTCTTACCTTTGTCTTAAACATTGTTTAATATTATTTTTGTCAAATCAATTCCTTCCTCATGTTAGTTGATTAACATTATGGGCTTAAAAATTATGATTTATATTCCTGAAATAAACTAGTGACACTACTTCAAGCATTTAAATTTGCAGATAAGTTCTTTGTCTTGTTTTGTTAAAATGACCTCATTAGGAAGATTTTGTTGAAAACAAAGAATACTAGACTGCTGTGTAATATCTGTCCTTCTATATGGCAATGAATGCTGGACAATCTCCTTCAAGGATGAAGGAGAGACATAAAGCAATGAAAATGTGGTTCTATAGAAAGATGTTGAGGATAGTATGGACTGAGCATATGAGCAATGACAAGGTGTTACAGAGGATGCAAATGAAAAGGAAACTTATACATAGCATCAGGAAGTGAGAGTTGAGGTTTCTGGGACACGTTATGAGAAAGTAAAGATTGGGGAATCTAATACTCAGTGGACAGATAGAGAGAAAAAGAGGAAAGTAGTGTGAGACATAACTGATCAGCAAATAGATGGCAGAGTGGGATTTGGGAGAGATACCAAGAGGAATATCGACTCAGAATATCAAACCGGGGATCTGAGTTCGAATTCCAGTTGAATTCATGGCATTCACTTGTGCACAAATACCCTTGGGAAAGATATTAATTTGTCTCTTCCCTCCAGTTATGAGTTAAATAATCAGACAGATTGGGTTCTATAGCCTTGGCTGGCAACCATTCTACTGCAGAAAGTAATGGCAACCTACTGCGGGATCTTCTGCCCAGTTAGTCATGTCTCTTTTGAGACTTGATTGCCCAAAGCGTGTATCATGTATGGCACTTAACTGACTGACAAAGAGGAAAAGTTTTGAGAATGACAAGGGATAGGATCAACTGGAAGTCAGTGATCACCTATGTCCTGAAGGGATACAGTATATAAAGAAAAAGAAAAAATCAACCCCTAAGCTCATGCCACTATTGATAATGGCTTAAAGATTGTGTTTAAGCATGAAACAGTCTGTTGCTGCTGGGTATTGAGCTCAATATTCACTTTTATATGTACGATGAGACTATTTTGATATGTGTAGACAGATATAACTCAGAATACAACTAATTTGAAATAGAGAACTATAAACTTATGGAAAATTGCAGTCCATCATTGAAACAGTGTCAAAATCTAAAGAGATGTGGAATAAATATTTGTTGTATCCTGTGAGCACTCCCACATACCTTAAAAAAAACTAGAAGAAAAAGAAGAAAAAATAGGCCTCTTAAGTTCTATGTTATAACTCTCTGTTATTGATGGAAGCTATAATTGTAGTTTTATTATCCTGTGGGCACTTCTATAGTTTTAAAAACAATTGGAATAAAAAGCTTAACCAGCAATCATTGTAAAACTGATCTAGAATATAAAAAAACCTCAAAGAATAAAAAAAAATATTGTTTTGTGGTCAGTTACTGAGCACCATCATCTGCAGCTCTTGCTTCCCATCAGACACTGTTCTAGCCATCTCCAGTAGACTTCCAGCTCCATCTTTACTAGCAACAACAATCTTCAATAAACTGTTCTTTTCATGACAACAGTTTTCAGTAACCACATAACTGTTCATTTCTGGACAACACTCTTGAGTAATGACAAAACTGTCCTTCTCAGAGCAACACTCTTCTCACCTTCTACATGAACATGCAGAGATTTTTTTTTTCCTTGGTGCACTGTCATCTTATTTTTGTTGATGTATTTTCTTTAATGAATATAAACTTTGCAATATATATTTTTTCCCTTAAGTCATTGTTTTGTTTGTTGTTGTTTTTCATCATTGAACATCTGTTTGTGGATCAACAAGCCACTTGCAATTGTATGAATAGTCAGGGAGCAGCAATACTACTTTCTTATATAAACTTTATTGATGCAATATTTTTGTCATGAAGAAATTCCATAAGAAACAACTAATATTACTTGATTTATCTTTGTACTTCATTCATCAGAGGTTTTATAGAGGACTAACCTAATCTAATTTTGCACATATTCCAGTAGTTTTACTTTTGATACCCTTTCAGCTGTGTGACAAGTATGGGTAGTGTTGCATCCCATGTTCCTTAAAAACAACTGGAAAAAAGGCTTAATTAGTATTCTGTTGGATGCATGTCATGTCTCAGTTGCATCTTTGTCTTTAGGCAAATTTTAACTCAGTCGAGGCTGCATTACGGACAGAGACTTAGCTGAGAACAATAGACAAGCTTAGTGCATATGCAGGGGTTTGGCAAATTTTGGCATCTGTGTCTGTGCTCGGGTTCCCCACATTAAGCCTGGCCATGTGTCGCAACCCATCTCAGTGGGGAGACATGGGTAAATACTAGTGTTCGGCAGCTCTGATGACTAGGATCAAATTTTAGTACCTGTTCCAGCAGCAGCAGCAGCAGCCAACCCATGGCTACAGCCATCAGCAGCAGTTCCAGCTAGACAGCCATCATCATCTTCAGCTCCTGTCACTCCAACCCTCTTCAGTAAACCTCCAGCTCCTGCCACTCTTGCCAGCAGCAACAATATGCAATAAACTGTCCCTTTCAGGACAATGCAATTCAGCAACCATAAAAATGTCCTTCTCAGAACAATGCTATTCTCACTTTCTACATGAGCTTGCGGGGTTATCTGTTGTCTAATGAACTGTAACTTATTTTTGTTTATGTATTTTCTTTAACAAAAATAAATTTACGAATATATTTTTTTTTAAGTCTTTGCTTTGTTTGTTGTTGTCTTCCGCCATTCAGTATCTGTTTGTGGGCCAATATACCACCTCCAACAAACTCATTATCGCACATGAGAAAGAGTGGTATCTTTAGAAATAAAAGATTAAATTTTGTTTATATCCTGATTTTAATAAAATAAACAGCAGTTTAAATGGAAAGAAATTTCACTGTTTTGACATGTGTTTGCATTGTAAACTAGGACAGTTTCAGATGTCTAATATATCAGTTAATAATGATAATAGCAGTAAAAATGAATAGTATTAGAGAGAACACAGCTTGATTTGTTTTTTGTTTGTCTATCAAAACTTCTATACTTGAGACAAGATGACCCCTTTATAATTCCTATACCAAGGCAGAGGCAGTCAGTCATACTTATATTTAGCTGTAAATAAAATTCATGCATGGAATTTCCTACCACAAAAGTGATATATGTAATAAATATTCATTTGTTTATTATTATTGTTATTATCATCATTTTATTGTATAATAATTCAACTATCCATATGCTGATATATATGTTGGCAAATTCACTAAGTGACCATGCGTTACCTTTTATCTTGGGAGATATACAGTATATTCTTTGTTTTTACCACTTTTTCCACTTTATTACATTGCAAAGTTTTTGCTAACCTGATCTTGTGTTGTTTCAAAGACATATGACTCAAAGATAAAACTTTGTTTCTTTTATCTCTTCAGAATCATCTTTGCAAATAATGACACTGAAAGCCCTGGCAGCATCGAGGAAAAACAAAAAGAATCTAGATATATAATGCATTTACCAATGTATTAAGAAATGATGGTCTCTTCATTTGTATTTGTTTAGATTGACTGGATTGAAGATGTAGCTTTATGGTACATTAACACCTCAATAATGGTCCTGTTGAGGCAAACAAATTAATAAGCAAGATGCTTATGTCCTCAGTAAAATAGACATGATTAAGGGTTAGTTCAACAAGCTGAAGTCATATAACAGGTATTATAAGCTGAAATCATGTGAACGTAACCATATATCCATTGAAAATTATACTAAAATCAGTTGGTTAATATTAATTTTATACTGGAAGTCTTCACTAGCATTGTAGTACGTAGCTTGCACTAGGAAATACCAGAGGTCTGAATTGAATCTTTGCTCACAGGTAAGTTCATCTATGGTGACCCACATATATATTGGGTTTACCCCAAGTGATACCAAAGTCGGCTTTCACTTGGTGTCACATCAGAGCATAAAACAAGTTTGGTGCATCAGAAGGTTGGCCCATAGTCACCAGGTGAAGTCTCAAAAGATATCACTGACTGCTTCGGCATGTAAAGAGGAGGTTGATCTAGCTGAGCATAGGATGTACATGTATAGCACAAGTGGATAACAGAAAGTTATATAAGTGCCCCACTTTAGAAGGTAAAGCCAAACTCTTTTACATTCTTGAGAGGAGATCAATCTTTGAAAAGATTTCCCAAACCACATATCCTCATACCAACATTAACTGACAAAGTTTAAATGTGAATTTATGATAATTCTATGTATGAAAAATTTAGACTTGTTATCTTATTGGTTATTACAATGATAAGATTAGAACAAAATAAAGTTATAATATGAGAAATTTCTGTTACTACTAAGCCAAAATTGGGTTATTTTCCAAATATCAAAATAGAAAAATAACTTG
Source organism: Ascarosepion bandense (assembly GCA_037127315.1). Lineage (NCBI taxonomy): Eukaryota > Metazoa > Mollusca > Cephalopoda > Sepiida > Sepiidae > Ascarosepion > Ascarosepion bandense. Next base: position 5,536,714 of record JBBBDQ010000154.1, read on the forward strand.
AAAGTATTTTATAATAATAATTAGACAACAAAATGTATATTAAAATAGAGATTGGCATTATTAATCGACTATTAGATTCATTTTACTTTATTTTTATTATGAATTTTAAATTCTAAATTTAACAAAAAGGTTAGATTTAGGTTGTAAAGTTATTTTGATATTAAACGAGTAAAAGACGTAAGTGTACACATTCAAATCTAAAAACATCTACATATAGACAAATAGACAAGTATATATACACATGAACACACATACTAGCATACATACACATGTACATATGTGTATACGCACGCACATATACAAACATAAATTTTAAAATTTTGTTTTTATCAATGTGTCAATATATCTGTTAAATTTCAAAGCCAGGTTTTGAAATCATCTGTAAAGGCTACAATATTGGATACATGTAAGTGCGAACACGCAAGATGACGAGAGCCTAGAATCAATGAGGTCAGTTCAGACACAGGCATATTTCAATGTATGGACAAATAAATGTAATTACATATATACTCACGCAAATACACAAAAACATACACAACAAAAAACTCCACAGATCATATATGAAACTTACTTATAGAAATTTCTGTCATAAATTGTGCAAATAAGTGCAGGAATATTCACACAAGCATAATGCATATAAATGTGCATAGGTGAGAAATATAAATATATATATATATATATATATATATATATATATATATATATATAAAATCCCATACATACATATACATAAACATACAAAGACATCTGAACATATACACTCACACACATAAATATGAGAATTACATATATAAATAATGGCACACCCATATATATATATATGCACATACATACTAATATATGTAAACATACACATTAGCAAGTAAAATATCAATATGTCTATTAGAACTAAAAACTATATGTACACTCATATACATACAAAAACTAAAGGCGTAGACAAACCTATGCACCCAAGTATATATTCTAATATAGTCAGTCAGTTAAGTGCCATACGTGATACCCATTTGGGTGATCATGTCTCGAAAGAGACATGACTGACTGGGCAGGAGATTATCCTGCAGTAGGTTGCAATTACTTTCTGCAGTTTACTTTTCTTTAACTTGGCAGAAATTTCTCTGATTCTTTGTTTCTCTCTTTCTTTTTCCTCCCTGGCTGTTGGATTCTTTGTTTTTCTCTTTCTTTTTCCTCCCTGGCTGTTGGATTCTTTGTTTCTCTCTTTCTCTTTCCTCCCCAGCTGTTAGATTCTTTGTTTCTCTCTTTCTCTTTCCTCTTCAGCTGTTGGACTTTATTTTTCTTTTCTGTCTCTTTGCGGCCTATGGGTCACATACTGGCTATTTAGTTGACTACCATACCCACCCACTTATCACTTTGATTCTGCCAAAATGTTAAAAAGAATTGTATTTTTACCTTACTAGCAGAAACCATGTGTTTGGGATGGGAGCTCAACTTATATATAATATTATGAATTATACTTTAGAACATGTCCAAACTACAATCTACTGCAGAAGTGTACATTTTGTCTTGACATTGAAAGAACAATGTCTTCTCAGGTAATTAGTAATGTTGGTAAGAAACATTATTTTTTAAAAGAAAATTGATGAAAATTCACTTCCTTTTATTGGCAAAATTTTTTGTACAAGGTAAAGAGGATAAGAAAGATGAGCTGTGTCCTTCTCTTTCTCCCCCGTTTTTTGATTTCTCTTATTGTTTTCTCATCAACCAATATCCACTGCACCACAATGCACATCACTGCACCACAATGCACATAAAATACTTTTAATTTATTTAATAATTAAAATTTTTACAAAAAATGCAGATGAGAGGAAAGCATGAGGTTTTTTTTTAAATTTGAGGTCGGCACCAGATTTTGCTACTGACTTCTTGAGTTGCCCAGGAATTGTGTCAGCTGATTTTACCAGGAACTCTTGTGGTATGGAAGATGTAACTTCTTGTATTAGCCCTTCAAATTCTTCCAAAGTCTAACAGAGAGGAAAATTTCACTGGAAATGAAGAAGAAAGTACTGGATTGTTATATGATGCCTGGCCTTCAATATGGCAGTCAATTATGGACAATCTCATCAAAAATGTAGGAAAGACTTGAAGCAACCAACATGTGGTTCTACAGAAGGATGCTGAGGATACCATGGACAAAGCACATGAGTAATGACAAGGTTTTGGAGAAGATAGATATAAAAAGGAAACTGATACATCAAGAAAAGACAGCTGAAGTTTTTGGGACATGTAATGAGAAGGGAGGGCTTGGAGAACCTGATGCTCACTGGGTGAACAGAGAGGAAGCGGGACAAAGGAATGCAGCGCAGGACATACTTAATGGACTTGAACAGATAGATGGTGGAGCAGAAATTGAGTGGAATAAAATGGCAAGGGATAAGAAGAAGTGGGTCATGATCACCTATGTTCTAAAGGGACACGGCTCATAGAAGTAAAAAAAGAAACTTGCTTGTAAAAGTCACAGGGTGTTAAGTCAGGACTTCTGGCAGGCCACTTATACAGAGTTACTTTTCAATAATCCTCTGTGTGTGTGTGTGTGTGTGTGTGTGTGTGTGTGTGTGTGAACAGGCTTATTCATTATTTCAGTATTCTTGAAAGGAATGTTCCCAATACAGCCACAAGTAGAATTATATCTTCACATAGGAGTCATTTTCTCCCAGGTGAATCCCTCTCTTCTGATAAATGTTCAACAACAAGTTTAAGAGTAGTTGAGAGTATTCATTCACAAAAAACTCATGTGTATTAGAGTAAGTGACAAAGTGATCAATGACTTTTGCCCATCAATGTATTTATACAGGGTTATGCTATCAAATACTTTGGGGAAAAAGGCAAATGAGATGTGCGAATTTGTCTTGAAATGAAAGGAATATATTCATAACCACACTCTATTTTTTCTTAACTTCTGCTGCCATCTTTTTGACCTTATCTTGTGCTTCTATAAGAATTACCATCTGGTGGGTGGAGGAAAGAAATTCAAAGACCTCAAGAAATAAGAAATCTTTTGTCTTTTGCAATTTTCTTTTTCATTTTCTTTCTCTCTATTTGTCTACTTTTCTTTTTCTATTTTTTCTTTTTTTCCTCCAATCATTCTTCTGCTATATTTTCTTTCATTCTTCCTTTTCTTTCCATCTCATTCTTTCTGCTTTCCTTCTTTCTTTTCCATTCTTTCTTATTTACTTTCTTTCTTTTATTTTTTTCTTTCTTCCATCTTTTCCAATTTTTTTAATTCTTTATGTTTTATTTGTTTTTTGTCATTCCTACCACATTTGTAACCTTTTTTGTTTTTGGTTGTTTGATTTTCTCTTGTTCTCTTTCTGCTTTTTCTTTCTTTCTTTCTTTCTTTCTTTCTTTCTTTCTTTCTTTTATCTCATTTTCGATGTGTCTTTCTTTCCATTTCATGCTTTCTTTTATATCTTCTTTTCATCTTTCATAATCCCAGACGTTTCTGTTTATTTTTTTACTTTTTTAGTAGTTTTATCTTCAGGTTTTTGTTCTTTTACTTTTGATCTTTTATTCTTTTTTCCTTCCTATTTTTCATTCATTTTTTTTTCTGATTTTTAATCACCCTCAGCAAGTTTTTCACCATTCTCATTTTTTGTTCCTTTATTTTTTATACATTTCTCTCATTTTTCACAACCTTTCCATTTCTTTATTTTTCATCATCCCTCATTTTTCATTCATTTCTTTCTTCATTATTTAAAGTCTTACTTCTTTTCTTTGTTTTTTACACTTCTTGTTCTTTCACTTATGTTTTTTTTTCTTCACTTACATTTTTTATTTTCTTCCTTTATTATTCATTTACTTACATGTTTTCTTTATTTTCATTCTTCAATCACTGCGTATTGCTTTTTTTAATGCACGTTTTTCTTATTTTTATCTCTTCCTACATCCTGCAAGTGTTTTCTTTGGACTTGTTTAGATGTTCTACCAATATAGTAGCAACTGTGAGTAAGTCTTTGAGAATCTCACAGGCCATGAGAAAACACAATAATACGTTTTCTTCTTCCTGAATTCCATCTCTATTTCCTATTTTAAAAAAATAGCCAGTGTTTTCTTTTTATACAATTTGGTCTTTTTGCTACATTTTCCACTGCCATTATCTCAAGACATGTTATCATTATCACATGTCTTTACTTTATTTACTGTTCTTTCTAGTTGCTTGCTTTATTCATTTTTTAGGCAACTATTTACACCCAATCTCTATCAATAAAAGCATTTTTCTTTTACATTTTTCAACATCTTCTTTATGTTTTTTATTTTTCTTTGTGTAATTTTTTTTAACTTTGTTCTCTTTCTCATCTTCTACTTCTGATTATCATTTTTTCTCCTCACTTTTCTTTTTGCTTTTCTTATTTTTCTTCTCTTTATCAAATAGCAGAAACATCAGTTGAAGACTTACAATAGCAGAAACAACTAAAATGGATTCCATTTCTTCTTCATCATAAGCTATTTCTAATTCATATTGCTCAACATCCTTTCTCTTCTTTTTTCTCTTTTTTCCCTTCTAACTACACTTCTATTCCTTGTTCATCATATTTTCAATATCTTCTTTCTCTCTCTTCTTATTTTTTATTTTAGCTTTAATAAAATCTTCATTTTTTTTACCTTTACCACCTGTCAGCATTTTTCTTTCTGGTGCTATATTATCGCTTTTCTTTTCTATTATTTCTTCTTACTTTTATTCATTTCTATTTTTCTTTCTTTTTACGAATATTCATCTATTACAAGTCCTGAGAGCCACCTAATGTAGAAGGTTACGGAATAAGCTGTGTATGATATGGGCACAAGAAAAGAAAATAGAAACTGAAAGTTATTATATTTCGGACAGATAACTTTTGGCTCTAGACTTGAAATGGTTAGGATTGTAGTGTTTGGCGAAAACTATTTCTTTATAAATTTTTCTCTATCTTTTCAACCTTTTTCTGCTTATATGAGATGAAAATACAGGCATGTGTCTAACAAAACACCCAATAAAATAATAAGAGAGAAGTATATAGTACTTATCATCACAGACATGCAGAGATCCCATAACTTATTATAACTTATATTATTATATTGTAGAACTTTTGAATATTCTATATTCTATATTCTATAGAGATTTGTAAATCACCTGAATACACCAGGTGGTAGAAACCTAGGTTGCATAATAACTTGTTTACAAATGAAGAATATATATATATATATATGTGCGTGTGTGTGTGTGTGTGTGTGTGTGTGTGTGTGTGTGTGTGTGTGTGTATATAAGCTGGAAGCAACGGATGTCTAATTGTAATGATGAGCTGTGATACAGCAAAAAAGGGCTGTCTGCGGATGACTATATATATATATATATACACCACATAGCACTACTGTACATCATATATATATATATATATATATAGGAAAAACTACTAAAAAGTTATAAGTTTAAAAATGTATTTATATATATATATATATATATATATATATATATATATATATATATATATATATGTGCAGGTTTCATTAAAATGACAGATAAGGTGTTGTGATGGTTAATTTTTTTATGTAAGTTTTCATGTGATATTATGATTTTTCTTTTGAAAACTACAACAAACCAATATTATTTACAAATACTTTATTTATCCTAATTTTGTAAATAATTATATCAGCCATACAACTATGAAACTGACTCAAAGAAACATGCTTCATATTTCTTAACAGGAGTTCAAATTGGTCTTATTTAAACATATATGGAGACCTACCAAACCCAATATGGAAAATATTTGTTGACAACACAAATGAAATAGCATCATCCACATGCAAAAAATGACTAAAATTAATAGAGGCTTTATTGATAAAACTGAAAATTTAAAACTCACTAACATCAACAATGAACATGCTAACAACATGCTTACCATGTTTGTTACATAACATATACACACTACTCTATATCATACATTCTGTAACATGTAAAATAATATTCATCCTTGAAAAAAGCTAAAAGTATAGCCAAAAGATCTTGGAAAAACAAAACATTTGGACAATTCTTATATAATTTATGTCCCCAAAAGAAAAAAATCATAACATCACATGTAAAATGACATAAGATCTTAACCATAACACTTTTAATGAAATCTGCATAAAAGAGAGATTGTTGCCTAAATACACAATATATATATATATATATATATATAGACATGCAAACAAATACCTACTTTGCTACATAAACAACAATAAATAACTACAAATCAAACAAAAAACAAAACATAAAAACTAAGTAAATATTCAATATAAAAATAAAAAAATATAAATACAAATATGCAAAAACCAATCATGACAAGAAACACATAATAATAAACAAAAACAAAACATGCAAATAATATAAATATAAAAATAAAATATATACAGTCAATCACAACAAAAAACAGAACACAACCGCCACCAAACATAAAATAAAATTACACATAAAGCGTACAAACACGAATATATACAAAAACATCCAACCATAACTCAGAAAAAATAAAGCGTCATGTGATAAAAAATGCTAACACATTAAAAATAGGTCAAACCAGTAAAAGAGGTCAATACAACAAAAGAATACAATGCAAAATAAAAAAATAATAAAAACACCTGTACAATAAAAAGAAAAAAGAAAAAGAAGCAAAAAGTAAAAGAAAATCAACTAATCACAAACAAGATAAAAAAATCCCACCATATATAAATTATAAATAAGAAAAATCCAGGACCTAATGGCAAACCAGACCCAATGAGTGAGAACATCATAAGTCTCCTCAAGAAACTTTGAATTCAGCATGAACCTGCTCAGTTAAAGTGACAAACACTTTGTGGTTTTATATATATATATATATATATATATATATATATAGGAAAGAATATTAATAAAAAGTTTAGAATTTAAAAATGTACTTTTTTAAACAGTATTTGTTTATTTTTATTATATTTTATATTTCAGACCGTCCTCGGTCCTTCATCAGAAACAATTGATTTTTAAATTTGAATTAGAAACGTATTTCACGATAGCGTCCGAATATTTTTTTGTTTACATCACGTGGTGTCGATAAACCAATCAACATGCGGCACGTCCGTAGAGAAAGTCTGTTTGTTTTAGATAAAAAATTCTTTGGAATATCTGAAAAAAGAAAAATTTTTTTACCTCTTGAAATACTTGTAGAGATTCAACACACCTAAGTCCCTATTTAACCCTAGCTTGTGTGTATTTAATTTTAAAATCCAGTATTTTTCTTTCTTTCTGCGTGTGTATGTAGAACTAAAATTGGAGTCTATTAGTAAACATTTGCAATTTTCTAAAGTATGATCAGGTTGATTAAAATGGGCTGCAATTGGGGAGTATACATTTTTTTGTCGTATATCTAGTTTGTGATTATTGAAGCGAAGTCTGAAGCTATTACCGGATTCGCCGATATATCCACTGTTGGATATATTGAGCAGAGGAGAAAATAGATTATGTTTTTGCTATCACAAGTAAGGTTTGGTGGGTGTAATTTTATTTTGGTGTTGGGTACAGAGAATGTTTTGTCTGTTATTAAATGTTTACAAATTAAACAGCGAGGCTTTCCACATTTTAAATTCCATGATAGGTTTGTATTATTTAAATATTTTTGATACATCCAGATTTTCTAAACAACATTAACAACCTAACAAAACAGTTTCTAAAATGTAAATATCCAATAAAAATAATAAAGGAAGCACTACATAAAACCATCCAAATAGACCGTAGCACACTTCTCACATACAAAAAACGAAAAGACAATAACCGAATTCCCATGGTTTTTAACCATAATCAATATTCCCACACACTTATCAAAAATTTAAAAAATGATTACAGGAACCTCCAATCAAACAAAAACATCAAAGACATTTTCGATAGGCCACCCATAAATGCAAAGAAACAAACACCCAACCTATCAACTATCCTCACTTCTAACAAATATTTAAATAATACAAACCTTTCAGGGAATTTAAAATGTGGAAAGCCTCACTGTTTAATTTGTAAACATTTAATAATTTTAGTTCTACATACACACGCAGAAAGAAAGAAAAATACTGGATTTTAAAATTAAATACACACAAGCTAGGGTTAAATAGGGACTTAGGTGTGTTGAATCTCTACAAGTATTTCAAGAGGTAAAAAAATTTTTCTTTTTTCAGATATTCCAAAGAATTTTTTATCTAAAACAAACAGACTTTCTCTACGGACGTGCCGCATGTTGATTGGTTTACCGAAAATGAACAAACGGACGTGCCGCATGTTGATTGGTTTATCGACACCACGTGATGTAAACAAAAAAATATTCGGACGCTATCGTGAAATACGTTTCTAATTCAAATTTAAAAATCAATTGTTTCTGATGAAGGACCGAGGACGGTCTGAAATATAAAATATAATAAAAATAAACAAATACTGTTTAAAAAAGTACATTTTTAAATTCTAAACTTTTTATTAATATTCTTTCCTATACATATTAAGACAGTATGCGTGGATGATCATCACTATATATATATATATATATATATATATATATATATATATATATATGTATGCATGTAAAAAAAAATGTGTGACACATTTTATCCCTTAGGACTTCATTGGACTAAATTTGTTATGTTGTTGCAACTACACATGTGCATGAGTTAAGAATGCTGGAAATTTTAAATCTAAATTCTTTTCTTTTTGTTGGGGAGGAACATATAATCTAGTTGATTTCATCTTTGTTTCCATTACTGTTGTTGTTAGATATCCCATACTGTGATAATGGAAGATCTGCAAGAAATGGTGAAATGTTGTAAGAGCCAGGGTGCAAATTTACTGAGGATGACCTTCTGATCAAGGCACTCTTGAAACATGAATATAAGCAGAAAAAGAAAAAAATTAAATGAAAACAGTTAAATTATTAAGTATAAAATTCCCAGCATCTTTCGTTGGTGTGTCTGTATTGTCACATGGACATAACAATTTTAGTCTGAAACATGTTTAAATTTAGTCTAAAGGTTGAAACACGTCATGCAAAAACTTTTTTTCCACTTTATGATACATTTTTTCTTCCAATATTTTTCTTGATATATAAAAATTTAGATATCATCATTTCATTCATATATATATATATATATATATGTATATATATATATAGCATGTAAAAAAATTTACAATCATTGAATGGCCATTTCAGTGAGAAAATTCTCACTTCATTAGCAATGACTGAAAACAAAAAATTATTAATTCAAATATCAAATTAAAATTAAAATTATTGTTTTCAATCTTTGCTGATGAAGCAAGAATTCTGTTGCTGAAATGTCCATTCAATGAATGTAAATTTCAGAATTTTTTGACATACTATATATATTTGGCTCTGTAAATAGATAATACTATTTACATTGAGCCCTCCACATTGATCAATTTTAATATTAATAAAATTAATATTCATAGGATCTGGTTTTTGGAATTTTACCTATTTGCTCATCCTTTTTTGAATTAACATATATATATATATATATATATATATATATATAGTAACAGTATATCTTGTATGGAATGCAAACTGTTCAAAAAAATTTAAACTATTAGCTTTATACAACTGTTTACACAGATCCATTATTTAAAAGTAGATTCTAGTGGATGAACTCTGTAGGTTTTAAAGAAGACTATCCTTTATTAGATCTTGTAGAATGGTCATCAACAAATAATTTTGCCAAATAACAGAAATTCTATCACTTGAAGATTTTAAAAGGCAACAACAACTAAAATAGATAGCACATGTAACACAAAGAGAAAATAATGACATAATGAAGATGTTGACATTCCACATTACTTCAAATAAATGGTTAGGAAGGAAATCTTCATCACTATTAGAAAGAACAATAATAGTGAACTTGAGAAAACTATTTTCATGAAAAACTATTTTTAAGAGAAAGATTTTATAAATTTCAGCAAATAGTTATGCTTACTCTTTGGTCAACAAATGCTGAATGTTTCCTTATAAGGAAATAACTAATATAAGAAAACTGAACATAGAACAGGCTGCACTAAGTATAGTCTTGTCCAACACCACATGATCATACAAAACAAAAATCAAACCTGAGTAATATCCTTAAATAGTCTCATTAGATCTAGACTTTCAAATGGATAAAATGCATGAAATCCAACTCATTCATAAATATCTAAACCGTCATATATATATAAAAACATTTTCTTAGATCCATGATTAAAAATGGTTTCAAGTGAATGAAACCTGTACACCTTAAAGACTGTCCTTCATCAGATTTCTTAGATTAGCTCTACAAAATAACAAAAAACTTTACCAAACAACAGAAACATCTCTTGAAGACTTACAATAGCAGCAACAACTAAAATTGGTAGCACATATAATGTGATAAGAAAATAATAATTTACTGAAGATGTTGACTTTCCACATTGCTTTAAACAAAAGATGAGAGAGGAATACCCACTTTAATATTAGAAAAAGCAATAACAATGTACTTGAAAACTATTTTTCTGAAAAGTTGTTTTAAGAGAAAGGTTTTATAAATTTTAACCGGGATTAATTAATTTGTTCAGTCAATAAATGTTTCCTTAAATTCAGATTAACATAAGAACTCAAGTTATGTTATAGCATCATTAGATCTAGTCTTTCACATGCATGGCATCCATCACATTCAGAAATCTCTAAACTATTAGCTATATACAACCATTGTCTCAGATCCATGATTAAAAATGGATTGAAGTAAATGACACCTGGATGCTTTAAAGACTGTCCTTCATCAAATCTCTTAGACTAGCACTACAAAATGAAAAAGAACTTTACCAAATAACAGAAACAGCATCACTTGAAGACTTACAATATCAGTAACAACTAAAATGGATAGCACATGTAATGTGAAGAAAAATGATATAATCAAGATTTTGATTTTCCATGCTAACTTTAAAATGTTACAAGGGAAAATCACATCAATACTAGAAAAAGTGATAATATGAGAAACTTTTTTTTCTGAAAAACTGTTTTAAGAGAAAGATTTTATAAATTTCAGCTATAACTACTCAGTCAGTGAATTCTAATTATTTTTTTAATAATAAAACAGTTAACATTATCATTAGCTTTACCATCTCGTCTACTCAGAAATTATTTTTTGCCAGCTTATTTCTGTGATTTGTATTAAGTGTTACAGATCACAGTGATAAAAGGACGCAGTGGACTAGAGAAACCTATTTTCCTGAAAGATTGTTTTAAGAGAAAGGTTTTATAAATTTCAACTGACGTTAATGTTAATTGTTTAGTCATTGATTTCTGAATGTTTCTTTATAAAAAAAAATGCAGATTTAGATATTTGAATGTATGTTTAGATAGAACTCTCTACTGACATTAATTTACTTATTGATATAGAGAATAATAAAGGAACTAAATCAAATTAATAAAATGGTAATTGCTTTTATTTATTAAAACACTAAATGCAGGAAGTTATTTTTAGATGATGTGTGTTGAGACTTAAAACAAACATTGAATTTCTTATGAGATTAATGCTTTGAAATTCCATATCAGCAATTTAGTGATTGACAAAGAATTCATTTGGAATTGACATGAAAAAATATCTCAATATACATATCTTCCAGCTTCTTTTAAATCATTTCACCCCAAGTAAGGCAGTACCACCACTGATGTGCAGGAGGCTACATATGAGAGTTAAAGTTTTAGACAAGGGTGAAGACAAAGACAAAGACAAAGACGAACCAGCTACAGGGGGTGAAAGAGAGACAAGAGAAGGATGTGAACACAGGAGTAAAGACAGTGAAGACAGTTATGAAGGTAGGGAGAAAAGAAATGAACAAGATAACTGGTGTGATGTGGAAAGGGCTGGAGTTAAGTGGATAAGAGATGGGAATTGACTTTGCATTTAAATTCCTGGAGGCTGTAGCCATCAGGAAAGCAAATATATGGGAGGGAATTCCACAGGCAGGAAGTGCAAGAAAAGAAGCTGCTGGTATAGAATTGTTGCCTGCATTTTTTTAATCTAACTGTAAAAGGGTGGGACATTTTGCCAGTCTGGTTGCCTGAGTAAATTCTTGTGGAGGGTGCAGCAGTGACCTAAGTTTGTCAGAGCAGAAGCCATGAAAACATTTGTAAAAGAGACAGAGGGAAGCCACATCCCACTAATGAGAAAGTGGCTGGAGTCAAGATGCCAGCTCGGGACCAATCACATTACAGATTCTCCTTTGAAGCCTGTCGAGAATACTGAGACAAACAGCAGGGGCACCTGACCAAATATGACAATAGTATTCCAAGCAGTCAACTTTGTTATTCAAAGATTTAAATGCAATATCAATTATTATCTTCTGTTTTCATAATTCTTAGTTCTTTTATTCTTTCTCTTTAATGTTTTTCTCATATTCTTTCACGCTCAATAACACCTTGCATTTTAGTGGCTTTATTACCTTTCTCAGTGTGAATTGATTAAAATAAAAAATCCTCTTGTCATTGATATTCTTTTCTGTATTTTCAATGCTATTTTAATCCCATTTTGAATTTTATAAACTTATTTTGTAAATGAATAGGAAACTCAGAGAATGATTTTGGTGGATCCAAAAATTCAGATATTAAAGTGTGTATATGCCTTTTTTGTTCATACCTATATCATTGTATCTGTATACATACATACATACATATTTGTAAGTGTATGTATAAAGTTAATCATGTCCCCAAGCCTATACAGTTGTATATAACAATATAGATATTTCAATATGCCTGATCATTTATTTTTAACTCTGTGTGTGTGTGTATATATATAGGACACTTATAAGTATGTACTCCGTTAGTGTACTGATAAGTATATATGCATAAATACATGTTCATATTTTTTCAAATATAAATATAGATATTTGTATTTATTTTGAGGCAAATCCATACTTACATGTGTGGAAAGATATACTTGTATGTATATGTAAATTCCTTTTTACTTATTTATTCAAAGAAATCTGTTTTATTTTTCTTATTTCACTTTTGAATAAAATTGTGGTTTTGGTTTGACATCAGCATTTTCCCTATGAAAATTAGATTGTCATGAAAAAGAAAAAAGACAGCATTTTTGTCTAAACTCCTTAGAAAATAAATTAGGAAAAGCCCTAAGTAACCATGAATAAATAGATAACTATGTGTTTTAAATAAATATTTTTTTGAACTCAAGAATAAAATAAGTTTTAGGGCTCAGATTTCTCCCATTTTCTTGTAATATATGCTTTTTATCATTCAGAAATATCCATGAAAAGAATATAAAAATTTTAGATATTTTTTCCTCTTCTGGAGACGTTTCTCTATATTTCTTTGACTATGTGCAAATTCAAAATAAGCAAAGGAAGAATTTTTTTATTCTTAGCTTTTTAGAATGAGGTGGGCTTCTGTCAGTAAGACTATACCTACACTGAACAGCATTTTTTATTCAAATTCATAAAAAGCATAATTCTACACATTTTTCAGCAGACTTGTGGAGAGAGCTATGATTGCCTACGTCCTGAAGGGTCATGGCACAAAGAAAAAGAAGAAGGCTGCTTTGATCATTGTTATTTTTATCACATCTCAGTATCTTATGTAGTTCTTCTTAGGGGAAAAGTTGGTCTGAAATTGGACCTTTTTCTTTATCTTCTTGTTAAAATAAATTGATTATTAATAGCTTGCTAGAATTTCAGAATAACCATATCAATTAACAAATCATTGTAGACTTATATGTAATTATCTGTTATATATATATATATAATAAAGATTATATTTTGCAAAAAATAGTCAAGCAGGTTAATTCTAGATGATAATATTTTTAAGGTAAGTTATTTTTGTAATCAGTGCAATATAAAAAAGATAGACCAATCATGAAAATAATAATAATAATAATAATAATAATAATAATAATAATGAAAATAATAGACCAACAATAAAAATAATAATAATAATAAATCAAATTAATAAAAGAAGAATTTCATTTAACATTTTAATTTGATTTTAATTGAAATTAAATTAATTTTAATTAAGAATTTAGTTTAAGTTTTTCTACTAATGTTCACCGATTCAATGTCCAAGAGCCATTCAAAGTAGAGTGTTACTGTGAGGTGTTGCATAAGCATAAGAATGGCAAAGGTGAAATTCTTTTGGATATGCATTAAAGATATTCATTTAGACTTGAAGAGATCATGATAAAATTTTAGAATTCAGTCAGACGTTAGAAGTACAGATCACCATGTCATTTGTGTATTAAATCCACATTGCTTATAAACCAGTCATAAATGATGAGCTGAGAGTTATAATAAAAGCAGAAGAAATAAAAAGAAAGTAAATATTAGAATATTTGTCTATATTTCTGAGATGAGGTATTGTAATTTTTTATATTATTTAGACTGTTGTCCTTATCTTTATTGCCGTATTCAAAATGTTTTGGTCATTGTACACTCCAACCATCATCAAATGATTAGAATTTTGAATTGTACCTTTTATTTTGATCACTAGTGTAGATTGTTCTTGTTCCATGAGTCATGCTACTTACGGATGTCATAATTATCTTTATTTAATTCAATTCAAGTTTGTCTTTATTCCTTATTGCTGTACAGAACTCAAAACTTTTTGGGTCAAGTCAGTGAATCTAACCAAAGCTTATCTGATGAAAAAAGCTAAAAGAAGCTTCAGCTTTGTGCAGATTAAATACTTGCCAGTTTTATCGCAATAATAATTTCAATTCTTTTAAATGCATCTTATCATGATACAGATGATCATAACTCTCTATAGATTCTTTTTTTTTAAATATCTTTGTGTTCCAAAATGTAAGAAAGTTCCACGTTGTTACTTGGTGGAAATGACTCCAGTGTGGGTGCTTCCTTGAACACCACAACCTTAATCTCTTCGTCAATCATTATTTATCATTATTTATCCTTCCTATCCTTATGATCTTCACTTTCTAATACCTTTACAATTTCGACTGTAACTATTGAGTGGCTGTAGAGTCCAGTATTGGGTGAAATCTAGAATTGAAAAGAAAATCCGTGAATTGTCATTATTTCTTACAGAAAGATAGTGGAGTATCGTGTTATCACCAGATTTGTATACAGACTAGTATAGCCCACAACCCAGTGGCCCCAAGAATAGAGGAAGGCTCAAGAGCCCTATAGTCTTGAGCCTCTGATGAAATTAAATAAAAATAAAGATATAAGAACAGAGAGTTTAAAATTTTATAGAGCTCCTTTGTACTAACTTGAATCCATTTTGAGCATTTGAGCCCTTCTAGTTGAAGTAACACTTTTAAATTCAGTGAGACCCTTAAAGGTACTCCATTTAGATTATGATACATGTTTTTGTTATGTACATATTTATTAAAATTTTAGTTGAAGTGTTTGATGTTTTTTACCAAAAAAGCATCATCAAAAAATATATCATTTTTTTTTAGAGACACAAACATACATAATGAAGAAGCCCTTGAATTCTACTAACACACAGGACTATTAAGGCTTAATTTCAGCACTAGATGCCACCCAAGATGAGAGAGTTCAATTTACTACTACTTTTTAACCTAAAGCTGGGGAACAGTTATAATAATCTTAAATTTGTTGAAAAGATTTTACTAAAAATGTCATACATTTAATTTTAAATGTGAAGTAATAAAAAATGCCTTTTGTCATTGAAGCTCTATGCTTCAGTTCTTAAGGCCAACTTTACTGCTGAAAGATTTGTAGTAAATCTTTAGTAATAGCCTTCTCAGGTTGACATTTATCCCAAATAATATTATGAAAAAATATATTCCAATTCATAAGAAAAATCTCATCAATACTTTTAGAAAGAGAACCACAAACTTTCTTTTTGGTAGTCTGCACTGGAGCTCTTTGCACAGGTGAGCTTAAAAAATATTGACTCATATTAACACTATTTACACTATTCAGACTGTTGTCCTCATCTTTATTGACATAGCATTTCAGCCATTGTACATTCAGCCAGGCATAGACATGAATAGAATAAGGGAACCAGTAATAGTGTGACTGAGAAAAAAAAAACAATAACAACAAATTGTAATATGAGTTCTGGTGAAAATGATTACTGAGACATTAGGTTTATAAATTCAAAAATGTCTCCAAAGACACATGGCACAGTGGTTGAAGTAATCCAGTGACTTGACCCCAAAACTTGGAGAGTTGAGTTGCTAAAAGGAAATATCAAGAAAAGGCATGGCACATGGAACTAGAACAGTCTATTCTGGTTGATGAAATAAAGGATTTGGTTTGAAATTCTAATGTATATCATCTGAAGAAAGACAGATTTTACAACAGCTGAATGTTGTGAATATGACAATAAAGATGTGGACAACAGTCCAAACAATATCAACAGTGTAAACATTTACAACAGCATATCTCAGAAATATAGAAAAATATCAAAGATGAGAATAACTCATCCGAATAAACTATAATGTTAAGATAGTGTCTCATCTCAGAATTTTGGAAATTATTAGAAATATCAGTCCTTTGACCCCTGATTTAAAAACTAACTTCTGGACAGTTGCACAGAGATAGAGGTGCATCTAATTGCATCAATTCCCAAAAGATTCATTTTTTTATGGCAATGGTGAATGAAAGCAACAAAATGTTTCTATTTATTTATTGTTATTTTGCCTGAATACCTTTGGGGGGGAAAACAAATCATTTACTCCCACCTGTGTAAACATAGAAAGAGAAATAAACAGAAAATAATGACGAAATCAAGTTTTTAAGATATATTGAAGAATTTCAAATTAACTTTTTTTATACAAAAGTCAACCCATGACAAAGCTCGAGAGTCAATCAAGATAGAGGATTACTGTTAAAATGAATGAGGTGTAATACAAGTGAAAGTGGAGTTTGTAAGAAGTAAAGAATATGAGGATAAAAGACATCATTAACAACTGACACACAACTCAGAGAGGTTAAGATTGTAGTGTTAAGAGAAGCATCCATGTGAGGTCTATGCAACAAATTGACTATTTTAGGAAAACAACCTGAGTGGAACTTCCATTTTAAATTTGGAATATGGTGAAAGTTAGAGGCTGTCAACTCCATGGAAAGGAGCACAGTGTGCTTAGCAGTAAAGGTTTTAACTGGTGGAACTAAAGAATGGAGTTTATTTGAACATTTGCCATGGAAATAACAATAGAGTAGTAATAGGCATGCAAGGTTGTGTCAGTGAGATAGAATCTGTAGGGTGAAGAATAAGTCTTTTCCAACAAGATCATATAAACAATTTTTCACTGTCAAAGCTGGAAAGGGTTATGGACAAACGTAGACCAGATATAGCTGTAATACACCATTTTTGGTTTAATCTGACTCTTGTAAAGATAAAGCTGGCTGAGTCATATATTTCTAAGAATGATAAAACAAGCCAACTATTTTCCCAGCTTCTTTGCCTGGATTTTATATACAAGTTTCACTTGAGGTCTAGACTGAACTTGAGACCCAACGGGTGTTCAAAGCCTTGGGGCTTCAATGAAAGTACAACTGTTCATTGTGACTGGAGAAAACTCAGGGTTTGATCAGACATCTTACTATCTTGGTTTTTGAGTGGATTGAAAATCAGTTTTTTTTCCCTATTCAATTGCTAGATCAAGATCAAGGGAGAGATCAGCTGTGAGGCACTAATTGTGCTAGTTTTGGGAAGTGTAGCCATAAACTGTGGTATCATCTGCATAAGTGCTTAATAATGGTCTGAGAACTTTCAAAGGGAGATTGCTTATAAAAAGCAGAAAGAGGGTAAAACTAAGGAGAGATAGTAAGAACTTCAGATGACTAGCTGTTAAACACCATCTTCAAAGACCAACTTGTTGAAGAGAAACAACTTCATAGATCTAATAGAGGGAAAGGAAGAACACATAAACTCTTTTAGAAATGTTCTAGCTAGAGAGTTTGTGCAACAAATTCCCATACCACATCTTGAGTTATCTAAAGCAATTCCTCTGGTGACAAAAGCACTTCACTGGTTCTGTGGATGATAACAGTTAAAACAACATCCATGAACTGAAAGAAGTAAAAGTCTTAGGAAACAATTCTCTCTCAAACAGCTCACAAGTTCTGCAGTCTTGGGAAACATTTCTCTTTTCAGACAGTGTTACTGCTAAACAACATTGGCAATATTGGAGATAATTCAGTGCTACAGCTTTTAAATATAACAACAGAAATTTTATCTGCAATAATAACCTTATTAAAGCCCAGGTTTTTGAGGTTTCTGGAAACTTTCTGAGCCAAGACTGTGAGGTCATAAAGCATGTATATCATAAGAGAAGGGAAATTAGGTAGAGGATGTTCCTGGAGCAGAATTTCTTGCAAAGATCTTTGACTTGTCTGATGAAAATGAAATAACCTCAGGGCCATTAATATTTTATCTATGCTAAAAATCTTGTTAGTGATTCTTCAAAACTTTCATTGTCAATTCTGTCTTGGACTAGCATTCTCCAGAATATTTTTTGCAATGGTTGCAGGCATTTCTGAATGCTACATGAATATTACTACACATTTTTTAGTGGTGGAGATTGAAGGTTATTTGATTTTATTGAATTGATTTTTTATGGTTTATAAGCTTTTTGCTGGTTATTTAATATGATAAAATATATTTAAGTGTAAGATTTTTTTTGCAATAATAATTATTTAATAACTAGCCATATAGCCCGGTGTTTCTTGGGTGTAATGAAAGCTTTAAAACTAATCTATGGTCCTGAAGCTCAGACTCAGCCTAAAGAATATTTGTGTGAATATTTGGTGAGAATCAGATAAAAATTGTGGATTTGTATAAAGGACATACAGACAGATAAACAGACACACACACAAACATCTTGCCTTATATATATATATATATATATATATATATATTATTGATTTTCTGCACTATTGTAAGAACTGCAACCTTGAAACTTCTGAATATCATTTCTTATGTCTTTGTCTATGAGTGTATCAAATTTGATTAAAATCGGACCACTCCTTCTATAACCTGATTTATTCGATTATCGATTTTTGATATTTATCAGAGGTACCTCAACACAAAACCTAGCTAAGAACACTCACAGACGCTTATAGTACAACTGTATAAATTTTCAAGAAAATCAGTACAGCCGTTTCGGTGTCGATATTTATCAAACTCACACACACACAGACACACACACACACACACACACAAAGTTCCATTTATAAATAAGTTTAGATATAAGTTCTACTAATTAACCTATAATAACTATATATATATATATATATAGGGAGTGATGAATAAATTGTTGCAATTTCATATTTATAATTTTGCATATGCACACTGTTTGTTTTTGATTTTGTCAACTTCACAGAATAGTATGGTCAGTTGGGCAACATCTGTGAGGTAAAAAAGCATCATGGCCCAATTCAATCTACCATAAATTTAGAAATGACATGCTGTACTGCTTTGCATTTGTGCTGGCAGTTCCATTGTAAAAAATTCAGAATGTTTGGGTGTCAATCTGAGAACAGTGCAGAGGATTTGGCAAAAAGTTGGATGAGTTTAATGATGATTACAAAGATACAGCAACTAGGAAAACTCACCTGATTAGTCTGGTAAAAAAAGAATTCCCAAATTTGTTGTTGAGGGTTTCATGCTCAGCCTCAAGGCCTACACCAAGTGCTTTGAAGAGATAGTGCTGCCCTAGTTCAAGAGTGTGGCTGCTGGAAGACCGTATTCACATTTTTCCTCACTAAGTTTGAACTGTACTATTTTTTTATTCAAAAATTATTTTTACATGCTCAATATGTTATTTCCTAGATACACATTTAATCAATATATCATCCAGATAAGTAATTGTGAAATCATCTTCTGCAAGTATAGTGACCATAGCTTGCTGAAATATGGCTGAAGCCACTTTATGCCAAAATAAAGCAGTTGAATTTATTTAATGTCTTGTTTGCATTAACTCTAAACATTCTTCTTCAATTTGTATTTGCAAATACATCTAAGAAAGATCCAGCTTAAAAAAAAACGATGTTCCACTGCAAAAATTTCCTCTGTATTTGATAATGGGTATATAACATTCCACATCTGAAATATGGATTAAATGTTTTCTTTTTCCACATTTTTCTTTGGTTTGTATATATGCACATTTTTTAATTCAATTTTCTCTGTATCATGTCTCAGTTTTAGAATTCTCTGACATTCATCCAATATTTCTCGCAGTGTTAATTTTTGATTCTTTGTTAAGATTATTACATGTGAGATTTTGCCATTAACTCTTGAATGAATATTAATCCTTTAAACATATCTAGAGTCAGTTCATTTAATTTGAATCTTTCACACCCCTTGGTAACAATTTCAGCATATGTGACAAAATCTTCAGCTTTTTTTGCCAGACTCATACACATCTAATGAGGATTGAATAACAAATTTTCTTGTTAAAAATGTTCGTCAGAATACTTACCATTTCTTCAAAGCAAATTTCTCCTGATTTTCTCAGTAGTCCAAAATTTTAGTATTTTTCATGTTCTACTGGTGCTAACTTTCTCAACAATATCTTTTTTTTCCTTGTCTTTCCTGTCACTGCATTCTTCTCTGTAAATTTGATTGTATCTTCTAAAATAAGCAGGAAAGGTAATTCCATCATACTAATCGTATGTGAATTCAGCTATGGCCTTTGATACTGCATCAGATATAAAATAAATTGGTGAGTTTTCTGTTTTCTTTTGAATTACTTTAATTAACTTTTGTTCTTGTTTCTGGTGTTCCAACAACTGCTGTTGTTGCTGTTGCATTTTTATTATTTGGGCTAATAATTCTTCCATTCTTAGGAATACCTGCTTGTTTTTCATTATACACAGCAAAGAAAAAACATTAAACCAATATGCTTATGTGGTTCTAATTTCTTGTCATCAGTGTTTTATGTTTGAAAGTTTCAATTCCTGCTCACCACTGTTACAATATGTCTCAACTGATTTTGATAGTAGTCTGACAAACACTCTATCAGAACTCTCTTGAAATGCTGATGCTGAAATATCTTTAAGTTCTTTATTTAAGCTCTCTTGCCTAGTTCATTTGTGTCACTGAGGGTGTCTTATTTACTCCACAACAGTGATTTATTTGACAATTGATGCATTGCATCCGGCATATATATATATATATATATATATATATATATATATATATATATATATATAAGCTTAACTGAATGTGACACAAGAAGAAATTAGTGAAAAGGTAATTTTTAAAATCAGCATAAAAATTCTGTTTTTTCTTTGAACATTGGTTAGATATCTGCAAGTGTTTGAGGTAGTCTTTAATATGCACATATAAAAGACAAACTAAAAATCAGAAGCAGACATGTTCATACAATTTAAAAACTATTTAATTTGGACATATATCTGATTGGAAACATTCATTTAGGCAATGATTATAGAATAATCATTAGGATATGGACAGAGTCAGTTCAGATGGACAGCAAAATGTTTGATAGATTTTATCAAAAAACTGATATAACATCTTTTAGATTTCTGTCTTCATACAACATAGTTTTAGTAAGAAAACTAGTGTTCATAATATGTAAAATATTATAATATTTGGTGGAGATCATTTTGTTGAGATTGAAAAAAAATGACTCATATAAATAAATAATATTATTTTTAAATGAAGTAAGATTGATAAAAAAAACTAGACTCACTTAAATAAATGCAACTTTTAAATCAAATAAGAAGCTAAAACAGATTATAAAATAGGTTAAATATAAGTCAGGATGAACGGATATAAAAACATCAAAGCCAGAAGAAGACTTAACCTCATCATGCATAAGTAGCCAAAAAAACTTCATAAATAGTATAAAAAGTTAGTTAGAAAAAATAATTTGAAATATAAAGATTAAAAAAATATGAAAAGTAAGGTTGCTGTTTTAAAATGTTTTCAGAAAAATGACTTCATCAGAAGTAACTGACACTTTGGAGATTTCCACTGATAAAACATATACATTTTTTGACACTCAAGCAGACACTGAGTATTTTTATTTCATTTGACTTAAAAATTATTCTTTTTAGCACTTATGATTTTTAAAATTTTTATGCTTTTCTAAATTTTGTGGCTCAACAAAACCAATGATAATTTCAGAATCATTTAGCCGTTACAAATTCATGAAAGTTTGATGAAATAGGTATGTAATTTTCCTAGTTATTAGAGACTCAAAAATTGATTAAATATTTTTTCATAGTGTTTTTACTGTTCTGCTTGCCTCAACACCTTCATAGACCTCAGGGACAATTATAGTGAGAAATAAAAAGGTTTTTTTTCTACCTCAGTTGAAACAAATGGCTGGAACGAGTGATTAAAATCAGAAAATGGGAATTATTTATTCCTTAGGAGATTATTAAATATTTTGACTACAATAACACTGACTGCTATGAAAAAGGGATCTTTTAGTTTTAAAGAACTTATACTTGAAAATTTTATTGGAAACAAAGAAAAGAAAGCTGAGTTGCTGTTTTTTTTACACTAAGTTTCATCTTGTACAAGGCCCGAGAGCCACTCAAGGTAGAGGGTTACATTAAGTGATAGTTTATATGGATAGGAGGAGAAAATAACAATTAACACTAGATTTGAACAAATTAAGGTTGTAGCAATCAGGGAAAAATATTATTTGGAGTTAGTTCACAGAAAAAAGCTGTTTGTCTTGCTGATGGAATACAGAGGAAATGTTTGTAGTTTGCTACTATGTAAGTGGCGTAGTGGGTCTTGACTGAAAGTTAGATGTGGTAGAACCAAGGAAGGTAGTTCATCTGAGCACTTTCCTTGGGATTTGCGATACAACAGCGAAAGGTTTGCCACATCCTACCAGTAGGAAAGAGATTGGACAGTAGAAAATGATTCTTCCCCAACAAGGACTTTGAGACACTTTTGAACTCTATCAAGACTGGAGAAGGAGGACTGGGTTACTCCTGCCCAAATATGACAACAGTACAATGTGCATTGTGGTGCAGTGAATATCAGCTCAGAATGAGAAATTGGAGAGCTGAGTTCAATTTCCAGTTGAATTTGTTGCATTCACTTATGCGCAAATACCCTTTGGAAAGGTTTTAATCCATTGCTTCTCACTCCAGCTAGTGGTTAAATAGCAGGACAGATTGGATTCTATAACCTTGGTTGACAAACAGTCTAATGCAGAATATAACATCAACCTACTGCGGGAAAATATTCTGCCCAGTCAATCATGTCTCTTTTGAAACATGATCACCCAAGTGTGTATCATGTATGGCACTTAACTAACTGCCTCCATTTTCAGCCTGCTCTGGTTCTTATAAAGGTAGAGGATAGCATGAGGAGGTACAGGGACTTACGGGAGTGGTACAGGGAGACGATAATTTTACCTACATATTTAGCAATGGAATGTATATAGGAGTTTGACTGTGAGTTTGTGAGGCCTAATATTCTCTCAATTGAGGAACATTTGTTCATTGTGACTGGCAATATGAATCCTCCTATACTGCAGCGAATTCTGGACAGAATGCTGAACAGTTTCCTTGCAGATGAGAAAGAGATGTGAGGTAGCATATGGTTTTACAGTAGAATAATCAGAATGCCATGGACAGAATATGTGCAACGTAGACCTGGGGAAACTGAATACAAAAATATGTGATGCCACATCCGCATTTGGCATTGCAAATCTAAGAAAGAAAATGTTGTACAGATGAATATATTAACAACCTCCCTGGGGAAAATTAGGTAGTCTTTCACACATTGCAGTAGGAGAACTTAGGGTCTATATGTCAAATAGGGTTTGCAGTAGGAGCTACATCCCACATGCTGGCTGAGTGTAACTGAAAATATTTTGAAGTGAATAAAATCTTAGGACATCAAGATTTAACAATTTTTTATCAGATTTTTTTTACATGTAATCTTTGTTACACAGGACCATAACAGAATACTCTGCTTTTGTAACTGATCAAACTGAGCTAATTTTCATTCAAATCAATGTTTAAATGATCAAAATGCTAACAATATGGGATTACTGTAATTGTAACATTGACTGAAGTGTAGTAGGTGACTCACTTCAAATAGACTATGTATCCACCAGAGATGTCAGGTGTATCAGCAGAGTTGATCTGAGAGATGTTCTCCTAAACACCAGGTGAATATCTAAACCTTCACTAGATATCAGTGGCTGCCTAGGATGTCCACACCTAGGACAAACTGGATGACAAGTAGAGATATAAGCACCCACCTGAGAGGAGGGAAAAGAAGAAACTCATATTCTTGAGAGAATGTAGAATCCACATCCAGAGAAGACATAAAGGCACACACCCATTTGCTGATATTAACTGATGATGTCTGGCATCGATTAAACAATAATGTTACATATGAGAAATTTAATCTCATGTTCACATTAATACAAGTGGGATAATCTCATTACAGCAGCTCAAAATGGACAGTATCAAAAGAATCTCCTGAAATAATTAACAAAATAGTTCTTGATTAGAGGCTCATTTTGTATTGTATGTGAGTATGTTTACCCCCACTCAGTCGTTGTCTGAACTGCATTGCTTTATGCATTTTTCATGATGAAATATATCCACGAGAATAGAAAGAAGTGCATAAATCTATTCTTGCATTATGGTGTATTTTCTTCTTCTTTCAAATGCATTAGTCCCTCTTTTTAATGAATTAGCTTGAAAATTCATTAACTTTTCCAAGATTTGTTTCAACAATGGAACATATTCTGATGTTCCATCAGTCTATGGTGTATTTTCTTCTTCTTTCAAATGCATTAGTCCCTCTTTTTAATGAATTAGCTTGAAAATTCATTAACTTTTCCAAGATTTGTTTCAACAATTGAACATATTCTGATGTTCCATCAGTCTATGGTGTATTTTCTTCTTCTTTCAAATGCATTAGTCCCTCTTTTTAATGAATTAGCTTGAAAATTCATTAACTTTTCCAAGATTTGTTTCAACAATTGAACATATTCTGATGTTCCATCAGTCTATGGTGTATTTTCTTCTTCTTTCAAATGCATTAGTCCCTCTTTTTAATGAATTAGCTTGAAAATTCATTAACTTTTCCAAGATTTGTTTCAACAATTGAACATATTCTGATGTTCCATCAGTCTATGGTGTATTTTCTTTTTCTTTCTTTCTTTATTTGCATAATCCATTACCAGTATCCTTGCACAACTCTTGTTCATACAATCTTTCCATTGACATCTATCTTTTGCCATTCTTTCTGTCATGAGCAAAGGGAAAATTGGTGTTCTTTTTCATTTTGTCTTTCCAACACTTACGACATCTACCCCTTAGTCTTGGTGCAATAAAATCTTTTTTAAATGCTTGAAGCACAAAAGTGGATTGGTCTCTTAAATCTACATGGCCAAACCAGCGTAAATGATTCTTCTTTAAGTCAGTGATTTTGCTGGTTATACCTAGTTCTTTTCTATATTGTCCATTTTGATTTTACAATTGCATGCTACACCAACCATAGCTCTAAAGCAACCATTCTCAAAGACAACAAGTTTTCTGCAATCTTGTTATAGGCACCAGATTTTTTCAATGTAGATGGCAATAGGAATAATTAATGCATGGAATAATCTTGCTTTAATAACAGATATATCTTTTTCTCTTTCATATCTTCTCTTTTAGTCTATCAAATTTTGATGATGCTAAAACTATTTGTTTTCATCTACTTATATACCATGGATTAGTGATCACTTGAATGTAAACCTGTTTACTTTTTCAACAACATTTTATTCTACAACCTTCAGAAATGGTAAGAACTTCAACAAAACAATGATTTAATTATCAGAACAAATCTTGGCATTTTAATGACTTTTCTCAAAATTATAGCATTATTCACTATGTTTGAAATAATTCTATTTATAGGAAGGAAGTTCTAGGCAAACAGTTTTTTCCAAGAACTGCTACTCTATGAGGCAAACGTCGTCCAATGGGAATGATTTTCTGAACATCTTTTAAACTTAATTATGATCTATCCTCCTTATTCTCATAATTATCAATGCCACCTGTTACATTCAGTAACACTCTACCATAAGTGTTAGGGCACCGCTCCTATTTGACTACAAATGGACTGTTCCCATTGCTATATATAGCAATAGTGGATTCTCTACAGGAGAGTCGTAGAGAGTCACTTGAGAGTCTCTAGTGAGTTACTGAAGAGTCAGTGCGAGTCAGTGAAGAGTTAGTCACACTTCCGGTGGCGTACCGGAAGTAATCACGTATACACACATCTTACGACGGATTGGACTCTTGTATTTTCCTATTGTAAATATTACTAATCACTTCTGTACATACTAACCGTTTTTCCGCGGAATACAACTTATATTCTGATTCTGTTGTTGAGTTATTCATTTATACTTGGCGACATAACAATAAGCGATTTTTGAGTCCTGTATTTGGTGAACTTTAGATTAAAAAATGTTCAACTTCTTGTAACAAATCTGATAAGCTTCAAATTTCCTGCGTTAAGATTTTTTATTTCATAATTATTTCACTCTAAACAATGCAGTACCATCACTGGTGTGTGTAGGGGTTACAGTGAGAAAAAAAGGAAAGAAAAAAAACAGAACAGGTTACTGGGGATGTCGAAGAAAGGATAAGAGAAATTTGGGAATCAAGAAGATAGAAGATGGCAACTGACATTGCACTTAAACCTTTTGGAGATTATAGTTATCAGGGAAGCAATTCTATGGAAGAGAGTTCCACAGGTGGGAAGGGAAAGAGAAGAAACTGATAGAGAGTAGAAGTGGTGGTTACATTTGACTATTTTAATGGTAAAAGAGTGGGACCTAGTTGCCAATTTAGTAGCATGGGTAAATTCATGTGGTTGGGGCACCAGTGAAAGAATCTCTTCAGAGAAGAAGCCACGATAATATTTGTAGAAATGACAGAGGGGAGCTGCATCATATTGGTGTGAAAGTGACTGAAGTTGAGCTGCAAAATCGGGATCGATTTTATTTCAGATCCCCCTTTGGGTTTTGTCGAGAACCTTGAGATGAATAGCAGGAGCACCCAACCAGATATGGCAACAGTATTTAATGTTTGGAAGAATGGTAGATTTATAAATGTGCAAGATGAATTCTGACCAATAAAACCTCCTGACCCAACACAGTGACCCAACCTTCTTAGCAATAGATGTAGCTATTGATTCAATGTAGTCATTCCACTTGACAAATGCTAGAAAATGTACCAACCAAAATATAGTCATTAAAACAATGAAAATGATAACAGTTTAAATAATTTGACAAATAATAATAATAGCACTGAACCTGAGAGCTTAAATAACACATAGCATTTTATTTTTTTATTGATTTGATTTGATAATTTGACCAAGCATCATTTTTATATTCCCAACTTTCTTCTCATCCTATTCCAAGCACATAAAAATGTGGCTCTTATAGGCAAAGAAGATTTATTGATGTGTTTAATTCAGAATATGCCATGATCCTCATTTGATCTTAGATCAAAGGACATTCAAGTGATATTTTTCTAAATAACTCAAAAACGATTAAATGAAACCATACTTTTTAAATTCACAAATAGGAAAACTGAAATAAGGATTTCATCCTAAAAGATCACTTAATATAAATGAGAAATTCAAACACTCATGTTTATCAAAGAATATATTAAAAATTTAAATGAAAATTGCTGCGTATAGCCTTCGGAAGATAAACAGCTCTAATTTACTTAAAAAAGGATAGAAAAAAGGTGAAAAACAAAAAATGATGACGTTTATCTTGACCTTTGACTTTCTGAGATTGATCATGATTTTGTGTTTCTTTTGGAGTTTTAGAACAAAATAACAAATTTAAAATTTAGAATTCAGTTCAAGTAAACAAACATGAATTTTTTTTATCTTTTTATTTTTTTCAAAATCTGGTTTCTTTATCAGAAATGAAAACTAAAAAGGCTTCTGTTTTTTTCCTATATTTCAAATAATTCAAGCAGCACAAGATATTTTTAAGCGAAAAATGAAATGCTGTCCCAATTGTTATCAGTTTGACCTTGTTAAGATTAAAGAGTCTCATTAATTATTTCTGATAAATATAAAAATGCCTAAAGCATTTTCCTTGAAAAATCTTTGCACACAGAACTATTCACCAGATATCACTTAAATAAACCTTGAAATATAATCAACGTCAGTGTGGTCTGCTTCTCAAATTAATTCAAGACCTTCGATGTTTTTTTTTTTTATTTAGTTGCTACATTGCAAAAGAATCTCCTGAAATATTTAACAAAATATTTCTTGATTAGAGGCTCATTTTGTATTGTATGTGAGTATGTTTACCCCCACTCAGTCATTG